>JAJMBS010000010.1:398837-413265 GCA_030572775.1 [Lipomyces] yamanashiensis
AATCATGCTCAGACGGAGGATATCCATGCGCCATGCGTGGCGTTGTGTGGAATAGAGCGAATATTGGAGGCGGAATAAGCAGTTTGCAAATTTCTGTTCGGGTAGTCATTAAAGGCGGTTATTGTTGTTGTTGTTGTTGTTGTTGTTGTAGATTTAGGCGGTTAGATTGATAGTAAGCGCATGATTATGAGGATTGTGAGGAACGTGAGGAATGATGTGGGTCAAAATGGAAAAGATATCAGGATATCGAAGAGTAGTTAGTACATAGCAGAGGCCATTATTATTTGAGCTAATTTCAGTGAGCAGACTAGTCTGATGCTGTTGAGCAAGGAAGCTCGTGTTTTTGCGTAGATATTAGTCAACCAACATTGCTTCTTGAGTTTTGGAGTAGACTGGTATGAAATTTTTGACTTGAATAAGGAAACTTCCTAATACCAGGTTAGTACGACGCACGCAGATCAAGTCTGAAGGAACAGAGTAGAGTAAAGAAGGAGCCACGTCGCCGTCGACACAGTTGGGGGATTCTTTGCTTCCGAGGGAACTCTAATTGACGGTAAACTGTTTGTTGTTGTAGACAAGACCGGTGATAGTGGTTTTGGATAGTGAGGATACAGTGGTTTTATTATCGCAAGAGGATTCGTTTTAGAGAATCCTACTTCTGATCAAACTTGTTCCCACCTGCGTAGAACAGTGTTTATAAGGAACAAGTAACCCCTTCTATGAATATCCAAAAACGCGGAGAAGAATGCCAGAATTGTTTTGCTTGATCTCGGATTTAACAAGTTTGTGTAAGAATACGAGACAAAAAGCTTTGCATAGAGAAAGTCTCGTGTTCCCGCAGCTGTTCCCGCACAGAGACACAGACTGTGTAGCTTTTTTTTTGACGTCACTCGAACGAACGCATAGAATGTTGTACTTGTTCGGACTGAACAAGTATACTTACCACACAAAAAAATAAGCACCATATGTACGGGATAAAGGACTCAAAAGATGGTTAAATCGCCCGCATGTTTGCATGTGATGAATCATTGGCCTGGTAGCGGTCTGACAGCGATGCCCACATGTGCAGCACTTTACTTTGGATGGTATCTGCAACACTTATTCTTATGAACCACACATTTCTTTTAAACTATTTTTTAATAAAAGTGAAATAAGCCAAGCTTAGTCCGAACAGTGCTATTTATCACATTCTTCCTTGGACTTCGGTACCGTATTAATATATATAGGGTTGTATAACTGAAATGAATACTTGTCATATTCGTTGGAACGCATCGACTCTTGTAATATTAAATAGTTTAACAAGGATGGAGATCAATTGGATGAACACCCGCTTGGACTTTAGGCTGGGGGAGGGACGGTTGGGATGCCTAGGCTCGTAGTTGGTTGAACTGGAGAGACAAGAATAACTGGGGGGATGTCACACATGTCTTCTCGTTAATCGAGAAAGCTAAAGAACGGTATTCTTTATCTCCGAATATAGAGCAGAGACAAAAAAAAGTGTCGACAAGAAAACAGACACAGAGCACAGCCAAAGCAACATAAGAGAGTCAGGTTAGAGAGACACGGTAACGAGGAAAGTGGGCAGACTGTTCTTCAACAGCCTCGACGCGACACTACGAACGCCGTTGTGGTCATTTACAATCCGTGCGTCTTCGTTCACCAAAGTTACGAGTTTCTGGGCAAGGGAATACAACATATTCGTTTTGTAGCTCAGCTGTGTTGGATGTGTGGTGTAGTCAAGGATGGGTAGTAAGCACGCGGCCGCGGCGGCGGTGGCTGGCTGACCGTTGTCGCGAGGACGCGACAAGAGACAGGGAGGAAAGAGGGATGATCGTCGATTCTGCGCCAGCTCGGGTTTAATAAGATAGAAAAGCATGACAATAACACTTTAGTTTTTTAATGTCGTAGACAAACTACATCAGCGCTATAAATATATTATCAATTCATTGCTTGGGAAAGGTGCTGCGAGTGTGCTGCAAAAGCGATTCAGAGCACCAGGCGCCGGGGATTTCTGCATCAGATAAATTATACGGAGTGGATTGGCGAGGATTGACTTGTGCTGAGTTACCGAGGAAAAGGCGCAGAAGGGCGAAGGAAGCGGAGCGCAGGCTTGGAGACGAGACCGAGTGGATTGGCTCTGTGCTAACTTTGATCTGGATGCGGTGACTTCTTCAGTCGAGGAGGATGGAAAGAGAGAGTGATAAAGCAGCACAGAATGACAGCGAAAGAGTGACGAAAGCAGACAAAAAAAAAGTTGACAGAAGTGGACAAAAAGCAGCTAGCCGGCCACTCACTGACTGATTTGCCAGCAGACGAGATCGTCGTGAACATTGACAAATATATGTTAATGAGTTCATGATCAACAGCGTGTTCACAGTGTTTGAGATCAGGCATCGATCTTTGATAACTTTTACAAGCCATGCGCATACACACACAACCTTTGCATATTTTACATCAACAATACCGGTCATACACCAACTCCCATTAGCAAATATATGACATAATCAGAGCTAAAGTTAGTCGGATTGTGCCGACGCTGTCCATCGCACGACTACCACATCAGGAAGTCTTCTAGATGCGAAATTGTTCTGACCTTCTCGAGAATGAGGTGGTGACAGTGCATGCACCCACAGCTGTACACGAGACACCGGTTGCGGCCGCCCGGTGAGAAAGTGTGTTTTGTGTGTATGTACTGTTAGTGGACTGGTGCTGTTCCATCACGACGGCGCTGCGCCAGCACAGGAGGATGACAAGTGCTGAATTTGGCAATGAGCGTGAGCAAAAGCATTCTGGGTGGGTTGCACATTCGCAAAGAAGGAATGGCGAAAGAGTGGGGAGATATCGGTATGAACGCCGTCATCCGTGTCTCGAGTGACTTGCTCTCGCTTTCGCTCAGGGCAGTGTGGCGCCGTGTCTGAGAGAGAGAGAGAGAGAGAGAGACGGAGAGCGCCGCGGACAGAGTTTGGAACACGAGTGCAGCTTGTGAGTATTGGTTGAGGGAGTAGTAGGCTAGTAGTGGACCGTGGGCAATGCTGGTGATTGTGGTGGTGTTGACGGAGAACGGCGGTCAATGAATGACTGGAGTAGAAGGACTATGACAACCCTCAAGAGGATGGCTAGCAGTGGCGTAATGAGTGCAAGAGCTCACGATCAGAGAGTGTAGAATCGCTCTTACGCGTCTAATAGCGGCGAAGACCGAGGAAGAGTTTTACTGAGCAGAGACTAGAACGGCAGGCAATTGAGAGGGATTACGGACGGAATACTCCGGTGTAGATGCTGTTTGTTCTGGAGTAGTCAGACTATGACGAGAAAAATTGCATTGATTAGGGGAACACGGTTAAGAGAGTATTGAATTACAAGCAAAAGTTGACATGGGCGATAAAAAAAAAAGCACTTGCAGTCTGTTTCTGCTATGTAGTAAAGTAATAGGATCCGAAGACCTCGCGTACAGGTCGCATTCAGTACTCGCCAAAGACCGCTTAGCAGTGCCAGTCTGCAAGTCTGCTGACCATTCCCCCTCACAGGCTCTGCCCTGCCTGTCCTGTTCTGCGCACTGAACAGCGGTTCAGGGGGGGGGGGGTCGTGGCCGGGGAAAAAAGGGGGGGGCGGGTGTGTGCACAGAGCGCAGAAGTGCGCAATTGAACGAGCGAAGGTGCGTCGCCGTTGGACCCGCACAGCTAATGGCTGCGCCGAAGCATGTCTTGGTGAGCCAGCAAGGTTTAATAGAGCTGGAAGGGCAATGAAGAAGGGACCGGGTCGGCATCGCGTAGTGTGTACTCAAGTACCAGCTCGACTCAGAAAATAGTACCGCGAATGCCATAAAACAACGAATTAGTTCAGCAGAAAAAGCAAAAAGCGAAAACACTAACCTTCGTTCTCGTACGCGCTCGTCCTCGCCCTCGCTTTCTCTCGTTTACTTCCCCGGCGCAGGCTGGCTGCCTCGCCCAGCTAGCCTAAGACGGCTCAAGACATACCTGGCTATGCCCCAACCTACTTCCTGCACTACTCCTGCTCTCTGCGCTACCCGTTCTTTGGTACGCATTCTAAGGGTCTGTGTCGGACGGCATCTCTGTCATCGACACAACTTTCTTCTGCTTCCAGATACTCTTCTCTTGTTCAAGCTCTGCTCGCCTTGACTGTGACTCTGTGCCCACACACAACCTCTCTCTTCTCTTCCTCGTCCGATGTTCCTCCCGCTCCATCGTACTTAAATTTAATGACCGTATACTTCCCGCACAATCTTATTTTCGTTTCCTGGTCGCCCGTCTTGCCTTGGTCGTCACGTCAATCTCGTCCCGCGCCCTCCTCGAGTCGCGACCTGGTACTTCGTCTGCGAGGGCGTTGACAGTACCACCCTCCTTCATCGTCCATCCCGCCGGACTTTATATTTCGACCTTCTTCCTCTCCTGCTCTGCCTCTTCGTGTGGACTTCATCCTGACGCGCGCTCTTTCGTTTCCTGGCTTGCTCTTCTTGCTCCTGCTCAGACTTGCGTCGCACCGTCTTTCGGCATCGCACCGCAGCGCTCTTGATCCATACTTCGCAATCGCTCTTGTCTTTCTCTCTTTCCAGTTCATCATCAGCTGTGCCTGTCCTAACTCGCAGCCTTCAACTGCTGCTTCCCCACTCACTCCTGCCTGTCCGACTATCTCTTCTCAGCTACTCTGTGCTCTTTGTCTCTCCGCTCCTTGCTCATACTACGTTGCCCCCATGGCTTCGCTCTTATAGTATCCAGCACATCGTTTAGCATCTTTCCTGATCTTGATCTCTCTGATCCAAACCTCACTCAATTGATCTCACCCTCTAAACCTCCCGCTCCCTCGCCAACATACATATGGACACATCCCCCACCACGAGCGCCTACCGCCCGCAGGCTGAGCCCGTCGCCGCTGTTCCTCATTTCTGCGACTTTGTCCTCGAAGTCGCGCAACATCCTGTCCAGGCCCGCGCTTCAGGATGGGGCACTCGGTCTGATACTCGAAGACCTGTTGACCCGCCTCCCGTCGTCAACCTCACTGTCTATCAAGATGGTCAGAATGTGTGAGTATTCTTGCGCTCTGTTGCTGCTTGTATATTGTTAGAAGGTCGCCTTACTTGTGCTACTGTGCCGTTTATGTGTCAGTCTGGCATCTTGCAGGTGGCCGAGCGAGGCGTCCATCCGTACTCATTCCTTCCACGCCTTTTCAGAATGCCTGCAGTTCTTCCATCAACATATAACTAACGTTTTTGCTGTGTTCAGGACAATGTGCTGCAAAAACACATTCATTCTCCAAGCTACTCTCCATGCTGCCTTCCCCGTCGCTGCTACCCCGGCCTCACGAACAACACCTACCTCTCCTCCACAATCCTCGAACCTCATCGGGACTACCATCACCTCTCTCTCGTTTATGAAGCATCCGCAACCTGGCCGTGCGTATTTTCTCTTTCATGACCTGTCTGTCCGACAGGAAGGTTCCTACCGTCTCGTCTTCTCGTTGTTTGAGCTGTGTGAAGGCGTCGGCGCGGTATGGCGGCAAGAAGCCGTCAGCGATATCATGACTGTCTACTCTCCAAAGAAGTTTCCTGGTCTGGATGTCTCGAGTGCGCTCACACGAGAGATTGCTAGTCAGGGAGGAAAAGTGCGGATTAGAAGGGAAGCCAGGGTACGGAGTACCCGCCGAGCACCGCTCACGCTTCGTCATCAGCAACAGCAACAGCAACAGCAAGAGCAGCAGCAGTTGCAGCAGCTACAGCAGATTCAGATGCATTATCCATATGGAGATGAGCATGACTATGTGCATGCTATCAAAGCCGAAGAGGCTGACCGCAGCTTGTATACATACACTCTTACTGGCGAGAGTGGACACAAGCGCAAACAAATGCCCTCAGATCCATATGACTACGCTTCACGACCGATGTCAAGTACGTCGCCATACCAGACTGCGGCGGAGTACTCTATTGTGCCTAGCTATGTGCCTTATTCATCATCTCCGACGTCGTCGACGCAGTTTTACTCGCCGTATCATCATGCTAGTGGGGCGAGCTATCCTTCGTTTGGATCAGTCTCTTCTGCATCGTCGACGTCGTCGGTGTCGTCGACTACTTCAAATGCCTCGTCAGCATCTTCATACTCTAGCAGCAGCAGTATACAGCCATTCGCCACCGCTGCGTCCGCCAAAACCCCAGGATCCGCACCCTCTTCACCTTCATTATCGTCTACCGCAGGACTCCCGCCGCCGCCGCCGCCGCCGCCGCCGCCACCTCCACCACCGCCTTCTTCAGTGCCGTCATTGCCTAGTACTTTGGCGTTGCCATTGCTACCTCCCTCGTCCAGTGCGGCAGGTGCGAATGGAGTGATCTATTCTTCTACAGCGACACCAGCATCTTCATATTTATTCCCAGCCCCACCGCCGCCGTTACAGACAGCACCTATATCGTCATCACAGTCTACTACACCAATTACATCCTCAGCAGCAACTGTTCCGCGGAACTTCTCACAACAATACGCAGCAACAGCACAGTACGCAACCGACGCCGCCACAGGCCAACCCCGTCTGGTCTACATCGACCCATCGCAACAACACGACGACATCCTCTCCCACCAACATCATCTTCGTCCACCACCAGCGCTTCTGATCCCGTCGATGGCAGGAACTGGCGCGATGAATCAGTTTATGCAGATGCCGTTGGGGATTCAGATGCATACAGGTGTCGATATCGATGGTTCTGGACATTACTTATATGACAGTTGGGTTTAACTGCTCCATAAACTCAGAGTATCTGCTCTGCATATTAATAGGACCTTTGTATCTTTTTTTTTGTTTCGGTATTTTTGTTTTTCCACGGTAGTCACGGGATTCGGGATTCTTCGGTAATAGGTTAATCAGAGGTTCTTCTTTTGTATTGTTTTTTGTATGGTAATATGGAGTTTCAGTAGTGGTCTTTTTTGTATTTTAACGGTAAATAGTATGTTCGCGCTCTTAGTTAGGATGCTGGCATAGCCAAAGTTAAGAAAGACAAGTAGGATAGTATATCAAATATACTTTTAAAATATTCCAATTCCGTGATAGTTCCAATCACGCGGACCGCAGTTTTAAACCCACGCGATTAAAGGTAGAGGACGAATCCGGAAGGTGGAAATAACGGGATGGATCCAGAAGTGGAGAGTTTTGTGAAAGTTAGATAGAGTAGATCAGATAGAGTGGATGCTTAAGGGTTTGCTGTTATTTTTTTTTAGTTTGATGGGAGAATATAGGAGTTAAAGATAGATTGAATAGTAAAATAGGGATTAATATAACTTAATGAATAAACCAAAAAAAATAGATTAGTTGCTTAATGTGAGATAGTAAGAGGTACCAGATGTCCTCCGCTCATACACATATATTCGCACATTCACACATACTCACATACTCGAGAATTCATCACATTAAAGAAGCTATCACATTGATCTTATAGGTCTTCTAGTCGAGTTAAATGAATACGTACGTTAGATAGAGGCTAGCGAACGAACTAGAGAGTCGTCCGTGAGTGTGTGCGGTAAATGCGGATATGAAATTGAAATTGCAAGTGGGGCGAGAGCACAGAAACTGATATCGTATGCGCGAGTATGAAGGGGCTTGGCTTGGCTGTATAATATGGATTTTGATATCTATGATAAGAGATATTTGAATGAAAAAGAGAGTGAAGAAGATAATGCAGATGAGGTGAGGAAAGGGAAGGTGATAGATATGTATGGGCTGGCTATTCGTTCAATCATCACGACGTTGCATAATGCGAGTCTGCATTGTAGAATAACACTGCAAGTGAGAGGGAGTTAATTTTTTTTCAGAGATGATCGTTCTTTGGAATATATTTGTCGAATCCACTGCGCATAGGATTATCAATTCTCAGATCTACATCGAGTCATGAAGATGATCATGCACCACCACCAGCCTTACCCACTCCTCGAACAAGAAACCCTTGTAGGCTTTGATCAAAGTAAGGATACCAACAGATTTATATTTCGCAATTCTCTAGCTGTTTACCCGTGATTATCCTATCCTGCCTTTGAAACTTCGACTACTGCCATTATCTTTTCCAGTAATCTCCATCACAAAGTCTTACTCCTTCCTATATTTTTGTACTGTTCATCTTTTTTTAATATATCATTGATTGATTGATTATTTAAATAAGCAAATATCAAATTATACTGTAAGAACTATGTCTTAGCTCGAGCTCATCTCAATGTCTCAATTTAAATGAATCAACTAAACAAAGAAATACAAGTATGAAATGTAGGGTTTGTTAATTGTATCTGATAGTTAGAATATGGTTTATAGACATCAAATGAGATTTATTAAAGAGGAGGAAATAGTCTTGTGTATTGGTAAATTGGATATTATAAGGGTGTTTGTTTCAGAGTGTAGAATGCGTGTATAAAGTGAGCTGACTCAGAGAGTTTCTAGGTTCTTGCATTCTAAGCAGACGACGACTCATCTCTTTGCTCTTGCTATTATTAGCTGAATATACTCATTCGAATGCTGAGAATATGCTATATACTCTAGAAAGACGATTCTAGTCTATAAGGAGACCGAATAGCGACATAAAAGTCGTATACTTAGCTCAACATCTGCTACACACGACAATGTACGAACCACAAAGCGAACAAACAAAAGATCTCGCTAATAAAAACAGTTACTCTCTTTCCTCACACGAATAAACAAGAATTTTACGTTTTCCACGTTGTTTGTGCTGTACTTTAAGCGTGTATTTCGTTTGTGAAAACACGTTTTCCACGTTATTGTCCATGTCTCGATGCTTCCCGTTTTTTTTTGCGTTAAAACAGAGACACTGCAATAGACTACAAAAGCAATCACAGAATACTCCTCAAACACACACTTACCTCTTTGCAATAGAATTGTTGTTGCTGTAGATTTTATTGACGCTAAGAAGTACAAGACATATCAAATTACATAATCCTAACTCATCATATACCAATCACTGGATTCCGTTAAGACCAGCCGTCATTCTTCGATGTAAAACATAAATTCGTATATCCAGTATTTCAACCTTCCTTCTTGTGATCCGTTAATAAAGCTCGAGCCTGTTCGCCAGAATTATCTCGATAGGAGACTAGACTTGGGACTAGTCACACAATCTAAGCTCGCGGGCCTCCGGGGTGTTGGGTTCTCGGTATTCTAAAAAGAGGCGAGTCAGTTGGAGACCTTGCGGGTGACCTAGCAGATATCGTTCATCAAACTGATAGCCAAGTAAGTGTCGTTTGTATTGGGCGTTGGTGCAAGATAATAAAGAGCGTGTAGTCCTGACCACAGCTACACTGGGGGTTCAGACCTTGGAGGTCAAACCGTTAATAGTGTTTGCCAAAGCGTCCGTGGCCTGTTCTAAGTTCCACAATAGAGCTCAGAAGTGGGCGCGGGCCCCCGTAGAAATTTCCCAATGGGAAGATTGCCAACTTTTATGCCGGTGGCTGGATCTGTATGTAGCAAGTCGGTTTCCTTTGTTGTTCCGTAGGCGTGTTCGGCTTTGAGGCATAGCCGGTTTTGATATCAAAGTCAGACTGCCAGCGTTGGCGTGCATTGACGATGCATGTGGTGAGGGTAGAGGCTGGATCAGTGGAAGTATCGGGGGGGTGCCGAGGAGAGCTGTAAGCGTTGCTTTGGCATATGTTGGACGTGAAGTCTTGGCTGTGCTGAGGGTGTCGAGAGTCCGATTTTCATGGATGGTGGGGATCAGATCATTGACGGGGGTTGCGAAAGTGCAGGTTAGTGCGTAGCCGTAGAGTCTGAAGGGCAGTTGTGAGCTGTAGGCGGTGGACCATAGGCATAATGGCGGTCTCTACATGCAAGACTGCGATGGGCGTCGTGCGGAATGCACCCAGGATATGCTGCGTAATGCCTTATTCTGGGCTTGCTGAAGCCGGGAGATGTGGTCTTGTGTAAAGCGTAGATACCAAAGGTATAGTCCATATGCAAATATTGGTCTGACACATGTCAAGTAAAGTGAGCGCAGGGCAGTGGCAGTAACACCTCGCACGCGGCCACCCAGCTGAGTGATCTTTGCGACTGCAGCGCGAGTCAAATGAATTCTGTTCTGGATGTGGGCGGTGAACTTGTGCTTGTAATCAAGGATCAGGGCCAAGGAGTTTGACTTGACGGTCAGCTGCTCGGGTCGAGCCGTCAGGAAGGGTCAGAGCCGGGGAGGGGGGCGTTAGCACGGCAACGAATCTTTCCCAATCAGTCTTGCGATAGTTCAGTTGCTTGCCGAGCATTAGCCGGAGGAGCAGGACTAGTAGTTTTTTTTTATCAAAAAGGCAATTAGCCTGGAATCAGATTACTAACCTAATGAATACAAAAAGTAAGAATAAATCACAAAATAATAGACAACTGGCGGTGAAGAAAAAAGAGATAATAGCAAAATGAACAAAAAGAACCGAATACTTCATGAGCCTAGGCAAAATATAACCAAGAAACCCCTACATCTCACTCCGAGCACGGGTGCAACCAACCCCTGAAACCACTCTCCAGATCTTCCTGAAAAGACACCCTTGATAGATATTGTCGTCGCCAACGATAGCGTGGTTCGGGGTCCACTCCAGAAGATAGTGGTCAGATTGCATATCATTAAACTGTGTGGGTAGATTGTGTGTTGTGCAGCGGACTTGCGACGCAACATTCGCAGATGCAAACACCACGTCAAGGATAGTGCCAGCGCGGTATGTAGGTACTCCTGGCTGAACGCAGAGGAACAATAAAAGCCACACACATTTCCACAATCTGTATTTCGCTTCTAGACCCTAACTCTTCCCAGACTTGGTGCCTAAAGTAATCCAGTGATTGGTATATGATGAGTTAGGATTTATGTAATTTTGAGGTGTCTTGTACTACTTCTACAACAAAAACAACAACAATTTTTCTAATTGTTAACAACGCTAGCAGTGTCGTCTGAAAAAAAAATGGCATGATCTGCGTCGTCGCATCACAAAAGCAGACCAGTTTTGGCGCTTCATGCAGGCCCGAATTTAAGGACTTGAGAAAAGAGGCAATGGATAAACAGTGGAAGAAGGAAGAAGCTAGAAAAGGAGAATCAAACGCCAGAAATTTGCACTTTGGTAGCTTTCTTTCTAACTTGCGGGATTCTTCGGCAACGGCCGGAGATTGCGACTGTTTGAACGCAGATTATAGTGTCAAATTGCTTTTAATTGACAAAGGACACGACGAACTCCTGACCAACTATAATTTTAGTTTTACGCTTACTTCATCAAGAAACTAGAACGAGCACTACGTATCAATTTTATCAACAGAAATGCATGTTTGTCTTGTATTTCAGTGATAGAGAAAGATCATGATATCTTGGATTGAATGCTAAATAACTTATTTTTTTAGAACAGACAGCTTTGTGTAGAATTCCATGTGAAAATATATATGCATTCGAGTGCTCTAACCTTGCAAGGTAAATGCAGATAGCGGAGATGCGCATATATGCAGTGCAATGCTAGTTTAGTGCTGCAGAATTATCTCAGGGTGTCAAGTATGCTTTATTTGTCTGTGTGTAGAGAGTCGTTAAGAGGACAGCTGCAGCTCAATTCGTCTCGAGTTCGTTTGGTTAGTCTGTCTCGTTAAGTGTCCGGAAATCACTCTAGGAAATGTCACTGTTATCTTAAATCAATTCTATTGCTATCATGTATCATTTCATTTAACACTCACTGTCATACCAAGGGGCTCTATAATATATAGAATTCTAATATCAAAACAGAAAGACACTTCACTTGAGCAAATGTAATCCACCTAGCATCCCAAAATATCCTTCAACTTTAACTTCTCGATCAGCAAACGCATAAGATCCGGGAAACACTCTCAGGATCCAAAGACCATGACATCACACGTATTTGCTCAAATAAACCTTGTTCGTGCTGCCGAGTAGCCTTGGCTTTCTTGCTGAATGGATAATCGTTGGTGTGTGTGTGTGTGTGTGATGTGTAGAGGAGTGTGCTAATTTTCTCGGCTCGTGCAGGGAGACCACTGGATTAACGATGACAAATCGCGCAGGCAGTAGTATACTGTGCAGATATCACGGATGTGCAAAGAAGTTAGGATGTACTAACAAGGCAAAAAGAACAAACATCAATCCAACCGCGATGACAGAAAATTGAAAAATTCCCCCCTCCGCAAAGCCCGAATGTGAAGGAACGATCAGAAAAGGAAAGAAAGAAGAAGGATTTCAAGGTTGACATTAGCTGTGAGAATGACAACATGGAAGGATTGTAAAAGATTAGTTTTATTGGCTGGGAAAAGATAGGCTGATTAGAGTGCAGATGTGCAGATTGTGCACGGACGTGCTTGAGATACAAGACTCGGAAAGAGAACGAGCGAGTATCATTTAGCATTAAAATGACACAATATCCGAAAGAGAGAAGGAAAGGCGGAAGCAGAAGGAGAGCAGAAATGACAGAAGAGAGAGAAAAGTAAGAGAGCATTGAAGTAATACAATAAGGGAAGCTAATGTTAAGTGAAAGCATCGACAGGAACACAGAGACTGCCGAAAAGACAGAAAGAGTAGATCAGAGTGGCGGACGCGAGGGAACAACGCAACAAAGAGACAGAGTTACAAACAAGGTAGAGCACGGTGATAAGAAGAGGCGGAATTGAAGCAAGGAGGTGCAAGGAACGCGCAGAGAACCACGAAAAGGAAAAGCGGGAAGGAAAAGTGGAAGCGAGGAATGCAGGAGGCAGCCCAAGCCAGGCGTTCAGGTCAGCCACGGGGTCCGAGCTAGGTTTGTCAGTAATGCTGATAAGAGCGTAGAATAGTAGCCAAAGAAGCAGACGAGAAAAGTCCTGGTGGACGATTGTGAGGAAGATGCTGCTTGAATAAAAAGTAGATGTCTAGACACAAGGTCTCGTTGAGATGATGACTGAAATCGAGGACATCTCGGAAGAAAGCAAAACAATAAACAAAATAGACAGCAAAGTAAACAAACAACAAAAATAGAGCAAAACATAACAACAACTAAAGACTAAAGGAATAAGCAAAGATGAATGGCTGTTCTGGGCTGGATCATATTCCGGGTAAACGACGAGTACTCGGGCCCACTAAGGTCGAACCTTAACTGTCAGAGCGACATTCTACTGTGCTTTTGTGTGATGCAGTTGGGTTGTTTATTACTATGTGATAGAGCTATATGTTCCAGTTTAAAGAAATACACTCAATATCTTCAAATAATGCAACATAAAAGTGGTTAATCCAACTATAATTCACTTTTCCACAAACGACCTACAAACTCTAAATTGTTCTGAGATTAGGGTTTTATTATTAGAGTTTATATGTCACGCAGTGCCTTGTGAACAAGCGCGAGTGGATTGGTTGCTAAGAAAGGGAGAGGGGGAGGATAATGGAGGGTTTGCTAAGAGCAGTTGGAGGAGAGGCGGTGGGCAGTGCTAGAGAGATAGCGAAAGAGTAGCCGGATATAGTTAGGATTTAATGGAGAACGAGCAAAGACGCACTGGGAAGAGCAAGAGACGTGTGCTGCCAATATCCACCCGTTGACTGATAGTAGACAGAATCGAATCAGCTTGCCAGTGCTGCTTTGGGAGATGCGGTCGATCCGGAAGAAGCAATGAGAAAGAGGCAGTTGTCTGTGTGCTAATTTCTTGCAAAAGATATTCTTTTGATACTTGTGCAGCCGTTGAGAAGGTTATAAGGTGATGGTGGAGGGGATGTGGAGATGTGGATATCAAGACGGAGGACGGGCTCAAATACAGGGAATAAAGTGCGCATGCAAGAGACAAGCCGTTATTGGTATCTTGTTTTGTTCTGTGTTCTGTTCTGTGTTACTGTTCTATTGCTCTGTGTTCTGTAGCAGATGGATACTTGTAGTCTGTCCGCAACTAGATACCACAGCTACAAGAATGGTATCCAAATATGCAATAAATAACCACATTGCAAATTACACGTGATTGGAGAGCGTTGACAGCGACTAAAGCGAGACGCAGATTTAGAGCCGGATCCGACCATCCGGCTTAGGATCCAAAGCAGCCTGCTCTTGTCACGCTCGCTTTGGCCTAGTTGGGGTTCCAGTACGGTGGATTGAGAGCGAATGCGTGTGTGTGTGAAGAGCGAGAGAGCAAAGACGGCGAAGGAGTAGATGTGCGGGTAAAACGGTTCTGTGCCAAAGTGCGGATGGAAGTGAGGCACGCATTTTGTTAGTTGGTATGGAAGTTGACTTACAGGTAGTGTGAATCTGTGATATCTTATTGCTGAACAGATATCTTGCACAAGTATTTCCAACCATTGGAATTAGAAAAACAAGAATGAAAGCCATCAGAAGAAAGGCTTAATTAGACACGTGTTCGCGTCCACAGCGCTGTTTAGAAAGCCTTTCAAAGTCCTTAAATTCACTGCTTCACGATGCATGTTTACACGGCTTTGGCTCTGACATCTCGTCTCCGGCATCTCTTT
>JAJMBS010000011.1:0-407501 GCA_030572775.1 [Lipomyces] yamanashiensis
TCCTCGAGCTGCTTACCAGCAAAGATGAGACGCTGCTGGTCTGGGGGAATGCCCTCCTTGTCCTGGATCTTGGACTTGACGTTGTCGATGGTGTCAGACGACTCAACTTCAAGGGTGATGGTCTTTCCAGTCAAGGTCTTGACAAAGATCTGCATACCACCACGGAGACGAAGGACGAGGTGGAGAGTAGACTCCTTCTGAATGTTGTAGTCGGAGAGGGTGCGGCCATCCTCGAGCTGCTTACCAGCAAAGATGAGACGCTGCTGGTCTGGGGGAATGCCCTCCTTATCCTGAATCTTGGACTTGACGTTGTCGATGGTGTCAGACGACTCGACCTCAAGAGTAATGGTCTTTCCAGTCAAGGTCTTGACAAAGATCTGCATACCACCACGGAGACGAAGGACGAGGTGGAGAGTAGACTCCTTCTGAATGTTGTAGTCGGAGAGGGTACGGCCATCCTCGAGCTGCTTACCAGCAAAGATGAGACGCTGCTGGTCTGGGGGAATGCCCTCCTTGTCCTGGATCTTGGACTTGACGTTGTCGATGGTGTCCGAAGACTCAACTTCGAGAGTGATGGTCTTTCCAGTCAAGGTCTTGACAAAGATCTGCATACCACCACGGAGACGAAGGACGAGGTGGAGAGTAGACTCCTTCTGAATGTTGTAGTCGGAGAGCGTACGTCCATCCTCGAGCTGCTTACCAGCAAAGATGAGACGCTGCTGGTCTGGGGGAATGCCCTCCTTATCCTGGATCTTGGATTTGACGTTGTCGATGGTGTCAGACGACTCAACTTCAAGGGTGATAGTCTTTCCAGTCAAGGTCTTGACAAAGATCTGCATACCACCACGGAGACGAAGGACGAGGTGGAGAGTAGACTCCTTCTGAATGTTGTAGTCGGAGAGGGTGCGGCCATCCTCGAGCTGCTTACCAGCAAAGATAAGACGCTGCTGGTCTGGGGGAATGCCCTCCTTATCCTGAATCTTGGACTTGACGTTGTCAATAGTGTCCGAAGACTCGACCTCAAGGGTGATAGTCTTTCCAGTTAAAGTCTTGACGAAAATCTGCATGATGTGAAGTTCTATCTGAGTGTAGATAAAAAGAAGAGTGTGTGATGGAGAAGAAGGATCGAACAGACCGGAGGAAGACTGGCTTATTTATGTTGTGACCAGTGCGGTGCGGAGGTGGCAACGGCGGATCGCAGCATGCCGATGTGGTGTAATTGCATAAAAGTTATGCAATTGTAGCCATATTTGTATAAGGTTTGTATGAGTAATGCTATCGGAGGGGGGCGGGCACTTCCATTCTGGGTTGTTCCACGCCACTATTGCATAATTGAATAAATATTGCACGGTTATGCATCGTCACTGTGCATGAGCGAGTTGCGCCGTGCTTTTGGGTGGCGGACCGATTGTTTGCCACGAACGGAGACGAAAGGGCGGTGGTGGGGGGGGTGCTTAGTTATAATTAGAATAGAATATAATTGAGTAGTGTGTGTAATAGAATGGAATATAATTGAGTAGTGTGTGTAATAGAATGGAAAGGGTATTGAATAGTGAGCAATTGAGTTAGTTAACTAGTTATGGATAGTTAACTATAATGACTTGTAGTTCTCTGTTGTTGTAGCTACAACCACAATTACTAACTACAGCAAACAGTAAACAACAACACAAAAACGGCAAAAATCATTGTTGTTTACATCGTATCGAGTAAGAATCCTTCATTTAAGCGAGTCTGCGTGGCAGGCGCCGCCGACGTCATCGACTTGAATCTGTTCTTTTGTTCCTTTTCGCTCCTTCTATGTTTAAGTGTTCTACTATTACACTATATTACAATATTATGTAGTATAACGGACTATAATAATACAATACTATTATATAATAACTCATTTCATAACCATCTCACGTATCATCAATCAGTGCTCGTCCATACGCTGACGCAATTTTTCGTCATTCGCAGAATACTTTTGCTCTTTTTCTGATTCCAGCGCCAGGAAACGATCTGTGACTTGCCAAGTACTTAATCATTTGTTCTTTTTGGGCTGTGTTGTATTACTATGTTCTGTCTTCTATTCTCTACTTGTATAATATTAGCATTCAAACAATTACATCATACCAATATGACTATTAACTATGTTAACTTATTACTAACCCAACTAAACTCAATATCGTTCTCGGCACCCGCAGATGACGTCTCGCCGCACATCGTCTGGACCTGTGACCTTCTCGCCCCTCAACTATTTTACTTCCCCCTTCTCCCTCCTTGTCCTCCTTAACCACTACTTACACCGTCTACTCTACTTTCTTCTCTTACGTACACATTTAATCTACACTATCGACTGATCTGAGCCAAAATCAATGCTAGCTATTGCTCATAACCAGCAGCCCGTCTTTCCCGTCTTCAACGTCCCAGACACGTTCCTCGCCCCTGACTTTGATCCAGCCCCGGCAAAAATTCTCACCCTCCCGCCAGAGATCCTCAACGAAATCTTGTCTCTTGCCTGTGCTGATGATCGTGACGCAGAAGACATTCCGTTACCGTTGACCAGTCGCCTTGCGTTTTTTAAGAAAAATATTTTACCCGTTTGTCGCCGCTTCCACGACATCGGCCTGCGCGTTCTCTACTCGCATGTGCATATCGGCCATCCACGCGCATTTGATGTCTTTCGATATGAATTAAGAAAGAACCCTGAACTCGGCACTTATGTGCGCTGTCTTGACTGTATGTGTCTTTGATCTTTGTTGAGTGTGTACTGTTGTGCTAACAAGAGCAGTCTCTGATTTCACCTCTGTCGGATTAGGCCGTACCCGCAAAATGAACAGAGAAATTCAGATGGTCACCTCCGAGACCATCGCTGATGCCTTGTCGCACCTGCCCAATCTTAGAGAGTTTCTTGTCTCCGAGGCCGTTGAAGATGACCTCGGTGGCGAAGTACTGCAGACTTTGCTCTCGCGGCTGCCGTATCTCGAGGCCGTTGATTTCTGTGGCGCATCGTCGGATACCTTTGTGAATGCGCTGTCGAAAGCGAGCTCGAGTATGCTGGGGTATGATCTTGGATTATCGCGGATAGGTTTCCATGAATGTGTCTCGTTACCTGCTGCAGTGTTTGAGTCGTTGTTGCCGCGGTTGGTGGATTTACGACGGCTCGATCTGACACATACACATGTCTCTGCACGCGCGTTGATGTCGATTCCGTCATCGGCGCGCATCACCCATTTGTCGCTGGCAAAGTGTCGGTCGTTGACTGGGAAGTCTCTGATTTCGTTTTTGACAACGCATCCGGCTGTGACGTGTGGCCAGCTCGAGTGGTTGTCGTTGCAGTGGGCTGATATTGAGGGGCAAGATCTGCAGATGTTGCTATGTTCGCTTGCAAGAAGTTCTCCTAAGCTTGCTAATCTGAGCTTGTATGGAGTTCCAGTGACTGAAGACGATCTCGAGTATATCCCGTCGAGTGTATCCGAGCTATCGCTTGCGTATTCGAATATCACGAGCGACGCGTTGATTTCCGCCTTTTCCGAGCGCGACAACCTATACTATCTCGACTTAAGCGGCAACTCACAGATGACGGTGTGGACAGTCGGCGGGATGAAGTTATTGAAAGGACTGCCGTCTGTGCGGACATGGGAGTTTGATTTGAGCAAGATATTGCTCAAGATGACGGATGTGCGGTTCCCTGGGTACACGATTGTGATCGGACAAGGCCGTCGGGGATGGATTTTCCAAAGCGAGAAGAATAAAGACGATTTACGAGTAGCGCATCATTGCCACCAGAGTGGGGGCGAAGCACGGAGTTATTGCCAGCATGTGCTGGGGATGGATATGGGGAGTACGGATGCGTGGGCGGGAGCGAGTAGGAAGATTGATTGTTCAGGGGTAATGTATGGAGGAGGGTTGGAGAGGGGGATTTATTTGTATTATGCGTATCGCATACGTTAATTGCATGAGTGCGCGTACTTGCTAAGCAGTACATTGTTATATTGCTATTTGTTATATTCATACGGTTACAGGACATAGGGACATAAGGACAAAAGGACTAAAAGGAAAGGAAAGCATTAAGGAAGCATTAACGGTAGCATGATATGAAATAATAATTATAATAAAACTGTAAGATAGTGTAATACAAATAAATGTGCTATTTAACGTATGAATGTATCGGACAAGAGGCATAGCATTGGGGACTATATCAGATGATCTGATAAGGAGTGGATGTGCGATGAGATGAGGTGAAGAGCAGATTGTATGCAGTCGAATGCAATTAGATGTAATTATAATAGTTAATGGATTATAGAGTACTAATATAATAATATCACAATAGATATAGTTAATGATATAGAACAATAATTATAGTAACTAGTAAGTTATAGCAGGATCCAAGGTAGTAATAATATAGGAAGAGTAACTATTACCCCACAGTCGCAGAGCAATACGCAGGATAGAATAGTGAGTCTAGTCCATAAGTCTGGAAGATCTAGACATTTGTTAATAACAGTGACGCGGGGAATGTTTACATTCAGCTGCTAGTTAGTGAGTAGTAGTTGTGGTTAACTAATTGATTGTGAAGTTAGTGAGTGAATAGTGAGCATCGGAAAGCTGTCATAGAAGGAAAAACACAAATTGAACAGCACAAAACAACAACAATACACAATTAATATAATAATAATACACAATAAACATACAATTATAAAACAGCAAAAACCAAAAAAAAAAACCAAAATAAACAAAACAGTAAAAATTCACCGGAAGACTGCAATAAAACCGAAGAATTAGGAAACTCTGCTCGGTCGAGTTCGCGGAGGAAGCAAGAAAATCCCGTGACTGCCTTAGAGAGCCGCGATGCTGATTGGATCGACTAAATGTGTGTTCTTGCTGGTTTTCTTTCCATTATCAATCGCTTCATAGTATTATGATTATACTATTATTCTATTATACTACTACTATTACTACTATACTACTATAAAACCGTACTTATTGCAACACTGTAATATTACACAAAAAGAGTACAAGCATTCAAACCGGGGTACAACACAGAGCCGCACGGTGCTCCGGGAACCAAAATAAGCAGCGCGGGGACATCGGGCCGGACTAACCTTGGAGTTCACTCTGCGGACTGCTCCGGGCCGCTGTATTCTGTTATTGTAGTGTTATATTATGGTATTATACTATTATTCTAGTTACAGTATTAGAATACAGTATACAGTAGAGTAAAATAAAATGCACTGCTAGTTGCAGTCTGCTTGCAATCTGTGCCTAAACTGGGTCCAAGCAACGTCGGCCGCTCATTGGGCCACCAACTTACCCGGCGCTCCCCAGATGCTTCCTGCTCGCAGCAAATAAGAGAGAGCGCGGGTCCTCCTTTCTCCTCTCCTCCTTCTTCTCTTCTTCTTCTCAGTACCTTCCAGTCCTCTTCTCTTCCTCAATTTCCTTCCTTCAAAATGCCTATGCCTTCGCGTATCGCCTCGTCCTTCGTCCGCGCTTCCCAGCGCCCGTTGGCAGCCAACTACCTCCGCGCCTTCCGTGCTTACTCCACCGCTAAGGAGCCCGTATGTATCCTCATGTTCTCTGCTTGATCTTGTGCATTTACATTGAATGCAATTGCATTTCAATTGCATTGTACTGGATCAATCGTCGCTCAGTCGTGTATATACCAAATACGTGCATATTCATAAACAGCTGACACTATCACAACACATCCTAACTTCTTCACAGACCCTCAAGGAGCGTCTCATCGAGATCTTCCCTGCTGAAATCGAGAAGGTCAAGGCCCTCCGCAAGGCTAAGGGCAGCACCGTAAGTCCTCTTTCTTTCTCCTTACTGGAACATCACTAATCAGCACAATAGGTCATCGGTGAGGTCACCCTCGACCAGGCCTACGGTGGTATGCGTGGCATCAAGGGCCTCGTCTGGGAAGGTTCCGTCCTCGACTCTGAGGAGGGTATCCGTTTCCGTGGCATGACCATCCCCGAGGTTCAGGCCGCTCTCCCCAAGGCCCCCGGCGGAAACGAGCCCCTCCCTGAGGCCCTTTTCTGGCTCCTCGTCTCCGGCGAGGTCCCCACCGAAGGTCAGGTCAAGGCTCTCTCCGCCGAGCTCGCCGCCCGTGCCGAGCTCCCGACCCACGTCGTCGACCTCATCGACCGTTCGCCTGCCACCCTCCACCCCATGGCCCAGTTCTCGATCGCTGTCACTGCTCTCGAGTCCGAGTCCCAGTTCACCAAGGCTTACGAGAAGGGTGTCAACAAGAAGGACCTCTGGCTCTACGCCTATGAGGACTCCATCGACCTCATCGCTAAGCTCCCTACCATCGCGGCCAAGATCTACCGCAATGTCTTCAAGGACGGTAAGGTCGCTGAGATTGAGGCCGACAAGGACTACTCCTACAACTTGTCCAAGATGCTCGGCTACGCCAGCAACGACGAGTTCGTCGAGCTCATGCGTCTCTACCTCACCATTCACACCGATCACGAGGGTGGTAACGTCTCTGCCCACACCACCCACTTGGTCGGTTCGGCTCTCTCGTCGCCCTACCTCTCGCTCGCTGCTGGTCTTAACGGTCTCGCTGGTCCCCTCCACGGTCGTGCCAACCAGGAGGTTCTTGAGTGGATTCTCGAGATGAAGAACAAGATCGGCTCGAACGTCACCAACGCTGACATCGAGAAGTACCTTTGGGACACTCTCAACGCTGGCCGTGTCGTCCCCGGATACGGACACGCCGTTCTCCGCAAGACTGACCCCCGTTACACCGCCCAGCGCGAGTTCGCTCTCAAGTACCTGCCCGACTATGACCTCTTCAAGCTCGTCTCGCAGATCTACCAGGTCGCCCCTGAGGTCCTCACCAAGCACGGCAAGACCAAGAACCCCTGGCCCAATGTCGACTCGCACTCCGGTGTTTTGCTCCAGTACTACGGACTCACCGAGGAGTCGTACTACACTGTTCTCTTTGGTGTTTCGCGTGCTCTCGGAGTCTTGCCTCAGTACATCATCGACCGTGCCTACGGTATGCCCATCGAGCGCCCCAAGTCTTTCTCGACCGAGGCTTATGCCAAGCTTGTCGGCTACACTTTCTAAGCCTATCGCACTAATGTGGTGATGCTCGTACAGTAGTAGCATTATGAAATCTCTTTATGTTTTTTTTATGTAACTTATACAAATGGGTGTTTGGAATAGTATACAAAAGTCTCTTGTAGCAAAGTGTTCTGTAGTCACTACACAGTGGTGAGTGTAATAGTTTAGGACCAGGCTAGATTGTGCCATGCGGCGCAGGTGGCCAACAGTGTCACGCATCAAAATATTTTCGCAACCACTTTAATTCTGTTCATCATCTCATCTTCATCACCCAGCATTTATAGAAGAAGCTATTGCTGAAGTAGCAGAAGTATTAGGATACAGAGCAAAAATGTCAGAAATGTCCACAGAAGTCTCCCAGCTTCGCGCCATTCTCACGAATGCTGCTGGCGATGTACCGCTTGCGCAGCGATTTCGGGCGTTGTTCAGTTTGAAATCGTTGGGAAAGGAAGGAGTTAACGAGGCTATTGATGCTATTGACGAGGGTATGTTACTGACAAGACGAAGCTAATAAGAATACGAGTGAGTACTAATGAGATGTAGGATTCAAAGATGACTCGGCGCTGCTCAAACACGAGCTTGCCTACGTACTTGGCCAGACACACAACACCTACGCGATCCCTGCGCTGCAACGCGTTTTAAAAGATGAATCGCAAGATCCGATGGTTCGACACGAAGCTGCCGAAGCACTCGGTGCGATTGGAGATGCGCAGAGTCTTGATTTACTGCGGTTGTATTTCGAGACGGATCCGCTTGAAGTTATCAGACAAACTTGTGAACTTGCGATTGCGCGGATAGAATGGGAACATTCGCGGGCGTCGAAGGAAGAAGTGTTGGGCGAGAGTGAGTTTGAGTCGATTGATCCTGCTCCGCCGTTACCGTTCGAGAACAGCAGTGTGACTGATCTTCAGAAACAGCTGATGGATCAATCTACACCGCTCTTTGAGCGGTACCGCGCCATGTTCAGACTTCGCGATATCGGCACGCAAGAATCCGTTGACGCACTCATCACAGGATTCGACGACCCGTCTGCGCTTTTCCGCCATGAAATCGCATACGTCTTTGGCCAACTCTCAGACCCGCGCTCAGTAACCGCACTTATCAAGGTGCTCAAAAACGAATCAGAAGAAGGCATGGTGCGTCACGAAGCAGCCGAAGCGCTCGGAAGTATCGCTACCGACGAAGTCATGCCTGTTTTACAAGATTTCTTGAAGGATAAGGAGAGAGTTGTGCGCGAGTCTGCTGTCGTCGCTTTAGATATGTATGAGTATGAACGATCTGAGGAGATGGAGTTTGTCAAGTTGCCTGCTCCTGCCGCTGCTTAATCTTCAACGCTTGTTGTCTAAATTTTTTTTTTATTCGTTTTGCTGCTATTAATCTAAAATTTTGTTTATTTGTTGGTAGAGGAAGGTCGGTAGTATAATGTTTTGTCTGTCTTTGTATTTATTTCATTGTTGGTTCAGGTTTCTCGGTTAATAGATATTCATATACACCTAATTCTACAGCTTAGCAATAGTAGCATAATATATTCCCAGTCAAGTTCAGAACCATTAAATAATAACACTAATTAAACTATCCAATCCATACACAAAATTAAAACAAAATAAACTAAAAACGCCTTCTCTTTTCCATCACTCATATCCAATAACCTGAATAGGAACTTCATATGTCTTCAAATACTCTCCAATTAAGAAATGTTCATCTACCAAAATAGTCGCTGCTGCTTCGGCGTCCGTAATCTCGCCTTTACTCTGGAAGACTTGTAATACCGCGAGGACGTGTTCGCAGGGAAGACCGGTGCGGGTCCAGGACATGCAAGTACAGTGGCGAAGAGTGAGGTCGACGATATGTTCGCGAGCGTAGTCAGTCGACGCGGCAGCTTGCGCAGCGGCCATGTAATCTGGCCGTGAAGACGCGGCGGCGGCGGCGGCGGTCGCGGGGGAATCGCCGAGAACCTTTTCGTAGAGCGGTTCGGCGTCGGACGAGGGATCGATCGAGGTTGTCGAGGAGTCTGGTGATGAGCGCTCGTCGTCTTCGTCTTCGACGCCTGAAGACGAGGAGGAGGAGGAGGAGGAGGAGGAAGGTGAGGAGGACGTGTATGGGGCTAATCTCACGCGCCATGTATCTCCTAGTTCCGAGGGCTCAACTCTGACGATGCTACTCTTCAGACGTCGTTTCACCTCCGTCATCGACCTCTGCGCGAAATCCGAAAGTCGCGTCTTGCCCTGTTTAGATCTACTTTGCGCCAACGCCAGTCTCGCGGCGAACAAAGCCGACAAACCAACATTCAATCTCTGGACGACCTGATCTGCCGGAAGAACGATGCATGGGCATGAATATATCGCAAGACCGCGTTGACTAGGTCGATCGAGTGCCGGGCATTTCAGAATCTCACGATCAGAAGCACATCCCTCTGGATCCCCCGGCACGAAATCCCACTCGACAAACAACCGTGCCATATTCGCGTCAAGAATACCAAACCTCCTACCCCGAAAATGCGACTCGGCCCACAACGACGGTGGCCATTGCCGGATAATCCACTCGATGCGGTCGATAGACATCGCGCGCGCAAGGATCATATCGAAGTCGGCCTGCGTGTGCGCAACAGCAGCGCGCATGACAGCGTTAGCTGCCGCCGTGCCAAACTTGACGCCTACGACTGCGTACAAAAACCGCAGACAAAGCGCATGCATCTGCATATTATCCGGAAAAACGTTATCGATTGCAGTAGCGAGACCAAAGCGATGGTCTGATACGAAGGTAAGACTACGCACGAAAGCGCAAACTTGTTCGAACGAGAGCTCCTTGCGGTTCGTGCACATGTGTCGGACCAGCGCTTCGCGGACAAGAGATAAGAACCAGGTCCATGTCTCGGCGGACTCTGAGCGTGTGAACGCGAACGCGACGGGAAACTGCTGGTCTTCAGCGTCACGCGTGGTCGCTACAAGCAAGACAACGTTCGAGTTGCGCAGTCGTTCGATCCTGCCGAGCGCGATAACCGGGCGACAGAAGGTGATTCCGTTAATAGCTGCTCCGAAAGTCCAAAACATTCTGCGGAAGTTGCATTCTCTTGGGTCCGGCAGTAACGCTCCGTTTCCTAGTTTGTCGATCACGTCGACGATAGCGCGCGCAAAGGGGTCTTTAGACTCTAGTGTTTTACAGAATTTTCCAAATTTGTCGTTGATCATGTAACACGGCGGTCTTGCTTCAAGGAGATGGACGGCGCATTCTTTTGCACGCCATGCTTGCTTGTATGTGATTGTGATGCCGTGGGTTGTGCAGATGTAGCGCATGATTTCGTGAGGAGTCAGTTTTGGTTCTGCGAGCAGTTTGGCGATGATGCGTCGCGCGAGCCAGGGCGACGAGGCGACGCTGTTTCTGCGGTTTTGCTTGACGCAGGTGTGTTCAGGTCTGTAGACCGAAATAATGAAGGGCGAAGAGGTGCCAGTACCATCCGATACCGCGACCGGACACTGTGCTTTCGGACGCGACGAGTGCATGTACCAGCTACACGACGAGTCCTTGCAGCGGACTGTATATCGCGAGGTATTTGATTTGACGCAGACGAACTCGAAGTTATCTCTGATAGCCATCATTTCGATGATGGATTTGAGTTCTTGTCGCGAGGAGAAGCACATTCCTATTGCGAGTTCTTGCGCGCGTTTTTGTGTGTTTGTGGTATGCTTGTGAGTATGTTCGTGAGAGTGGTCGTGGTCGTGGTGAGAATCGTCCAAGCCTGAGTAGTCTGGCATATATTCATCCTCGTCTTTGAGAAATGGTTCGATAGCATCACTTGCTCCTGCTGAGACCGCATCACACACAGGATGTCCACAGGATGATGAATACGAGACTGATGACTGCGCAGCAGCCTGCGCTACGGTGTCTGCGGTCGTCGTCGGAGGCAACGGAACCGGGACAGCCTGCGCAGCTTGCTGGGCAGCGGCCTCGACGGCGGCAGCTTCCGCCGCAGCAGCTTCGGTAAAGAAGGAAGCGCAGGAAAGAAGGCTTTCTGACTGTGCTGAGTAGGAGGGCATTTTTGACTTGGATTGCTGCAGTCTGAGTAGTTTGAGGAGAAGAGGCGGGCGGTCAGAGGCCGGCTGGCATGCCTGAAGCGAGGACAAGCAGAAGTTGAGAGCACAGCAGTGCGAGCACCAGATAAGCAGCTCGTGTTGTTGTTGTTGTAGCAGATAAGTGGTGAGAGTGTTGATAGAGAAAAGTGTTGAAGATGAGCAAGTGCTGAGAATAGATGAGAGATGAATGAGAAAACGACGAAATTGGGTTTAAGCGGGAAATGTTTGGGTTTTCACGCACGGAACTTGGCTGTTTCTGCGCAGACTGCTTTTAATGCTATTTGTTTACATTATATTACTATTATTCAATATATCTTTGATGTATATATACGCAGCAAGATAAACAAATATTCTGGCTGCTGCTTTGGCGTTGAAAGCAACTCTTATCGCTTCTGCGGCGCGCCGGTGTCTTTTTCCGAATCTGAATGCGAATACGAGCTTATCTATACTTGAATATTTTCTGATTTTATACTATCTTATTCTATCTTATTCTTACTGATACTTTGTTATATTTAAATACAATAATATACAGATATTGCACTTTAAAACAGCGGAATCAAGTTTACAGCGCTTTGGCGTCGAATTTCGAGCTCGGATCGCTCGCTTTTCTGGCTTTCATTGCGTCTGCTTTTTCTTTCTTGACTCATCGTGGATTTGTCTGCGATGATCAGATTGCGTGTTATCGTGCCCAGAATAGTATTTACTAAAAGTATTGCTATTTAATGGTATTATGGGGTGCAGAGTACAGTTCTTTGTTATTCTCCATTTTTTACTGAATGATTTGCAAAAAAAAAAAAATATAAAATACTCTCCATATCCCATATTATCCTTATGCAGCGTACTAGATACTCTACTTGCATACACCAGTGCACTGTGGCGGCGTGCGCGCCGGTTGCTATCGGTAATTTAACTCAACGCGAAACGCGCGCGTCCTCGCGTCCGCAACACTTGACTCTGCTTCGCATTCACACTGTAAACAACAATAAATGGCTGACGAATTATCCTCTGAATTGTCTGTTGAAGACTTTGAGTCTCATGCAATCAAAGACGAAGAAACACTGCTGACTCCGCCAATGACTTCTTCTCCCGAACCGCTCTCTGAAGTACGACTTTTCACGCAGTCAAATCATCTACTCATTCACAAACTAACAATCACAGGAACAAGCGGAATTCAACAATCTCTCAAACGACAAACGTGAAGCGCGTCTTAAAACACTCATTGAGCGCTCTTCAATTTACTCATCAATCATCGCAGAAACCTGCGCACAGCAGCAATCTCAAAAAGAACAGGCCAGGAAACATGCTGCAAACAAGTCTCCTAAAAGGAACAAGCCTACTACTAGAAAAGGAAGATCAAATCAATTTGATATGGCAAGTTTCATGTCAAAAGACGAAATCAAAGACTCGAAATCCACTTCCGACGCAATCAAAGGCGTCGCAGATACTGATCTATCAAAAACCGCCTCTGCTACATCATCTCGCCAGCCAGCTTTAGTTACCGGTGGTGTGCTTAAAGATTATCAGATTGCTGGCGTTGAATGGCTTGTTACGTTATATGAAAACGGACTCAACGGTATCCTCGCCGACGAAATGGGCCTTGGGTATGTCTCTTTTACGCTCTTCTACCTGGACAAATGCTAATCATTATAGCAAAACCCTGCAAACAATCTCATTTCTTGCCCATCTCCGCGAAAAAGGCTCCAACGGCCCATTCCTAGTCGTTGCACCTCTCTCTACTCTCGACAACTGGGTCAACGAATTCAAACGATTCACCCCGTCAATCCCCGTTCTTCTCTACCACGGTCCACCGGACTCTCGCGACGAAATGCGGTCTCAGTATCTATTCAAAAAAATTGACAAATCATATCCTATTGTCATCACGAGCTATAACATGATTATGAATGATAGCAAATTTTTGCGCAAAATCCTCTGGAAATACGTCATCGTCGACGAAGGCCATCGCTTGAAAAACATGAACTGCAAACTTATCCAAGAACTCAAGTCTTATGATACCGCCAACAGACTCTTACTCACCGGAACGCCCTTGCAAAATAATCTTGCTGAGCTTTGGTCACTTTTGAACTTCTTACTCCCTGATATCTTTCACGACGTCGCGTTATTCCAGAGTTGGTTTGATTTCTCGGCTCTGCAGCGAAAAGACGGAACTCAAGAGATCATTGCCAACGAAAGCAAACACCAAATAGTCTCAAGTCTCCACGCAATTCTCAAACCATTCTTACTTCGTCGGTTGAAAACCGACGTTAAGCTTGCTCTGCCGCCAAAACGTGAATATGTCTTATATGCTCCGTTGACGGCCGCGCAACAGGAACTGTATAAACATTTACTTGATCGGGATGTTAAGCAGTATTTAATGGACAAAATCCTCAATGCTCGTGGAATTTCTACGGATCCACACAATACTGTCACCAGCCGAACCAAAAACCGGAAACGCCGCCGAGCAATAAGATCGCAAGATAAACAAGAGATTTCAAGTCCAGAGCCGAAACGGCCGCGCCGACGAGCAGCAGTTAAATTGCTTAAAGCCGGTGCTTATTCCGAGATCAGCGATGAAGCATACTTTGACGCGCTAGACGCCGCCGCCGAGTTTATTCCTGAGGAATCAGACGATGAGGAGCTTCTTCAAGCCGAGAAACTGGCTGATGCGAGTCGTGCGGTCGGCAACAAAAAACTGCAGAATATAATCATGCAGCTTAGGCTTGCTTGTGACTCGCCTCATCTATTTTACACTCCATGGGACGATCAACATAGCTTGATCAGTCAACCGAATGAATCAATCGTCAATGATTCCGGAAAAATGCTTCTTCTTGATCGTCTTCTCCCCGAACTTTTTGCACGCGGGCATAAAGTCCTGATCTTTAGCCAATTTTCCAAAATGCTCGATATAATCGAAGACTACGCCCGTTTCCTTCGCGACTGGGATGTATGCAGGCTTGACGGTGGCGTTTCACAGCAAGATCGCAAATCAGAGATTGAAAAGTTCAATTCGTCGACTCCTGATGATCAGTGTAATCTGTTTTTACTGTCGACGCGCGCCGGTGGGCTGGGGATTAATCTAGTCGCGGCTGATACGGTCGTGTTATTTGACAGTGACTGGAATCCTCAGCAAGATTTACAAGCAATGGATCGAGCTCATCGGATCGGCCAAACCAAGCCAGTCATCGTCTACCGTTTTGCAACCGCCAACACGGTGGAGCAAACGATGTTAGAAAAAGCAGATTCAAAACGACAACTTGAGAAACTCGTGATTCAAAAGGGAAAGTTCCGCAGTGTCAACGCCATTTCCGCAAAGCCAGGCGGAACAGCTGAAGATGAACTTCGAAGTCTTTTACTGGGCGACGACGGGTTGGAAAAGTTCGTGGTTAAAGAGCGCGGTGATGTGATTCTAACCGATGAAGAGCTCGAGGTACTTTTAGATCGAAGTCCTGAAGCGTATGAAAAGGCAGGTGATGGAGAACAGGAGAGTTCGATGTTTAAAGTCGTGGATCCTGCTGCTACTGCACCGACTGATCTGATTTAATGAGTTATGATGTATGATATACTGCTTTTCGGCATTGCATAATTAGATTTGCTATTTTAATAGGAATTTAGAAGAAACTAGTTTTCTTAACATCCCGCAAAAACTTTCAAACACAACAGGATCAGCACCATATTTCCATCTCACAAGCAATTTGCCAGATCTCTCTTCTATCGAAAATTTAAACATCTTGTCGGTTGTATCGTTCGTAGAATGTTCGTCGAGTTTTTGACGTTTTCGTTGACGTCGGAAACTTCTTGACCATACATTTTCAAATTTAGATTCTCCTACAATCGAGTTCTTCGTCGACTCTTCGTTCATGTAAATATTCATATGTTCGGCATATTCACTACTAAGAGCATCGAAAATAATATCTAATGCCTCAGTATCATCTGGAAGATGAAGGACATATCCCGTAGCAGGTGGTAACAACCCTCTCAACGCAACACTTACTTTCGTCTCGTCCTCGTCCTCACTCAAAGAGCCAGGCCGTGTAAGTTCAAAACCTGGTCTCTCGAATCCAAATTTCCAAGCGACAGCCCAACGTCTCGTTTGCGCGGAATGTCCCTGTACAAACTCCGTAATCACATAATTCGAGATTGCGAGCTCGTGCAATTTCGCGACGAAGTCTTTCAATGAGTCCAGTTTTCCAAACATACTTGAATACCACGTCCTACAAGTTTCCGGGATCTGTTGTGATACTTCAAGACTTTGTTCGAGTATCTTTGAAACAAACGCGAGTTCACCACCCGGCGTTACTAATTCTGATTCTGAAGCAATAGTCGCACTTAGCGGTGCTTTCAGCTTTTCCGAACGTGATGTGTGGAGTTGTTCAAATGAAGAGTAGAAAGGTGGATTACACATAGTGAAAGAGAAGATTTTATCAAAGTCGAGGAAGGGTGAGGATGGTGTAGTTTGGAGTACTGATATTCGAGAGACTAGATTGTTTTGAAGGACATTGTCTTTCGCGGTTGATACTGACACCGGATCAATGTCTAAAACTATTAGTTAAAAAAACAGAGAAAATGGAGAGTAAATCATACCAGTTGCGATGAACTTCCACGATTCACGAAGTCTACATCCTAAGAGCGGATATACACATGACGCGCCGGTTCCAACATCAAGACCAAGAACTTCATCTTCCACCGCACAATCAGAATCTAATAGATCCTGAATCCATAGGATATAATTAAGCCGGTTAGCTACTCGAGGACATAATCTATCATCTCGTAGATTCACAGTTAGATCAAAGTCTCGTTTGAGCAGTGCCTGGGTGAGCATTCTTCATTCTAGTTAGCTATAACTCAGACGCAGAAACACGAGGGAAGATACCGAACTGCATCGTGATTTGAGAAATCTATTGAACTTGAAGAATTATTCAAACTAGACAATGTCAGATATTGTTATCTCAAGTGAACTGCATATTACTACTGACTATGGCTTCAGAGAAGGGTAGTCGTTTGCGAGAGATGCGAATCGAGGAGGATTTCGAGAATACGGATTCCGAGGATGCATACTCTCCTGCTTGTTTTATCATATCATAATGTCTTCTCTTATTCTCTATTCAGATAATAAATTCCAAGACAGAATCTTGAAGTCGAACGAAATGAGTGGGTGCATATGAGAAAGGAGGACGCGCTTACGCAGGGGAACTTTTTCGGAAATTTTATAAAAGTCCCAACTCACGAGACGCGCCTGTTCGCCCTTGCTTTCAATTCCCATCTTCCCTTCAAAAACGTCAGATATCAGTGAAGAGAAGAGGAGATATACGATATGGTTGTTTTTAGAGATATATACTGGATCTTATTTGCGAAATAAGACGAGTCCAAGTGTCGCAGTGCGAATTTAACGAGAATGGAAATTGATACTGACAACGACGACGAGACCGCGTCCACCGCCAGCGACACAATTCACAGACATTCAAATAGTGATAAAAGAGATGGTGATGGAGAAGACGAGGACTGGGAGTATGCGATGCCGAGTATTTTGAGAGATGGGTCGATATTCGATTTAGCAGCGACGCAAGCGATCTTGGACGAGTCTTCGCCAGCACCGTCAGAGACAGATTCAAGAGATGCGCAGTCTGATAATTCTGTGGATGTTTATGTTGATGCTGAGAGTACGAATGAAGTTGATGAGACAGAGCACAGTGCTGAGGAAGACAGTGCTGAGGAGGAGTCTGCGAAGCAGAAACGGTTCGAGTCTTCATACAGCGACGACTCCGACTCCGAGTCTGCTCCTTCCAGTTCAGAATCTAGCGAATCCGAGAGTTCTGATTCGGAGGAAATCGTTTCTAAAAGCGCTCTTGTTTCTGGATACAACACAAACTATCTACAATATCTGAACCACGAGATTGAAGAGTTTATGAATCCGGTATCTCATTTCCGCACAACCACAATCATCGACGACGAAAGCTCACCAAGTTCACTCACAATCACATCTCGCTCGATGCCACAAGAAAGTGTGCGTCCGTCTCTTATCAACAGCCGCAGCCGATGGACATCTGAAGAGAAAGAACGCTTCTTCGAATATCTCTGTCGTCGAACGCGGCATGATCCAGGCGGTATTTCCCGCGGTGTAAAAACTAAATCCGCAATCGAATGCGCAGAGTACATCACCTATCTCGAAGCCGGACTTGGCCAACTTCGCGCTCACGAACGACGACGACGATCTTACGGTATGCGATTACGATGGAAGAGACTTATGCGGAAGATTCCTGCTGCGAGACAAATGTCGAAGAAATGGGTTAGGATGGAGAACTTGGAGAGTCAGCGGTTAGAGAGGTACTGTGAGTTATTGGAGAAGGATCGGGATAGGAAGGCGTGGGTGCGAGTTCAGCGGGGACAGCCAGTATCTCGAGATAGCGAGGACGAGAACAGTGACTCGATGGACAATAGTCTGAATCCTGCTAAGAACACGACAGAGAATGGTGGCTTTAAACCGTCAGAGGTACTGAAGATATCGGGCCGGATTGATCAGTGCTGTGTTGATATGATTGAACAGCATCAAGAAGAGCACCCTTCAGACAAGAATTTCGATTCTCTAGGTAATTTATTTTCACCAAATTTCAGACTTTTGGCCGTGGAGAAGTTTCATGAACTTTCAAAAAGGTTAGCAGCTCCGTATTTACACGTACTAAAGCTAACAAATGCAGATTGTATTATAACCAAGATAACCTCCCCTCATCGCTACCAAACAAAGACAAACTATCAATCCAACTGTCGGCAATCGACCTCTTCCAAGCCCTCGCGAAACAATACACACGACGCATCATCGCCGCTACAATCCCTATATCCGAATGCCGGATTCGTGTATCTGATTCTCAATCTTTCCGATCCACTCGCGAGATTCGACGTGGGGATGTGGATGCTGCGATGGCTGTTATTGGCGCGGATCAGCTGTCGCGAGATGAGTTTTGGGTTAAATTCAAAAGGCGGAATCCCACTATCCCGGTTATTCCTACGACGGCGGTGAGGAAAGGGGGAGTTGATGTAGAGGATTTACATGAGTGGTTTGAGAAGCCATTGATGAAGGAATTGAAGGAGAGATATCAGAGATAGAGGGATGGCATTTGTATTTTGAGTGTATATATATATATATATGTACAGTAGTTATTTGGCGTTTGGGTATATTTGGTGTACAATATGATATGACTTCACAATTTGACAATATTGAACAGTACTTTAATGGTTGCCAGACTTCCAGTACAACCAAGCACATTAACATATGTTGTTTCAAACTGCAGAATCAGTAATTGGAGTTTGAAGCAGATCGCGAACTGCAAATGACGTAATGCTCACAGGCCAACAGGATCCTTTAAGGCCTGTGTCTTCACTGTCATCTTCACCACCACCAGCAGTGCAGCTACAACAACAATGAGCACGATTGTGGACGACAGAGTGCGGTCGCTGTCGACGCAGCTTGAGTTACTTGCGTCGACTACGCTTCCGAGTCTTCTTGCTCCGCGACTGGCAAAAACGACAGCAGCAACTTCCTCAGGATCCACGACTCCGACAGCAGAAAGCGACGAAGAAGAATTGAATATTGTGTTGAACTCGACTGAGCCGTTGTTGGCGGTGTTGAATCAGCTGATGATAAGACCGGGGCAAACACTACCGTCGTTGAGCAGTTTGAAGAACTCGTTGGCAACCTATCTTGAGAACTCGCCGGATGCTATTCGCGGCCGTTCGCAGCAGCAGCAGCAGCAGCAACGTATTAGAAAAAGCCACGAAGTATCAGTTTACTCTTCAGCAGCAGACAAAGATGAAGACGAGGACGAAATCTGGGAAGTATATGAGGACTCTGTGAGCGACGGCGCGAAGCAGATCGAGTGGTTTGTTGTCGCGTCTGCATCGGTAATTCTCTACGGACACATGCTTGACAGGTTTCTGAACCAGACACTGCCGTTGGCCGAAGATATTTACTATTGGGATTCTGTTTTGACTGAGACGGGTGGTTTGTTGACGTACTCGGTTCAGCGTATGGTGATATCTGGATCTACTTAGATCTACTTTTCAATACTGACAATCACAGGAACACCACTCGTCCTATACTCTGCTTCCCGTGAAATCATCTTCGACGCGCGACGACGCCTCCAACAAACAACAGCTCCATCTCTTTCACAATGGGTCGAAACATTACGTTCATCCTTCGCCCGTCGTCGCAGACTCACGCGCAGGTTATCTGCCTTCACCCGTGCTGTCGCGCCGTCTTCGGCTTCTTCGATCTTTAAGTTCGCGTTGTCGCCTTTTTCTGCTATTTACAAAGAAGTCCAGACAAAACAGCGTAAATTGAAGCAGTTGCGCGATTTACAGTCAGCGGCACTAGGCATCTTGGTTGGAGACTCGATTTCTCTATCTGCAGAGTCAGATTGGCGACGAGGCGTCGAGCGCGGTGTCGACGTTATGGAGTCGATCTTGAAGAATATGAGTACACTTTCCAGCAGCTCAGGCGTATCCACCGACACTGATAACTTTGAATCAAAAGTATTTTCAGTAGCCGGACAACCCAAAACAAGACGTCCGCCATATTTAATGGCTGAACGTATGGTCCGGATTACAGAAGAACTGCTGCCGCAGCAAACCGCCGCGCAGAAACAGGTCATTAAAGACTCTGGAAAACCGCACGCGTGGGTGCGATACTGGCCGCTTGGTTTAGCGACCGTCACGTTCGGTGGGACGATTCTGCGGATTTTGTTCAACAGACGCGCAAGCATTGCGCAGTGGACGCGCGACGCTATCTCTACAGCCCAAGGATTTTGGTATAACTGGATCGTCGATCCCGTACGCAACATAATCTCGACAATCCGTCACGATGAAGACGCACAAGTCGCAATCACGAGTCGTAAGAGTTTGGAAGCTGATATGGAATCGCTTGAGCGCATGGTCGTCGAGTTCGCTCTCGATGGAAGTAAAAAGACTGTGCTGTCTGATGCAGAAGTCAGTGCGATTAGAGATGGCGTACGTGAAGGTGATTTATCGACTGTCCTGCGTGCATATGAACAAGAACTCAAATCACCAATATTCAATGCACTTCGCGGTGAACTCGTTCGAACCCTTTTAATCCAAGTGCAAAAAACCAAAGTCGACGTTGAGGTTGCAATCACTGGAATCGACAGATTATTAAAGTCTCAGGAGTTGGTGTTTGGATTTGTCGCAGCTATCCCCAGTTCCTTAATTTCTTGGGTGACAATCAAATGGTTCGCTAGGATCTATACCGGTAAAGGTCTTAAAAGTCGAAGCGAGCAACGCGCAACCGTCGTGCGCACCCTCGGCAACATCGAACGCATGCTCACCGTCAAATCAACCTCATCTCACGGCACTCAAGATACCGAATGGATGTCATATTCAGATCAAGGTCTTCTTCTCTGTGAAGTCCATGTTTTGCGTCATAGTCTGCAGATCCTACCCGCGCAGTTGAGAAGTGATTGGATTAGAGATTTGGGCGATTTGGAGGATATCAAAGCCGGTGTTCATAGACAGCGCGATACGATTGGTCGTATTTGGCGTGTTTATGGAAAGTTCTTCACTTAATCTAGATACTGTATATAATACTCTTTAAGACTTTGCGCTCTTTATATCGCATTATTATTACTAAAAATACATCGATGCCACATTTAACTCAGCAATATCAATAAACTGACTGCATGAGTGCTTAAACAAATGATAACAATATGACAAAATACAGATGATTCAACGTATACAAATCCACAACTCCGAAATCATTTTTTCCACAAAATAACACCAAATATCCAAAAGCAGTTAAAATCAGTCAAAAGCATACAACACTTACAATGAAGACTAAGAGGTAGTACCGCTACCTTCAAAGTCATCGTCATAACTATCCGATCTTCTTTTTCGTAATTTCAAATTACCAAGCTCGATAGCCCTTGCGATCAGATCTAGTTTATTCGGATTTCTAGTTCCGGTGAAGGATTTCCATAGAGGCTCGCCATGTTCAAAGACTTCGTCCATTTCTTCTAGAGTCCGTTGTTTCGTTTCCGGAGCAAAGATCCAGACGTAGATTAAAGCGGCGACGTTGAAAGAAGCAAAGACAAAAAAAAGACGCCATTGAATTCGACGAAGAAGAGGAGGTACAGCGAGGCCGAGGGCGAAGTTTGCAAGCCAGTTGGTGGCTGTTGCGAGGGAGACGGCTTTTGCTCGGATTCGTAAAGGCATGATTTCTGGGGGATATATCCATGAGATTGGACCCCATGAGATGGCGAAGGATGCGACTGTGAGGTATGAGCAAGCTTGGATGGCTCGGGTAGCGTCGTCGTGACCGATGACAAGCCATGTATATGACTGATCAGGTACAGGGTTCTCCATGCCAAATTTATTAAGAAGACCACCGATGATGAAGAGCCATACAGCCATAGAGAAAGCGCCGATGAGAAGAGTCGGTCGGCGTCCCCAAAGATCGCTCCAGAGAATGGCAGGGATAGTCATGACCATGTTAATAACGTACTGGATTGACGAGGCAAGAAGGGTATTCGAGACACCAGCTGATTCGAGAATGTAGACGATATAGTACATCATGACATTAATTCCGCAAAGCTGCGACCACATTTGGATTACACAGCCAATAATGACACGTTTGCGCATGCGTTTGCTAATTAGTTCACGATAACTGCTTGATTCTTCCTCGCGCTCGAACCGGATTTGGTCTTCGATTTCTTTGTATTCGGCTAGAACTAACGGATGGTTGATGTCGTTGTCTGGAGTTCGCAAAAATGCCAAGACATTCAGAGCTTCGTCCCAGCGGTCTTTGCTGGCGAGCCATCGAGGCGACCTCGGAAACCAGAACAGACCTACGAAGAGGATGAGTGCGGGGACGATCTGGATTGCCCACGGAGCGCGGAAGGCGGCCTGCGAATCAATATACGAGAATCCATACTGGATAAAATACTGGATGAGAATGCCCCAAGTGACTGCAAATTGCTGCAGCGAGACGACACGACCGCGGATTTTCCTTGGGGCGATTTCTGACTGGTAGATCGGGACGATGGAGGACGTGAGCCCGACGCAGAGACCCGAGACGACGCGGCCGACGACGAGCATTGCGACGTTTTGTGCGCAGGCTTGGAGTCTAGAAGAACAGTTAGGAAGAGGAATAGCAGTTGGCGGTGGTGAGTACGCACATGGAGCCGATGACCCAGAGCACAGCACCGATTTGGATCGAGACTTTTCGCGAGAACCTGCGCACGTTAGCAAAGCACAAAAAGAACAAGAGGCAGCACAGCACACACCTGTCTCCCAGATAAGAAGAAGATAAGGCACCGAGCAGCGACCCGCCGGCCATGGCAGCGGTGATTCCGCCTTGTCTGGTTCCGAGCGGGTTGCCAAAGTAGTCTTTGTACTGTTCGGTGCCGAGGACGCCAGACATGGACGAGATATCGAAGCCAAAGAGCGCGCCGCCGAGGGCCGCAAAGGCAGAGATCGTATACACGTTGAGCAGTCGCACCATTGCTTCTGGTGAGATTGCGAGGAGAGGCCACTGGGGACCAACCCGGGGAAGAAGAAACAAGAGTGGTGAGAGTTGGGAGACAAAGTGTCGGTGTGGAGTCGAGGTGTGAGGACGGGGAAGAGCAAAGGTAGATGCCCTAGCCCTGAATTGCACCTTAACGAGCCATTGTTTGAAGGACTGCGTGGTGAGAATAGTGCATTCAGAGTATTTTAGGTCATAGTAATTGATTAAAGAATAGGATAATCATGAATAATCCACGAGGCAGGGCAGGCAGGAGGATGTCTTGTTTGGGTAACTTAAGTGGTTTCCTATTGCAGTTGTAATATTTCCTAATTAGGAAATAGTTTATACATATGAAGCTCGTGCACAATGGCGCTCTCTTCATGTCTGCTCCTGCTGTTCTTCTCATACAACACAATAAATACTGGATATATTGAATAGAATGCGTCTATTATGATAGGTATCGTTATCTTGTTTTTATAGAATCAGCCACGCGCTAAACAGATCCGCGCGTGCGTCGTCACCACTCACGTGCACGGCTCGTTAATTATCTCATCTCATCGCCTCAGCTCGTCATCTCATCTCATCTCTCTCATCCCATCCCATCCCAGCAACAACACAACACCACCAGCAACACCAACTACACATAGTAATGGGGAAATTACGGGATTTCTTGAACAATAATACCGGATATTCCACGATAATTACTCAATCCGTGAGTACTCGATCAGCGACGTGATCAGCACTCTAGTCACCTCGAACTCACCCCCGAAGCCTCGAATTGTCTCCCCGCCGCCCCCCCCCCCAAAACTCAATCTACTCATGTCTTCCTATTCTTTATGCAGGACGACTCACCTGCGTGGGTTCCAAATTTAGCTTGCCCCGACAGCTTCCGCTTCTCTCTTCTCTGCCAGCATTGACTACCTCTTTAAGCGATACCTGTCTCCCTCCGAACCATTCGCTTGCTGCGTGATTATCCTCGAAAGTCGTACCTATTCGCTCATTCAGTCGTCATACCCCGTAGATCACTGCCGAATACTCAATTCTGGATCTATCCGTGCCTTAATATCTCGTCTCGGTGAATATATAACAATGCCTCATAGCCTATACTGTCTTCTTCACCATCCTCCGTTCTCTCCAGATTATCCCACAGTCTCTCCCATTGTGTAATCGCAATAACCCACAAAACATGCGCTTCTCGTTCGTTATCCTCCTCCTCGCCTTCTTGATCTTTGCCTCGGCGCAGATCCTGTCTGATGCCGCCTCGGCTGTTAGCAGCATTACCTCTGAGCGTGCCTCTGATGTCAGCAGCATTGCCTCGGAGGCAAGTAGTCTCATCAGCTCTGTCTCTTCAGAGCGCAGCGCGACATCAGCGTCCAGCTCTGCTATTTCCAGCTCTTCCATCTCAAGTGCTGCCACGTCATCCTCCGCTGAGTCTGCCTCGTCGGCAGCAGTCTCCTCGGAAAGTACCTTAGCAGTCTCCACCACCAGTGGCTCTCCTTCCTCCTCGGCTGAGTCCTCTTCTACCGAGTCTTCGTCCAGCTCATCCTCGACCTCGACCTCGACCTCGACCTCGACCTCGACCTCGGCTGCAAACGCACTTTCCAGCGTTGCGTCTTTGAACGGATACTTGGCTCTTGCTGGTTCTTTGATTGCCGTCATCGTCGGCTACGAACTGTAATTTTTTGATAGCAATAAGTCAGAATCTTGTGGAGAATAACTACGGCGATTGGTGAATTGTTGGACTTGCCTAGTGAAAATTGTGTATGCTTGTTCAATAGAACTTTACTTAATGCGCTGATATCAGCAGCCTGTAGCTCCATTTACTAAATGATAAGCCTTTCGATTTAATCTTAACAGTATATGTCTAATCTTAGTTCTTCCAGCAAGGACTACTCTAAAGCAGTGATAATCCATCCGGGAACAGTAATCCGAGCGATAGCAACGAAAATCAAACGCTTTCCCATATTGACAACTCCTTGTGATTTGTATCGAGTAAATTGAATCCTTCTGATATTCACTCCACTCTCCTCATCTGTCATAAACAAAGAAACACACTCACTCCTCTACGTCAAATGTAGAGCCATTTCTCCTCTCAACAAACCTTTCCCAAGTATCTGTTTCATTATTCCTCTCAAAGAGTAAATGAACTAACTTCGTGCTGTTCTGTTGCTTTTTCTTGATCACGTTCGATGAAATTAATATCTCAGTTACACGGCTTGCTTGTCAATGACGTAACACTCTCATTTAATTATAGAAATAATTACATAATAATGGTATCAATCTATCCACACTCCTTCCAATTCATCTTCTTCCTCTTCCTTCTTCATACTATCATACTCTGATACAAATACTTCGTACAAAACCCTCATCTTCTCATTAATTCCATCCACTAAACACTCACACTTTATCATTACTAAACTTTTCCCATCACGCCGCAACTTATGCGGCTAAATTATGACGTCATAATTACCCCTGAAATTAGTAAACTCTGTAGCACTCACATAACAATTCAGACAGAACAATAAAACTGCAGTGGACTGCTATATAACCTCCGTGGTGGTATGTATAGTGTAGTATATCTAAATAAGCACACAATTTGAACGGTAGCGGATATAGGTACAATATTTATTAGAAAAAAGTATACTATATGCAGACAGCAAAATATAAACAACAAAAGGTCATCATCAATCAATAAAACAAACTCAAGAGTAAACAAGTATCGAGATCCAAGTCCTCATTCCTCTCTTCTTTCTCTTTTTTCTCTCTCCTCGAAATTCCTCTTCACAATATTTTGCAGGCATAACGAGCAGAAAGTTATGCTCTAGACATAATCTTCATAAATAAACACTAAAAACACAAGAAGATCAACTTAGATAGTAATCACAATAAAGTAAATAAAATAGAAAAAATAATACAACAAATAATGCACATAGAAAATATTAAACTAATAAGAAAGAATGAAAAAAGTATTTATAACCCCAACCAGATGATTAAAAAAAGAAATAAGAGTAACAACAATAACCTTTCTCAAGTTCACTGTTCTTTTGTTCTGTAGGTTACATATTTAATAAGAAAGAGCACGGCAGTCTCTTTTTCTCTCTCTTTTCGAGCTGCTCACATGCGCTGAGTGTTATATCCTGAAAATTCATTCGCGCTAAACGCAGGCGACGATGCAGCACTAACACTAGCTCTTCCAAACTGCGCACCGCTACTGTACTGGCGTTCATGATGCAACGGACCCGTCATCGATGGCGACGAACTGTGCTGCGGTTGGGTCTGATGACGCTGATGCGGGCCCACATTTGCTGTGCTGTTGTTGTTGTTATGAGGCACGCCATCGGAAAGGTCAAGGCCCTGCATGCGTCTTGCAAGCGAGTTCGCATTAGCTCCGCCTTGTGAATGCGGTGTCACGCTGTTACTGCGGTATCCCTGAACTTGCTGCGAATTACTAGATCCACTCGCAGACATCGCAATCGGTCCATTTGGCGAACCTCCTGAGCCAGATCCACCAACGCTGCCAGGTCCACTTCCTCCGGTCGTTCCAACAATCTTAGACTGAATCCGACGTCCATACGGCGTATTGCGGATCGACGGCAAGATAGGTCTAATAGCATCGACCAACATCACACGCGTAGCAGGATCAGCGTAATCCAACGCAGTCTGGATAACATAGTTTGCATACGAATCACGCAGCAACTTTTCAAGAAACACAGACGACAGCAGTTCATCCACCAAAATCTTACGCGTCGATGGCTCCGCAATACGAATACACTTCTCAATCACATTCGAGCTAAACTTCTGCGCAGAGAGCGTGCACACGTTACCCGCAAACCGACGAATCAAAGGATCAGAGTATGTCGAATCGCAAAGATCCAAAACATACTGCGTTACATAGTTTCCAAACGGATCCTGCACAAGCGTAAACGCATTACTCGTAATCTCGTCAACCAACTGTCTCTTCTGCGCTTCAGATGCATGGTCAATACATCGCTGAAGCACGCAGCAGCCGTGACGGTGGGTACCAACAGCAACACAGTTCTCTGACACTGCGTCAAAAATGAACTGAGCGTCATCAGTAGAGAGTCTATTCAGACATTTCTGAATCACATGGTTGCCATTCAAGTCCTGAATTAACTCAACAACATTGGTCTTGAGCGCATTCACAATCAAACGAATCTAATGCTCGCGTTAAAACCACTCTCAACACTCATTAATAGCTACATACCTGCTCAGGAGTAGAAACATGCTCAATCATCTTCTGCAGAGCACGAGTACCATGCTGGTTAAGTGCAATCTTCACCAATTGCGGAGCAGCAGTCTTGACCAAGATCGTGCGCTGCTCGTCACTAGCGTGCTCCAAAAGCTTCTGGCACAAATAATTTCCAAACGGATCTAAACAATTAGCACTCTAAATTTTAAGATTATAGTGAAGTAGTTCTCACCAATCATCAGCTCAACAACGTGGGGATAAGTCTCGCTGAAAATCATGTTCAAATAAGTAGGATTCCGCTCCTCAAGCTTCTTTTGCAAGTATCGGCATCCATGCTGATCCTTACATAATGAATAAATCTCATTCACCAAACTCTCGAGCGCAACGTTCGCGAACCGGTTCACGTCCTGGTCACTCTGGCGACGATTGTTAGCCGCAGAAGGAGGACCATGAACAGAAGATGCAGGCCCGCCAACCGACGAGGTCGAGGATTGTGCGCGGTGCATCATATGGGGAGGTTGATGCCCAAGCTGGTTCTGCTGGTTCTGCTGCTGTGGCTGTTGCTGCGGAGACGAGGTAGCACGATGCGCTAGGTGTGTAGATTGCGAGTGATGGTGACCATGAGAGATTTGCTGTGGCAACTGGTGTTGTTGTTGCTGAGGCGGCATGCTGTTTGGATACATATTCTCGAGCGCATGCGCACTACCATAGATTGGTGGCGGATGCAACGGATAAGTATAGCCATGCTGATGTGAATGATAGTTGGCCGGCGGCGCACCGTAGCCATACGACGCGTTCTGCGCCGAATGCTGGTCAACAACAGAGTTCAGGACTGACGGGAGCGGACTGACCGACTGGGGAAATCCTGGCTCGCGTCTGTCAAAGTCCGATACGGACCGCTGAGATGCCTGACGCGAGTGTGACGACTCTGTAAAATGCTGCTTTTGCCACACATCGTCATGCTTATCTGCAGCAGGATCGTACTGAATACCTGAGAGACTCTGATGATGCGCGGCACGGTTGCGATTGGCAAACGACCATTGTCTATTACCAGCCTGCTGATGCTGCTGCTGATGCTGTGACGGGTGGCTCTGCTGGTGATGTGCTTGCTGCTGCGACTGAACAGCTAAGGGCTGCTGTTGCTGCTGATTGAAACTCTCACGGCGTATCAAGATCGGGAACTTATCATCGGTTGTGTTGAACTTGAGCTCGTTGGGACCAGCCGAGGACGACGAGGGTCCGTTTGACGACGCGGGAGAGCTATCGTCGCCAAAAAGGAACTTGGTAGTGTTGATTTGTCCAAGACCAAAGTCGGCATCAGCCATGCGAGAAAACAGTATCGGATCATCATTAGACAACCGGAGCGAGGGGCCAATCGAGGTTGAAGTCAACGTACGTGTGCGCGGTAGTGTATCCTCGGGGGGTGTCATGAGCTGCTGATTAGACAGACGAGGCTGGCCATTAGGAGTAACAAAAACTCCAACCGGGACAGTGTTTGATCGTATCCTGTCGCCAGGCATCGAGCTCATGACGGGCGGTGAGATCGAATCGCGAAAGTCCGGCGGAGTATTCGGCTCAGATATGGTTGTCGCCGTGTTGGCGCCATTGTCTTGCTCAGCAGAACTAACGGCGGCCATTTGCAGGAGCATTTGCTCGTCTTTGCGTTGCTGTTCGGCCAGGAGATGCATCTCGTGCTCAAAACGACGGATATGTTCAAGGCGCATCAGTTCGTGCTCCTGGCGTTTTTGTTCAAGCTGCATGACTTAGATTAGTAAGAGGTCACCCAGGTTCGACTAGCTTTCGGCCGCCACACCTTCCATACAACAAAAAAGTTTTAGAATATGCGAAAAGAGAGAGGTACAAAAATGTAAATGCAAAGCAATTGACAAGAAAACAAGGTACGGAATGCAGCAAATCAAGCAGGGAATGGAGTGCAAGGGCGGAACGGAGCGGGTCAGAGAGTTGGCGCTTGTGACTACGTCGCATGCCAACCCAGAAACCGCAACCCCACAGACCAAGCAGGGCAGGAAAAGAAAAAAGAAGCGGTGGAATAGGAGGGTGTGGCAGAAACAAAAGTAGAAGAAAAAGAGAAAATGGGTGGGAATACGTACAGCACCGTCGTAGATACCCAATTGGTTCTTTGCGAGAGCAGAATCAGCCATGAGTGTAGCTGCGGAACGGAAAGGGCCGGCGGAGTTTGCAGAGGCGGAGGATAGTAGCGGCGGCGAGGAAGAGGTAGAGACGTTGAAAGCGGCCAAGGCGGATAGGGTAGATGGGGAAGAAACGAGGCGGGTCGAGGAATCAGAGGAGAGGAGGTAGGGGCTCGAGGAGGCCGATGCTGGGGGAAGAGTAGCGTTGGTGGACGGCGTTCGAGAGTGGGAGAAGCGCAGCTGGTGAGAGTACTCAGGCAGAGCGGAAACCGAAGGCAGCGTCTGGGGGCTGGCGACGGAGGAAGTTGGGGTTGTCCGGATCGAGCCTGCGGAAGCTAGCGAGCTGTGGGAAGCAAGCGCGGAGGGGGAAGCGGCCAGGAGGGGAGAAGATCGGAGACGGTCGAAGGACTGCGAGGCGGCGGTTGACGACTGAGGAAGTCTGGAAGGCGCGGACGATTGAGAGTTTGCAGTAGACTGTGCAGAAAAAGCCATCAATCAACGGACGACTTTAAAAAGAAAAGAGAGAGTCAGCAGAGAGCAGAGGAAGGAGGGAGGATGGTAGGGAGAGGAAGAGGAATGAGTGCGTCAGGCTGGGGGTGAAAGAAAAGTGCCTGGTAGAAAAACAGGACTTGCTTCACGAGCAGCGGCAATGGAGACGTAAAAAACACAACTCCAGATTCCTGAGACGCGCACGAATCCGACGATGCAATAAAACAGTAGAGATCGAAAGAATGCGGGCGGATGGCGGAGGGTGAAGCAGGACAAAGACCGCTGAGGCCGCGAGCTAGCCTAGCATATATGTCGAACCTGCTTGCACGGCTGCCAGACCACTATCGTCCCAGAGAAGAGCACGGCGAGGGTGGGGAGGAGGGCAAAGAAGGGGAGTTTTGAAAACGTACCGGACTAATGTACAGAACCCACGAGAGGGAGGAAGAGGAGGAGGAAGAGGAGTGAGGGAGTGGGGAAGAAGGAGGAAAGGAAGAGCCGGGACGCTGAGGTGAGAGGGCGGCGGGAGGCAAAGCGAGTATTCGAGGCTTCGTTGGGAGTCGGCTCACACTGCTCACAGAGGCTACGGACGAGTCGTGAGCGAATTCCAGGGCGACATACGCGCCCAGGACGGGGGGCTGGGGGGGGATGTGAATTGGGGAGGAGGGTGTTATGGAAGTTATAAGGGGATTTACGGTAGCAAATAGTAGCAGAAGGGGGGATGGAGGGGGGGAAGGAGAGGAAGAAGGGAGGAGGGAGTCAGTGAGCGGATGACTGAGAAAGAGGACGTGGTTAGTTGCCAGCGAAGACGTGAGTGCGGGACTCTGTCCGCGCAATCGTAGTTGCTATTGTGTTATTGAGCTATTTTGCTTTGTAGCTGCCTTATTACTGTTGATTACTGCTCAGTTTGTTTATTGTATTTGTATGTGTATATATGTGTGTATGCAGAGAGTGCGTACTCTAAAGACAGAGCAGTAGGAAAACGGGAGCCCTCAACTCCAGAAGGCAACTCCAGAAAGTGATCAGCAGCTCAGCAGCAACTATCGCACATGCTTAGTCTGCCTGTTCAGCATGTTTGCTCAGCCAGAAGAGTCGATTGTTGGTGTCAGTCATACTCTGACAGACTCATCGCAATCGACACTCAGCGCGTCAGGTAACCCGCCGTGCTGTCTCCGCGCTGTTCACTATCTACACTATCTACACTGTCTACTCCTCCACGCAGACACCGCTGCTGTATAAGCCAAAATATCCCTGACAGAGCTCCAGCACTCTGCTTCTCTACTCTCACTGCACACTCTCATCCACACACTACCTCAAATCTTCAGAGTACGCTTGTTTGTCCGTCGTCACGTTACGTGATCAATTACGTTGCCTGTTTCGGTCACAGTGACCCGTCTCGCCATCCGCATGTGCCGTGAGCACCTACCTACACACAATGCTCGTCCACAGAAGGCCACTCGTCCGGCGACACTCGAGCAAAATGACTGCTAGAAGCAAGCTGGTCTGAGAACGTAGAGACAGTAGCAGAAACCAGCTGTTGTCGGCCGCAGCAGTGGAATTCGTAGGCAGTATCAGAGGCGAAACAGCACCCATTCCACACACATCATCCAACTTCCCCCGGACCCGTTTGCAGATCCGCTAAGCCGGGGCAGTCTGTGTTTCTTGTTGATTGTAAGCAGTAAACAGAGCATTTGCTCACTGAACAGGCATGAAACGTAGAACACTCTCCAACAAAGTCACAATTGCAATCTCTTTGCTCTCATCACTGTCTGTTCCTGCTCGTCTTGCACTCGCCGGATGTGACTTGTTTCGAACTTGACTCGTCAATCACCACAGCACAGTTTTAGCACAACAGCACAGCACAGCACAGCACAGCACAGCATACACAGCCTCTATTAAACACTCTAACAGGCTCTGTTCAGTGTGCATTTTTCTATATCCAACTAAATAAACTGCTATGCTGGGGCGAACTGCCCATCGCCGCAGTATCACTTCTGTACTCCATCACCTCTCGTCCTCTTCGTATTCCCACGCAGCTCCTGCGCCCTCGACCAGCTCGCTTCTGAAACTACACACACTACGACCAGCTCAGTTAGTCTTTCAGTATTCTACTATTCTGTTTTTCTAATCCCCTCTTTCAACTCTCTCCACTCCCTCAGCCCTCTGCGACTGTCATCTCGTCATGCCATCTCCACTTCCCTCTCTGTCCTCTCCTCCACTTCCACTTCCACTTCCGGCTTTCTACTGTCCCCAGCCCAATTAATTTATCCTCCTCTATCCACTCCTCACACCACACATCCTGCTCCCTGATTTGCTCGCCGCAGCCTCCGTCGCTTGTCCGCTCCCTTCCCATATCCGCTTACCCAAAAATGCACCCATGCACCAGCACATTATGCAGTTATTCAGGGGCTCCCTCTGCAGGCCACCGAAACAAAATTCTTTACGTCTCGTCTCAGTTTCAACCGCATAAACCACCCCAAACAACACTAAATTAAACCTGATTCGCATCAGTTATCATCCCTTCTTTCCATTGACGCGTGTCTTTTTTCTTTGCTCGAAAAAGTCAGACGCGTTCGTTGTTCAATTTTACTAATCCGGAAATATGTCGCGTTTTCACTCAAACCTTAATAAACGCGCGACTAAAAATTAAAGTTGCTTATCTAATCGCTTCTCAGTGTACCATTTATATGCGCCATATATTTCTGTTTTGCTCTATTTTGAATAACTATGAATACCTTATATTGTCTTTATATCTATTTATATGTTTAATTATATCTCATAAACAAATTTAGTAACCGCTTTTCGTCACTTTCACATGAATATACCTCAAATCACCATCACTCTCATTACTGGAAAGATCCAATCGGCAATCCAAATCCACCCGGCGGAATCTCCTTCAAAGCAGCCGTTCTCGCATAATCCACTCCCTCTGAAATTACATTGTTGCCCCACCACGACAGCGTCACTTGCGGATACTGCAATGCGGCAAAGATAACCACACCACCAAACGCAACACCAGCGGAAAGTCCCGACGTGAGGATATAGTTGTACTTTGTCCACCAAGCAGTGTACCGTCTCTTGACGTAGTACATGAAAAACCACGAAAAGTACAAGCCAGGAACATAGTACACAAGGTTGTACGTCGAACCCCAGAAGATAGTACCGTATCCAATAAGCGGCAAGTCAAACCACTTCCATCTGTTGCGGTACTTCAAACGCAACAAACCAAACGGCACCGCAGCAACGGCACCGATCCAGAACGCGTTCTTAAGCGCAGGGTACACGTCCGTCAACACACGGCTCGGGTTAATCACGCCAAACATAATCGCTTCAGAGTACACAGTTCGCGGGAACGCACACACGAACTTATCCTTCTGCGTCGTGCTGCAAAAGTCCACAACAGAGCTAAACAGCGCTTGCACCGCGCCGACAGAGCAGAAACACTGGATCAAAGTCGCGATACACTGTGCGCGGAAAGTAGCTCGCTGCGGGATACGTGCGTAATGAGCAGTCTTTTGATCGCCAATAAAACTCTCCGATTGATCGTCAATGTTGTAACCCCACATGCGGATAACGACGTTTGTGATTGCATTGCCGGGATCCATATAACCCGCTAGAATAACCGAGAACGCGCCAAAACCCATTGATGCACCGGTTCGCGACATGACTACAAGAGTGGGCATGAGCATACCAATGTTGAACAAAAAGATGGCAATAACGGTCCAAATCGGCACAGTCGTCGGCCAAGCAAAGATTGCAGCAAAACCAGTGCCAACTCCAATGACAAAGATAGCGATGTACCACCAATCCGGGACTTCCTCGTAGGCAGACATCAACTTCGAATGCGGATCATCAAATTCTTGTAGCGCACTGCGACGAGGATGTCTAATCGAAGTCCACATCATCTGCAGAGTCTCCCACAGCAGTTTATATTCCGTGATAACCACATACATAAACGTGCAAGTATAGACAGCCCAGAGACCACCCATCTCGACCAAATGACCAGCAGACATGTACGGCGCCGAATAGTTCTTGTAGAGGTCTTCAGACAGATTGTTGTTCGAGTCCAGAATCTTCGACAAGTTATATGTGCTGCCGGAAGAGTCGTAAATGGTGTTGACGTTCATAGGGATGTATGCAGTCCAGCGATGATTTGTCCAGTACAAGATAACCATAACAACTCCCGTAATCAAAACTCCAATAAACCTGTTGAGAAACGCAAAGAATGGGTACACAAGCGGCGATCCGTAATTGATAACAGACCAATCAAAAGTAGGAAGCGGGTTAACTCCAATACCAAGATACGATCCGGTCGCCATCGCAAGTAGCTTGTTCTGCGGTGCGATCCATGTCATCCAGTTAAACACACTCAACGCCTTGAATACAAACGACGGGAAGAAGAAGTACAAGAACGAAGCCGAAAAGACGACATAGAACAACTTCTGACGCGAGATCGTCCATCCATGCACCGAAGTCTTGGTCTCCTTAACCACAAGCGCACGACTGAGCGCAAGCGTTGGCAGCACGTTAGGAAACACAGCTTTGACGGGGAAAATAACGAGCTTGCGCATCAATCCGGCGAGTCCATAACCAAAGAACAAACAAGAGAAGTTCATCGTCCATGAGAAACCAAAGTCGACCCATTCATAGCCGAAGAATATCGGATGCTTGAGTGCCACGACCATACTAAGCCAATTCGATGCCTGGGATCCGACATTAACCATAATCGTTGCCAGCATCTGCTCCTTAATGTTCCAAGGACCCGGATTGACAGAGTATCGAGTTCCACGAAAAGTGAATCCCCAATCCGGAAGCAACTGCGTTGCCTTACCAGTCGGGAACACCAACAGCTGGATAACAGTTGACGGCAAAGAAAGCGCCGGTTGACGGAAGTAGAAGAACTGATTGATAAAACTACCCACGGCAACCCAAAACATGCCAATGGCATAGGCACGAATAGTCTCGACCGGCAGCGTCGGGTCGTCGAACGGATCAGTCACAGCGCGCACCTCGGGGTACGGAGAGTGGTAGTAGATGACAGTGGCTTCCAAACGCGCGTCAAGTTCGTAGGTCTCGTAGTCGGTGCCGTAGGCCTCAGGTCCTTCAGCAAGCAGCTTGACCTTCTCGTATGTCTTGTCGTCGAAGTTGACGTCGCCGGAATGGTATTCCACAGCCCGTTTGAGAATCTCGACTGCTTCCTCAATCGAAGTCTCGAGCATCTTGTCGTATAAGTAATGAGACGCTCTATCCGCCAACGGATCCTCATCGCCAGTATCGCCAGTTCCGTTCATAGCCTTAAGTCTCGCGACAACCTGTTCACGATGTCGCTCGTCCAGCGACCTGATGTCGAAATCGACCGAAGTTGCACGCACTTCTGCCGCTTTCTTCTCGTGGAAAACATCATTGCTTTGGACGGAGTCGAGGCCAGTATCGGAAGAGACGTCAGTCTCCGTCACCAAGACGCCAGACGCTTTCTTTTCGTCAATAGACGCCATTCTATGATATCTCTAATGTCAGAGGACAATATAGACGAAGTACAGATGAAGATAAATTAGGTGGGATCTATCGCAGTACTTATCTGCCATGCCCACTGCGATAGGGATGTCTCATTGGCATATCGTGCTGGTCGGTAGTACACGAGGCATAGCATATTATCTTTCTCCTTGCATGCAGGAGCGATAGTACCAGAGAAAGTTTGATTGATGCTCTTTCTGATATGAGCTACCTAGCAGGTGAAGTATACAGACTGGACAGTCCCGCACCGAGTACGATGAGTCGAGTGCGGTTTAGCATGTCATTAAGCAATAGCGGGTATCCCGGACAGGGCAGACAAGAGAGTCTTGACTATCTTGTGGTTTCAGGCAGCCAAGAGAACAGTTCTCGATCATCTGAATTGAAATGAAAATTGTGGTATAAAAGCAAGAAAGAGCATTTATCAGCTAAATGCATTCTGTATCCTCCATTCGAGTACACCTCCTACTCGATAATCAATCCTCATCTTCAAGATGAGGTGAACGGGCCTCCTCCCGGGTCCATTTTTAATTGACATAATAACCAGAATCAAAAAGTCAAATCGCTCAGTTACAGAAAGGGTACGCTGAATGATATGCACTTGACCGTACATTGATTAGCGTATTATCAGGGTGAGAAAGGTACTACGGCGATGCGGTGCGGTGCAATTCTGTCGCGTTTGAAGCCATCAGGAGGGTTTGCGGCTCGAGGATCGCAAGCCACATTGGGTATTCTAAGTACCCTCCTGATATCAGTACATAGAATCTCTTCAGATATATCAGCAGAAACAGGAGTTGCATTGCGGATATCAGAGTATGAGGGATATGTAAATAGAGCAGGGACCTAGCTGGTATCTGAGCGTCAACCTCTGAGTGTCCTTGTGGAGAAGCGCACACACCAGCAGCAGCCCGCCTCGCCTATCTGAGCACTAGTCCGGAGACAATACAGGCACTTCCGCCATGTGAGATACCAGGGCGACTATCTGATGCACGGACTACTATCATTGCTTCTGGAGAAACGAGTATCCCGGAATACTTTCGGATAAGCTCCGTCGGCAGTTGCGATCAGCCGTGTCTGTTTGGCTGATAGCTACATTTATAGCCCGATAAGACATATCAAAAGCCGCCGCTGCTTCTGGAACTTGTCTCGTGTTAATAGTTGTTATAACTAATCCAGATTAGCACAGCCGGGCATAGGCCAGACACAGTCGTAGTTATCTTAATTAGCTTACTTAAATAGTTCTCAAAAATTCAGAATTATACAAATTATCATACATGACACTAACACAGATCGCCACAATACTGAAAGAGAAACAAATACGTGAAAACATAGGAAAGAATGACAGGGAGTAAATATCACAAGCGACTAACTTGACGCATCCCTCCCTTAGCTTTTACAAATACATAGAATAAAAACATGTCTATCTCAAACGCTTACAATCCAATCTCCATCGCATCCGGATCAGAAATCTGCGTGCCATACAAGCTGTCCGAGAATGACACTCCACCGCCAAGATTCTCGCCATCTGCTAGTTGGTGTTCTGACATGTGCGAAAGATCTGCTTGGTGCTGTTGCTGGGCAAAGGCGCTTTGCTGAGAATACACTGCTTGCTGCGCTGCCTGCACTGCTGCTGCTTGCTCGGCAACTGCCTTCTTCTGAGCGGCCATCTCCTTTTGGAATGCAAGTCTATCAATGTACAGCTGTTGACGAGCTTGTTCAATCTCTCTCTTCTCAGCCTCAAGCACTTGCTCAAGCTCTGTAAACTTCGCCAACTTAAGCTCGAGCTTGCGCGACTGCATATTCACAAGCGAGTTAACAAGTCGTGCCATCTCCCGCTCTTCATCCGTAGCAAGCAAGTGCGATCGAGCAGCAGCAACTCCAAGGGCAATTGACGCGGCTTTCTTGACTGTACCTTCCTGCTCACTTGACTCTAATTCGTTAGACGCACTCGCAGATCCGTTTTCTTTCGCAGCCTCTTCGTTAGGCTTCTCCAACTTCTTTTGTATAGCTTTTGTCATCTCCGGTAACGCACTCTGGGCAGCGGCAGCAGCCACTTTAGGATCAACTATGCTCGCCAAAAATGCGACCACAGACATGACCGGATTATCCGCCTGCGACAAAGGAATATGGTTATACTGAAGAGGACCAAGCTCTTCTTGCTTTGCCTCAAGGTATGGATCCTCAATAGGAAGCTGCAAAAATTTCAGAACACACTGTTCACGAGTACGCGAGCCAACATGATCCGCAATCGCATTCCAGTCGTCATCGTAAAGCTCCATCGCCTCAAGTAGCAACAAAGTCTCCTGATCAGTCCATTCACGGTCACGGTCAGCAGAAAGATATCCAGTGTCTTCAAACTTCACAAAATCTGAGGTCTGTGATGTGGAAGGGAACCGGTTCTCGAGGAAACAGTTTGCGCAAAGATCGTATTGCTTATTCTTCATAGAGTGATATCGCACACGCGTGCAATCATTGCCACAAGTAAAACAGTTATATTTCTTTCGCGCATTGCCATTCGGCGTGTCCGCTGACAATGATGTCGGTGCAGAATTATCGTAAAATGTCTTGCGGATTTCAAGGTTAAGGTCTGGCTTAATCGGTATACCAGCCAAAGCACGTTCGGTTGACGAGTGAGGTTGTCCGCCAGATACAGATGCACCCTGACCGGGGTTGAAGGGCTGTAAACCACGAGGGGTGTCTGCGATGACGCGGAAATGGCCAGTGAACGGCGGAGCGATAGTCGATGGACGCGTCTCAGGGTCGATCTATGGGGAAAATCAGACGTTAGAATAGCAGACAAAGGGTACCATTATGTAGTTTATGTACCTGATAGTTGATTAAACCCCATTGCTCGAGGAACGCGTGCACTCGCATGATAGCGCAGACATCGCCTGCCAGATTTCGTCGACAAGCGGTAACTGTCAAATACTCAGTAGGGTTGAGACGATAGGTGTTAATCATGAAATCTCTGTAATCACGGTAGACAGTGGCAGTCTTGGAACGATTTCGGTTGTTAAAGAACTCGGGAAGTGATTTGCGCTCGATATCGTTGATTTTGTTCATGTCGAACCATGCCGCGTAGGAAGGGATGACGACAGAATAAGTCTGCTCGACAAGGAATGCCCTTGCCTCTGCTTCCAGAGTACGTTTTTGCTGTTTGACTTCAGCTTCCTCGACAATCACATTGATTCCATCATTTTCAAGCTCAGCAGCACCAATCTCACTCTCTGTTGTTGTTGATGGCTTAATCTCAGACTGTGGGGCAGATGCGGACGGAGCATCAACATCCATAGCCTCAGGCTCTGCTGACTTCTCAGCGGGCTTAGACGCCTCGGTAGTCTCAGCAGGTGTTTCTGCAGCTTCTTCTAATTTTGGCTCTGCAACAGATTCGGGTTGTGATGGCGCGTCGGAGGGCGCGTCTGGGATGTCGGTGTCTTGCGAAACCTCGGGGGGGGCAGGAGCAGCTGGCTCCACAGAGGGCTCAGCAGAAGGCTCCGCCGATGGCTCTACAGAAACCGAGTCGTCAGTAGCGGATTCTGTTGAGGTGATTGCGGGCTCTGACGATGGCTGGGCGGCGGCTGTTGAATCAGCGGGCTCCGGGGTGGAATTTGCAGACTGCTGTTGCGATGAGGAGCCAGTGGCAGAGACGGCAGCGGAGGAGGCGTCTGGCGCAGCATCGACAGCGGGCGCAGGCTGCTCTGTCTGCTCTGTCTTTAGCTGTTCTACCTCATCTACGGCTAGTTGTTGAGATTCGGGATCCATGGCTCAGAGGGACGAGGATCTGAACGGGAATGAGCACGAGTAAACAATAGGCTTAGCCAACACTCGGGGAGTGACGACGGGATTTTCGAGGGGGTTGCGATGCGCCGCTGCATTTGTGTCGCTTGTGTTGCTGCGATTATGCCTTATCAGACACTGCAAACTAGCACGTCTATGCAGCCACTCAACACACGTCTCCGGCATTACTCTGACTGACGAGCCGCGGCAGGCGAAGTCTCGATGTCTCGAACGCCGCTCACGAGCACTTCCTCAAATTTCCCTTCTGGATCCTCTCTTTCGCAAGCAAGGCAACAGAAACAGGAACAATGGCTTTCATGAGATCATTCAGACGGCCAATACTGGCTTTTGCGCAGGCGCCGTCGGCTTACTCGCGCTCGCTCGCCTCGCTGGCGATTCTCGAGGCATCTTCCCCGAGCTACAGCGTGCTCTCGGCTGCTGCGAAAGTCGGCGGACCGCTCACTGTTCTGCTAGCAGGATCAAGTGCTGCTACTGCGGCAGACGCAGTGGCGAAGGTCGATGGTGTTGCGAAAGTCATCACTGCGTCCAGCGCTGCTTACGACCACGTATGAACCAGCACTGCTTTTCGATGGTGATCGGGTTTTTTTCACGTGGAGTGTTGGATCTAACTAATATGATATTATTGCAGGGTCTGGCTGAGAACTTCGCGCCTCTCATCGTCGAGAATGTCAAGTCTGGTGGTTTTACTCACGTCTTTGCTCCTGCTTCAGCATTTGGAAAAAACGTGCTCCCTCGCGCTGCCGCTCTGCTCGACACACAGCAGATCAGCGATATCATCGCTGTGACTTCAGAAGACACTTTTGTTCGTCCGATTTACGCCGGTAATGTGATCCTCACCGTCAAGTCTTCTGAACCAGTTAAGCTTATTACCGTCCGCTCTTCTGCGTTTCCTGAGCCTGCTTCAGGATCAGGCGCTGCTCCAATCGAGACTGCTGTCGACCCTGCTGCTCCTGCTACTGCGTCTTTCGTTTCTGAGGACCTGACAATCAGCGAGCGACCAGATCTCGGCAGTGCCAAGAAGGTGGTGTCTGGTGGTCGTGGTCTTAAGGATAAAGAGAACTTTGACAAGATCATGTTCCCTCTCGCTGACGCTCTTGGTGCCGCGGTCGGAGCCAGTCGGGCTGCTGTCGACTCTGGATTTGCCGACAACTCACTGCAAGTTGGACAAACAGGAAAGGTTGTTGCCCCCGACTTGTACATGGCTGTTGGTATCAGTGGTGCAATCCAGCATCTGGCGGGAATGAAAGACAGTAAGACTATTGTTGCTATCAACAAAGGTGATTTCCCTCTGGTTCTGATTTGAGATTATTTTATTACAGTATTGCTAACAATCTACAGACGCTGACGCTCCAATTTTCGAGGTAGCTGATATTGGGCTTGTCGCTGATCTCTTCGAAGCTGTTCCCGAGCTTACTGTAAAAGTCAAGAAATAAATATAAAGAATAAAGAGAAACCTTTCTGGGATTGTTTTATTATTTGTATGTTCATGTTTTTGAGTCCTTCGACTGTCGTGAAATTTCGAGAGGCGGGTTTGGTACTCAAACCGGGATAGAAATTTTGATATAATGCTTTGAAGTTAGAGTTTTGCCTTTGCATAGTTAATTTGTTGATTTGTAGTGTAAAAACAAACTTTATTCTGCATGCGCTGTAAACCAAATTTACTTCCGAAATTTGAACATCCAATTTTCATGGACCGCGAACTTCTGAGTTTTCTACATCATCAGAACCACGACTGACGACCTTGCTATTTGCATTATTGGGGTTTGAAGCAACTCCTTTGCTAGTGCTTTTGGATATCACTTAATAGTGCTTTCTTGTGCCGGGAGTGGACGGCAATTATTAAATTTGCATGCACTTTGGAGTACGAGTTTGTTTCTATCATTTTCGACTTAGTTTGGGCAAACAGAGCATACAAAACTGAATAAGTGACTGTGAATGTTAGTATTAGAATTATTGATACCGTATCTGATATATATGTAACTGGTTGGAGTTTTCAAAGCTGACTCGAGATACTACAGATATGCACGCGCTCTTACATTGTCCCCCGTCCACTACAACAGACCCTCACAAAACCCACCCCTTAGCAATCAGATTATGTACACAAAACAGATATCTACTTGAAATAAGGAGAAGCTAGTTTGCAACCGCGAGGATTTACTCGCCAGCCACGGCGGCGTCAGCTGCTCGCATCAGATCAACAACAAAATGCGCCCCGCGCTCACATGCAAGCTGATTCGACAATGGAGTCGATCAGCATTGTTAGATTCACACGTCATCGTCCAGAAACAGGCGTTGTCGTGCCGTCGACAATCCGGGTTCTCGCTTTTGTCTGGTGAAATGCAGCTCTCTCTTAGTCTGGCAGGGCGAGAACCGCGGAGAGGACGACGAAAGGACTTCTTGCGACGAATCCACACCTCGAAAACGCTGTGTGGTGTAATTAAAGAACTCGATCACAATGGCTCTCATACTTCGCGTTTGCCTGTGTCTCCTTCTTCTATGTCGCTGTCGGAATATTTAGACTCACTCGATAGCGGGCAGTCGGTGGATGATTTACGACAACCAGCTATACCCAAGCCTTCACAGTCGGAACCACAGACCAGCATAGAACCAGCAAAGAGCGAAGAGAAAAAACCGAAACCGTTTACATATCAGGATATCAGATTTGCATTTAACCACGCCTGGGTTCCTCCGGAAGATGGCGTTTTTCAGCCGCAGATGTCTGTACATCGAGACGCGAAAGCTGAGAGGTACTACTATAATCGCTGGACACCTCCTGACCATATCGGCTTAAGTGCCAATCTTCCATTATCATTTTTCATCGAAAACATCATTTACGAACTCAACACTATACCACGTTATCCCGACCCCCGAATCGTTGAGTGCCGTCTCCTCCCGATTCTAGAGCGCGCTCGAGATAATCAGAATTCATACAATCTACTTAAAGAGCTTCAGCAACGTGAATATAGCCAACATATGCATAGACTTTTGTATTGTCTTTGCACAGCGTTTTCGCGACCCGGCATTCCGCAATATGTTTTTGAGGGTCTTATTATGCTTCTTATGAGTGAATCTATGCCCGAAGTAGTCGCCCACCTTCGCTATGCTGCAAACGAGTCACCGTTGCCAGACGTTTGTCGGAAATTGAGTCCTCCGAATCACGCCAGAGAGAAGGATCCTGTTGGCTGGTTGCTTTCTGAGATCTCAGAAGCTTTTTCTCAAGGCTATCCTGACCGAGCGTTCAAGGCTTTGTCGATAATTCTCGTGCAATTTGCACTAGCATGCAATGAGGAAGTTCTCGCTACTGCTATGATTGTCCGATTTTTGCGCCAAGGATCTCAACTAATCTCTCGTGAAACTGATGGTGCTGCTCCCAGACCGCTGATTCCTTCGGTGGTTATTCGCACAGCTATCGATCAGCTTTTAATGTCGATGAACCACGACCCATCTCTTGAGAGACTGCGGGCTGTTACTCTCTTATGGAACGAGCTTCAAAAAGAAAATCAGTATCTTACAAGGGAGCAGCAATTCACTCTTATGGAGAGAGCACTGCAAATCACAGACAATGGCTCTCATCAGGGGATCAAATCGCATGAACTTGCAACTACATTCATCCAGCCGATTGCGATTTTGGAGCTTATTGAGAAACAAGAGTCACAGCAGCAGAAATCAGCAATGGTACCGACGACATTTTACAGCGAAGTCATCTATCGTTTGCTAGAAGCTGGAAATGTGCTCGACGCTGCAGCACAGGTTGATGCCATGATTTCTCGCAAAGGATTTACAATCAACCTGGCGCCTCCGGAACTAATTGCAAAAGTGGTTCGAGCGCTTGCAAGAGCAAGAATGTATTTGAGAGCGCAGGCGATAATTATGCAGTTCAATCGTGCGCTTGTGTCGAACGAACAGATTCAAGCTGTATTGCTTAACTTTGCTGCTCGAACGAAAAACTCGATGCTTGCTCGGCAAATGATGAAGATCCTTAATCCTCCATATTCACGTGTAATTCTACGTGAGTTGCTGTACTTAAGTGTGCGCTTTCGTGACCAGAGCGGTCAGAAAGCAGTTCTTACTATGATGTCTCGCGCTGATTGGAACTTGTCTCCGGCAGAGTACAGTTTGCTGATTGAGGATATGGTTGATACTGAAGGTTTGCAGGTTGCATATGAGAGTGTCTCTGAATCTGGATCTGAAGAGGATCGGCAGTACGCCTGGTCTACTATATTTCACAAGAGTTTGGCCCAGAAAGACTATGCCATGGCAAGCGAGGGAACACGTCTTGGAAATCGCGATGATCAATATCTTGCTGGCCTGTTAATTTATGTTTCAAAGAACTTTGGATCTGCGGTAGCCAGACGAGTCTTGCAGAAGCGGATCGCGCAGACAGTCGATGTCGATTCTAGGCGGAGTCGCCAGAAAGCTGCGAAAGAACAAGCGGCAAGGCTCAAATATCTCCGGACGATTACAGAAGTTCTTGATATGCATGATGATCCAGTGGAATTTGATCCCAAGAAATCGGGTATCGATACGAAATTGTTCTTACGAAGGGATATAGCTACGTATAGCGGTTATAAATGGCGGCATGGACGTGAAACTCCGGAATCCGCGTGCAGTTCTGATGAATCTGCGCCGCAAGAGTCTGCAGTGCATGAAGAGTCTTCTTCAGAACCGAGCTCTGAAAATAGTACCTTTGAAAGACTTGCGCTCTCTAGCGATCGTTTTGATGCCTCGATTTTCGACGATACAAAGCCTTCTTTTCTCGCCGTGTCTTGTCTAGCAAGTTTTGCGTTATATTCAGGCGATGCGCGAACCTACAACTGGGCTCTACTAACACTCGAGAGTATGGGTTTGGCACCACAGCATGTGAAGACGTTATTCCATGACGATCTTGAAGAGTTCAAGTTCCGCAAGAAATATCCCGAGCGGGCTCCGGAGCGGAGTAGTGCAGAAAAGGAGATTCTCAATACGAATGAGACGTCATTATCCAAGCGTGGTTTTGACTTTTTGCAAGAAGATGAAAAGCCTACGCTGAAGAAGCTCGATAAACTTCATACCGAAAATATGAGAGAGCTGCTTAACGCAGGAAATTTCAAAAGTCATAAGGCACAGGAAATTCTCTCCAAGATGGATATGCGGGGAGTGTTCCATTATGATTCTAACGAGGTTAGTCTTGCTCTTGATCAGCCCTTGATGTCACCTGAACTTCGAGAGACGGCGCTTGTTAAGCATGAATTGAAGAAGCAGAAGAAGGCGCGTAAGAAAGCGGAGGAGGAGCAGGAACGGATGGTTAATGGAAGCGAATGGTATGATGATGAAAGTGCGGAACTAGATAAATTTTACCTGTAAATTAGTTTCCATATGTGTATAGTCTGCATGCATATTTTTTTGGTATATAGCATTTTCTTTTTATTTTTGTTCATATTATTTTGGCCGTTTTTAGTTTCATGTAAATATGGATATGATGTATATTTGTGTATCTCAAGTCATAACTAATGTATATATTTTTTTATTCAAAGTCCAAACTAGAGGGCCAAACGTAAACAAGTTTCGCTAGCATATATGTTACAGTTAAGAATCAGTAATCAGTTTAGAGATCTTCTATCGATACACAACTCTTGCCTCATTTTCGTCTAATACAGAAACAAGCATTTATATTGCAAGCATCTGCTTCCCAGTAAATCCCAATCTCTACTTCCAATCCACACCTCATTTGCAATCTTTAACTTCACGAAGACTGAAGCGCCTTTCCAAGCTAATAGCATTGGATCCATTTCTCGTGGAGTAGGCATTACCCATACCGAGCCTGTGCTCCATCCTTTCCACATCGCAATACGATCTTCGAGTAATCGATTAAACGAAGGAATATTTGACGCACCACCACCGACGATAATGATATTCTCAAACATCTTGCGACCGCGTGCCTCATCAGCTTTGCTAAACTGTGCTATACTCTCGATAATGGCGTGGTCTAGAGGCGCAGCAATCACAGCCTGGGTATTCATAAGGGACAGAGAAATAGATTGCGCCGACGGGCCTGCCGCCGCGCGCGTAGCCGCGTTACCTCCTGCAATACCGGCTACACCCGTCGCGGCCAGGATAGCTGATTGTGCAGCTGATGTAGTGGGCGGAGCAGATTCAGGTGCCGGGGTACCAGCGACCGAGGAAGTGGGTGTGTTTTCTTCCTGGATTTGTGCAACATTGGCGGTTTTGTTCGGACGCGGGGTGGAGACTGATGACGACTGTTGTAGCAGCATTGAAGCGTTTGTTTCAGAAGAGTATTGGCTGTATAGACTGACTTGACCCTCGGCCTATTAAATCCGCCATTAGAAAAAAGCTAAGTAGCAGGATAAAGAATAACTTACATAAGGATCGTTACAGGTTCCGTCATATATATCAGTTGAGCGCTCAAACAGGGTATGCCGTCCTTTCAGTTTGCCTTCATTTTCAAAAATCTCAGGGAAAAAGAAAGACTATTTGGTATGTTAGTTTATTTCCATAGTTACGTAGGGGGAATTCATACCATAGGTGCCAGCATGACCTCGTCAAATGTCTTAAACGAGTACTTTTTGGCAGACTCTCCTGGAGTTCTTTGATAGAAACTGTACAGCTGCACTGCAATCTCTGCATCATTTGCAGTTACAAATTTAGCCTTGATATCCTCCATCAGCGCCCAATCATGCTGATGTGCCAGATTCAACTCGCGATATGGGAACTGAGAAAGTTGCAGTAATTTTCCAAGAACAAGAGTGATATCATCGCCTCCGTAAGGCAGATTGATGCGCGAGTCAACGACGCACATGCCATCGTCGACGCATGAGATTGAGGTCTTTTGAGCACCGATGTCGACGACGCAGGCGGATGAAATACCAGCACCAAAGGTCGCGGCAGCTGATTCCTGGATAATACTAACTTTGCTAAACTGTAGTTCGTTGAAAAGAAGGGATATGAGTTCTGAGGTCTCAACTTTGTCAAAAAGGTCAGGGATCGTGAGGATGACAAAGTAAGAGGAGAGATCGCGCTTGGGGATTCCTAGCTCGGTCTTGGTTGCACTTTCGATGATTATTGACAAATCTCCGAGAAGTTGACGCCTTGATTTGTATATACCCTCATTAAACACACCAAACTTAAGTGGCCAGAACAGCTTGTATTTTGGATTCGAAGAAGGCGAGATCTTCAGAGCCTTCTCGCCAACAAAGTATGAATCTGATGCGGTTGGAATCGTCCATTCAATTCGGTTCGGATCATTGTGATCGGGGATTTCTTCCGGTGTCGTACGCTTATTGTAAGAAAGTACAGAGTCTCGTGAGTTACTGGCCACACGACGTTTATAGAACCGCATTCGCTCTTTGAAATCCTGCGTGATGGTCTGTTGCTGTTCGACGAAGCTGGGATCTGTTGGCGACTTAAACGCTGGCTCTGCTTCAGTGTCCGGCGTCAAGACTTTGTGTGCAATCACAGTGGGTATGGTATGAGGGAATGTGTCTGACGCGAGACCAATTCTGGTATTGCGGGATCCAAGGTGAATCACGATGACTTTTGAGCCATATGTCTCCTGTGATATGCGATCAGTTGTCAGTTCTTGAGGAAGCAGGACACGAATAGCAATACCTCTTCCATTTCCTCGTCCTCTTTTCCATCAACTTCCATCTCGTCGTCTGCTGTTTTCTCTGCATCCTTTTGCTGTTCTTTAGCTTTTGCCAGATCTTCAGCCAACTGGCGCAAGATCATCGCCTGGTCATCGCGCTTTAGATATTCACTAGAGATAGTCAGCACTCACTCAGACATATCAACAAATCCTCCTTGATTATAATGCATTCTTACGTATAATAGTTCTTCTGATTAATAGCAATTGCTTGCATAAATGACGACTGGCGCAGTTTATTGTCGATACGCTTGAGACCGCTTTCGAACGGCTTTGGACCCTTCCGCGGCGGCGCCATGGTGATCTCTCAGTTTGATGAACAATTCCACTATACAACAAGATAATAATCAAGCTGCCATTGACAGAAACTATTTGATAACCAACTAGAGTGCACACTCAGCACGACTTGTCTGCTTGACCCAAGCTCGCTCCGTCTTGTTCGAGTAACTTTGGCGTAGCAGCGCCAGAGCAGTTATATTGGTCACGTGTAAATGATCACGTGCATGTTAATAGAGTTTTTGGGACTGGGAAAAGGCGGAGCGGCGCCGGACGAACATCGTTTTGATGAGAAATTCGAGACGACGGAGTGGTTTTGACTCCGCATTTCAGGCTCTGAAAAGTGGCAGAAAAGAGGCAGAAAAGAGAGAAAATACTGCGCAAATCAAGCATTTGCGAGTGTGTTTTATAGAGATTTAACTGAGCGAAAGCTGTTTGCTCCCAGAGAGAGCATATTTGGACTCTTATCCGAAAGACATCGGCTGTGCGGACGCTGATAACGAGAACTGGTGGGCCAGCCAGATACAACAACATTATACACTTGAAGATACTGCGCAATGGTGTTTGAAAGAGCTGTGCAGCTCAGCCTGCGGTCCGGAAGAATATCACATGCGTGTCGACGACAGTTTCATGTGGGCTCATGTCGTATGGAAGAGGGCTCGTCCTTCTATCAGCGTGAGTTGACTCTAGAGTATTTCAGTGGTAAAATGCATATAGCTAACTTGGATAATAGTGGCAAAGGAACAGCAAGGACTTATTGTGCAGCAGCGAATAAAAGCTCGCAAAGCAGAGCAGAAACTGAATCCGGAGCTCAGCAGCGTGAAGCAGGACAGGAAATTAGACCCGCATCTGATACAAGTTGAAAAGCCTCGTGAGCTTACTGCGCAAGAGCGAGCTAGTATGTGTATTGCCTGGTTTTACAGTGATATCTACTATAGAGGAATATTAGTTGCTAATGTGAGATTTAGGCATTGTGTTTGGATCCCGTTTGGCCGGACCGAAGCGCAGGGAGGCGCAGGCGTCGACATATCGCAACATTCTAGGAATCCAGGTGCCGCCACGACCTTCTGAGCCCGACAACTGTTGCATGTCAGGCTGTGTGAACTGCGTATGGGAGCTCTATCGTGAGGACTTTGAGTACTGGCAAGAGAAGAGAGCGGAGGCGATGAAGTCGCTCGTGAAGGCGGACAGATACGACCTGTGGCCGGAAGATTTTGGCAAGAAGCCTGATGAGGCCGCTAAGGCGGCTGGCAACGTAAACCCAGCGAACGACGAGGACCCGTGGAAGGGCGTTGATGTGGGCATCAAGGTGTTCATCCAGACTGAGCAGCGGCTGCGTTCGAAGAAGGCAGCAAAGGTCAAGGCCGCTGCTGTTCCTCCTCCACCGCTACCCCCCGCGAGCACCACGTCCGCGTCTTTGTGAGTTGAATTGTAGATAGTGTTGGTAGCTGTAAATACACACGATATCTAAACAGTGATGGCGGAGGCCTTGTCTGGCGCAGATAAACAGCGATACCGGGGTGGGCCAGGATGAGTAATTGTCGCACGAGCCCCTCGATCACGGCAAAATCCAGACAAACCTCCAAATAAATTTTGCCCCGGCCCAGCCTCGGCAGACATTCTCCTCATCCACGAACCCACACAACCGAGAATGCCGCCACCACCTTCAGTGCGCTCGTTCTCTGGCACGGAGGTCGTGTCGCAGCAGCAGAGCGTGAACGGAGTGTTGAATATGAGCGTGGAGAGCGTGGTGACGCCGGCGAAGACGAAGCCAAGGAAGGCGATTACGCTCGAGACAATGAACCAGCATCTGCGCAAGGCAGATTACGCAGTGCGCGGTCGGCTGGCCATTCGCGCCGAGGAACTTCGTGAGAAACTGAAGGAGAAAAACAATAATCTGCCGTTTGAGGAAATTGTCAACTCAAATATCGGAAACCCGCAGGCAATGGACCAGCAGCCCATCACCTTCTTCAGACAGGTGCTTGCCCTCGTGCAGTACCCGCCCTTGCTAGACTCGCCCGCTGCGGCAGCGGTATTCCCTGCCGACGCGAGAGAGCGCGCGAGCATCCTGCTGCGAGAGATTGGTTCAGTGGGCGCGTACTCACAGAGCCAGGGAGTGCCGTATATCAGACAGTCGATAGCGGACTTCATCTGCCGGCGCGACGGTTTCTCCGCAGAGCCCAACGACATCTACCTCGCCGGCGGTGCCTCCTCCGCTGTCTCGTCGCTTATGACTACAATCTGCAACGGCCCAATGACCGGTGTCATGATCCCTGTGCCGCAGTACCCGCTCTACTCCGCGACACTGACGATCGAGAACGCGACCGCGGTTCCCTATCTGCTCGATGAGTCAACATGCTGGGGCACCGACACCGCCTACATCGAAAGAGTCGTACGCCAGACAATTGCTTCTGGTGTGCAACTCAAAGCCATGGTTGTCATTAACCCATGCAACCCAACCGGCAGCTGCCTGACAAAGACCGAAATTAAGGACATCATCTCGCTTGCGGCCGAGCACAGCTTCATGATCCTCGCCGACGAGGTATACCAGTCAAATGTTTACGAGGGCGAATTCTTCTCTTTCAAGCGCATGCTACGCGAACTGCAGCACGAGTTCCCTGGAAAGTACGACGATGTCGAGCTTGCCTCCCTGCACTCGACCTCAAAGGGTATGGTCGGCGAATGCGGCCAGCGTGGTGGATACCTCGAGCTTATCGGACTCGACCTCGAAGTCCGCGAGGAGCTTTACAAGCTGATTTCCATCTCTCTATGCCCTGTTGTCACCGGTCAGGTCTTGACTGAGCTCATGGTCAACCCGCCCAAGGAAGGCGACGAGTCGTACCCATTGTACAAAAAAGAATATGACACAGTTTATAATGCACTGAAAGAACGCGCAACTACTCTCTTTGATGCTTTCAAGGAGATGGAGGGTGTCACTTGCCAGGAGCCAAAGGTACTTTTATTTCTTCATTCATTATCTGCTTTAGGGCTTTTACTAATTCTCAATCAAACTACAGGGCGCCATGTACCTTTTCCCCACAATAACTCTTCCTGAGAAAGCCATCGCAGAAGCCAAGCGTCTGAACGAAGAGCCAGACGAGTTTTACTGCATGCAACTTCTCGAGTCTACCGGAGTGTGTGTAGTCCCTGGCTCCGGCTTCGGCCAAAAGGATGGCACTTTTCATTTTCGCACAACATTTTTGGCTCCTGGCAAGGAGCACGTTGATCGAATGCTTGCATTTCACAAGAAATTCCTCAAAAAGTTCTCATAGATTATTTGGGCGTAGTTTTGTTATCTCTTTGGTTTGTCCATTCGTTCTCGCTATGATTATTATCATCACTTTTAACTATTATTGCTATCATTATTATTGTTACTAGCGCTGGTTTGAAACTGCTTTGCTGCTTTGAACATTAATTTTTTCGTTTATTTCGGGCGGCGTGCTGCGGTTGTGCTTTTTTTTTCATCTTCTTCATTTCTATCTTTTTCCAGCTGTTTTAAAGGGGTGCTTGAGTTTATGAGTTTACGTGGAGCAACAAGCAACGCTTTTTGCTGGTAGCTGTTGACCACCGTGTCTTTCTTTTTCTATAAAAAAATTTGTTTTTATTTCTTTGTATCTATAGTTCATTGAAAAATGGGTGAAGAAAAATGATGTAATGAATATGAGTGCTGATTACAAAAAGCATTGTGTGTCCTTGGACGACTGTCGTTGTATTGCATCTAAATAAAGCGATTATCGTTTCTTATTATATACTGTGATGTAGTTTAGTAGACAGACCTGTAAAAGTAGATTGCTTGATCGTACACGTAATAGGGATATGTTGATGATATGTTGATAATATGTTAATTCGCGATGGACAGTCAAAGACGGAAGCCGACATCTCCAATTACTCTACATAATAGACCGGTTTATAAAACTCCGTTTTTATATTAAATTGGCTTACTACGAACCGCGTTGAGCCCATTCAAAGCCCTGTATATGTGATATCGTGCACATATATGAAAAACAGTTTGCAGTACATCCAAGCGCTTTTTTTTATCAAAAAGGCAATTAGCGCTGCAGCCATAAAAGCAAATTTCAATAGTCTTGACTCGATATTTCAATTATATACAGCAAGCTGTCGAATAATAGTGTCTGAATTATATATACATGACCGTGACACCAATTTACCCATCCTCAGTTTCGATTCCTGTCTCTGCTCTTAATCAGTCCGCGTTACATTCTCGTCTCATCTGATTTAAAATAGAAGATGTACGTCTATTCTAACTTCTTTCCGTATCCGAATGTGATATTGCGCACTCCTCGTCGTCTCTTCGTCTCAGTGAACAAAACATGTCGTTGAGCTATCAATTCCGTCAGAACCGTTTCTCACTCTCAACCACGGCCATCGCCATTCTTTCTCATAAATATTACATACCAGTAGGATCATATCTAACCATCTGGATAGGCTTAGCTGTTCGGCGAGTGAGCATTGCTCTTTTGAGACCCGTCATCGCGCTCGAGACGAGATACACCAGCGTCGTTTGCTTCTTGGCTGTACAGAACCATCATTGTTAGATACATCTTCAGCCAATAAAAATAGCCATAATTGCACATTAACAGAAATTTCTTGCTGTGTAATATCAATTATAGACAATAAACGTACCTTTGGCCATTGTGTGTGGATATTGTCGTGATTGTACGAATTCAACGACTGTCTCGAAAGCTTTGCGAAGAGCCATCCCGAGCCTCAAGCTTAGTAAGTCAGTAATTATGTCATATTGTAAATGAAATTATGTAATATTTTATTTTGCTCATTAATTTTGACACCGAGGAAACTATAGACAACAGATTCGAAAAATAGATTATACCGGCATGTTTAATTTCATCTACAATAAATTTGTCATAAGAAAGAGCTCTTTGTGCATGTAGATAGCGAAGTCGCGATTGAGTCGGTTGAGGTCGAGAGTTACGCGTTGTCGGTCGGGCCACGCAGTCATTTAGGAAACAGTTTCTCGAACTCCGCCCAATTGATCTCAGTCACCATTCGCTCAACATTTGTCTGTCCATCATTACTTCTCTGACGATCTAGTTCACGAATTCAGTACTGCCCGATTATATATCTACAAAAGAACTAAATGGCGATAGAAAATTCAATTGTTGTGCCCGCTTATCACGAGCACGACAATATCCGCCCGTTAACGACGCGTTTATTCGCGGCTCTCGGGGACGATGCGGCAAAGAGCGAGCTGATCTTTGTCGATGATAACAGCAAAGATGGTTCGGTCGAGGAGGTTGAGACTCTTAAGGGAGAGGGGTTTAATGTGTCTATTATCGTGCGAACGAGCGAGCGTGGATTGAGCTCGGCCGTCGTACGTGGATTCATGGATGCCAGGGGACAGTACCTTGTGTGTATGGATGCAGATTTGCAGGTAATTAAAAGATGTTTATTTGCACTAAAAATGGAACAAGAAGCTTATAAGTTAAAATATACAGCATCCACCCGAACGCGTGCCGGCTCTTCTTCACAAGCTGAGATCCTACGCGTTCGTACTCGGAACTCGTTACGCACCCGGCGTCGAGATGGACAAGGATTGGCCGCTTTATCGACGGATTATCTCTGGAGGTGCGCGCATGCTTGCGACACCTTTGACGCCGGTTAGCGATCCTATGACGGGATTCTTCGGCATTCAAAAGACTTACGTGAGTTGCTTCAGTCCGTTTCGATATTGACTGATGTACATATTTTTCTAACGCTGCATGGTACAGGTCACAAAGGCCGCTGATGATATCAACCCTCAAGGATTCAAAATTGCGCTCGACATCCTGGTCAAGACCGGTATCCCATCGTCGGCAATTACTGAGCTTCCGTTCTCTTTTGGCGTTCGTACTGAGGGCGAGTCCAAGTTGACCGGTAAGGTTATGGTGTACTATCTTGACCAGCTGAAAGAGCTTTATTTGTATAAGTTTGGTCTTCCTACTATATTGGCTGTCATTGCATTTGTGGCCCTTGTTGCACTATTGGTGCTCGTGTATATTGCCAAGTTATTTATGTGAGTGTACTTAGTGGGAGTAATGATTGTAAACGAAGAAGGATGTATTATAGATCGGGTTTGTGCTAATCCATTCAATTATCAATTACAGTAAGAGAATTCGCCACATGGACTACCATAGACCAAGAGTAACTACTAAGCCTATAGACGAGTCACATTCTTTATACTAGTGATACCGATACCAATACCAAAGCACAATTTCTCCATATTCCAAATACCTTACTTGATCCAAGCACAACAAAAAATTTAACACTGTGAACGCCATCTCATGCAGTCTCGCCTTCTAAACACAACCTATGAAAGATTTTGTTCATCATCATCCTCGTCGTCGTCATATTCAGGTGGCACGTAGTCGTTGTTGACTACGACGCGGAGCAAAGGAGGTACTTCTCCTCCTAGATCCTCGATTTGTTGTGCGAGTTTCTGGTTTTCTGCCAGCTCGCTCTTTAAATGTGCAAGTGCTATATGAATTGTTACTACAACGGATACCCTGAACGCACAAGCTGTAGAATATACATACTCTTCTGTAACACAACTGTCTCCGATCGGCCTTGGCTCTTTGTCAAACCTGGAACGACCTCAGTCAACCGATCAAAGCCTTCTCTAATAGCCTGACGTCTTTTCTGCTCCGAAGCAATATGATTTGCTTTCTTCTCTTCGGCAGTGAGCAATTCACCCGGAGGTTTTGCTGATTTGGGAACAGGAAGTATAGTCATTGATCCTCGGCTGTTTCGTTGTTTGGTACGGGACGGTGAATGTTTTGTGGTGGGAGACGTAGGAGATGGAGAGTTCTGGGAAGCAGATCGTGCGAGCATTTCTGATAAGCTGGTGTGAGCTGTTGGCTGCTTTCGGGACAGAGTGTATAAAATAGAGTAGTGTAAAGCGAGATGGTTAATAAGCGTGTATATTGTGCGGGGTCGAGGAAGTTATCAAGACGCAGTATGCGGTGTATATTAAAGCGAAAGATAAGATAAAACAAGAGCCAGTATTATCGTTGCCATTTATCTGTTAAAATATGAACTTTATAATCGATCAACAAAACAAATTGAGAAAAATTGTAGCGATTTTGACCGCCAGGATCGCACAATAGGCAGCCGAGTAGATAGATGTGCTATGCCAATGCATTCATACAAGCCCCTTATTTGTATTAAATTATGTCAGCATTGTCACCCAACCCTTAAAAGTTCAATATTTGACTGTTGCCTGCGAACTCGCACCGCGCTTGCATAACTAAATACCCTAATCCTTATAAGCTCAATTATTGCCCGATACTTGCTTTGCACATGGGTCCCATGGGATCCGAGCGCATTGTATCGAGCAATTCTTGGATATTCAAGGCTTAGGGCATCCAAAGTACATAGTAACTGGCTATTGTTTGTATTTACATCATGCCGTCTATAAATATATAATCAATCAATCAATAGTAATTACCCTGATCCTAAAATATCCAACTATTGATCACTACTTGCACTTCAGACGTGTTTAATTACGGGTGAGCCGCCCACTTTGGAACTACGTTATGATTTAAATTTATATTTGATGCTAGAAAACAGACCTGTCAAAACGCTGAAATTGCTGTTTACTATTGTGCCTCAGAACGTGGCAGCAGTACTATGCACTTTTGATGGCCCTAATCCTTAAAAATGCAATTATCGCTCGTTACTACATACATGTATTAGTTGCAGTTGAGTCCACAGGCACAAAGGTCCAAAGTGCACACAGTATCGAGTACTTCTTGAATATTTAAGGCTTAGGGTAAATACTATGAGCAATAAGCAAGCTACTTGCACTAACTTACATTTTAGAAGCCCTAAGTCTCAAATATCCAAAAAGTACTCGATTCTGTACACTTTGTACCTACCTGCCTGCCTTGCCTGCCTGCCTGTATGCTAGTTGCACAAAGTGTGCAAGTAACGAGCAAAAATTGAATTGTTAAGGAATAGGGTACTAATTATGCTCTTCGCGTTGGAAGTGTGTCTGTATAATTGCACACCTAACCCGTAAAAATACAAATCTTGACGCTATCCAAAAACTCAAGTGCGTTGTGCCTGGTTAAGCGACCTAACCCTAAATTAGCGAGTCGTCGTCAATTCAGGAGACTCAGTAAGGTGGGCTCATTCGGTGAGAGTTTACAATCCGGACTGAGTCCGGACACAGGGACACACAGTCTAGGGCTAGCATAGACGGGGGATTTTTCAGTGGCTTCTACTTCTAACATGGTTATCTTCTGATCATCTTGTTATTCAAGTGGTTTGAAACAATGGTTTCTATGAAACGAAAAATAAGCATGCAATATGTATCCAGCCTAGCCAGCCCCTTCCCAGCCGGCTCTCATTTGCCTTGTTGGAAAGGGAGTTTCATCGCGTGATTCTCTCAGGTCAATGCGCTCTGGCTATGAATTATAGCAGTGTTAAATCATTTTTGCAGAATATTCCCACTTGGCTTTGAGATTTTCAGTGGAGGAATATATTGATATTACCGAAGAGACAAGCGCGCCGTTGTCGCTAAACAATCAACGAGATCTAGTATGGACAGTCAATCGCGTTTGATCATAATATATGATATTAATAATAGAGTCTGAATATTTTAAGAGTTTTGTGAGTTGTAAAAGTGTGGAGAAATTCAGATTTGGTTGCAAAGGCTTGTTCCAGTTGATCCTACGGTTTTGCCCAGTAATCAGTTCCTCCTCCACCACTGCACCACCGCTTAGTAGCCCGACAACAATCTATTAAAGACCAGCCCTTAATATGATCCGCTCAGATCATGATATAAAGCACCTTACTCCTGTAAGGGTATCCTTTCCTTCAACCTAAAAATATATAAATGGCATCTGAATAGATTTGTCGGAGGGTGGGCAAGATAAGATTCATTCAATTGGATATTGGAAACTGGTCCTGTCTTAGCTGACAGCGCGAACAAATCAAAGCTGGCAAAATGCAATAAAATGCAATACAAGCAGTCTCACTTTATATTCCGGCGGCTATGACATGGCTAATTCCATACTATGTGCTACAGTAATGAATGACTCGAACCCCAAGCCTGGAAGATCGATCTACTGTTCAAGTTTAGTGATTGCGGAGAGTCGGCAACTAATGAACAGCGGTGATTGGCGCAACATCTGCCAATCCGAAACGGCAACGCTACTTACTCAAACAGTTTTGGTTTTCCATTTATCTGACTTAACTTTTTATATTTATTTTTCTTCGTTACTGTTTTAATATTAAGAACGTCAAACTGCGGGCTGTCAAATCATTGCAGAAGTATTCCCGTGTCAGCTCACGTGTATAATCTCCTCAGCTCACGTGTATAGTCTCTTGAGCTCACAGATTGTAAAGGCGTCTACTGCTCACAGAAGCGACTCACAACGGTGCGGACCAAAGAATAACTGTACCAGATCCAGGATTCGGGCTGCGTCTTGCGCTAGTAACGGTTGTAGGCAAGTCAGCTACGGAAGGCTGCAGAAAGGACAGGAGGTAATAGGACATGGCAAATAGCTTATTTAGCACCCAACCGTTATTCCCAGCAGGTTAAAATCTCACTCGTCATTTGACAGTGAGCGACGTGAACGCGACTGCCCGACAGTGCTGTAGAATAATTCATAGATTGCTCTCTGCCGCTGTGATAAAACCGACTCTGTTGCGTTTTTAGTTCTACAAGACAATTGGAGCAGTCGAGCAGTCGAGCAGCAGAAACGTTCGAACGCTGCAAGGCGTCCCTGAAATCTTGCAGCGCGCAGATCAGCGACGGCACGCATACAATGAGCAGCCGAATTTGGGACAAGTTGAAGTTTGCCCAACTCTTTTCCTCAGCGTACTGCACTCCTGAGTGACCTGGACAAGCAAAGCAACTGCAATCTCTCTTGTCAGTTGAGTTAAATCAATAAGGAGCAAACAAGCTGCTAATAAACGAATATATGGCCCGAAATCCAAAAGTCTTCCGACTGTCTGCTCTGAATTAAATCTTGTACTGCGCCGTTGATGATTACTCTACGCTGCAGTTTCATTAAACCGTGCTCCACGGTCTCCCTTAATCCGAGGTGCGATTTATATCGTTTTGGCAATAGGAAAACTCCGTTCAAAATTCTTTATCCCTTGATTCTACGATCTAGAGTCAGCAAAGTAAAATGAAAGGGCTGGTTGTATAGAGTCGGAGCCAGCACACTGGCATCAATTGCTGATTGAGATACAGCGAGTGTACATGCATTGTCGGTCTCAGCTGCCGTCCCGTCCTAAACTGTGATTGCGAGTGACCAGCTTTTGACGTATCGATTTCCTTTCATGCCAATTAATTATATTGCGTAAAGAAAAGAGTAATGCAGAGTTAGGACTAGACTAGAACGAAGGCAGGGGGAGTAGACAACGCAAATTTACTTGCATGTGCTTAATATCGGATTGCGAGTGACATACAAGCGGGATGAGACAGCTAGTTAGTATTCTCAGTGCATTACTAGCATGTTCAGACAGTGAGCAAGTTAAACCTCGAGCTGGAGGCAGCAAGCACTGAGTGAAGAGGAGCAGAGAGTTAAGTTAGCAGCAGTCAGTGGGCACGAGTGTTAATTTGATCGGCACTATCGGTAGCGGTGTTCATCGGTAGCGGAGTTCAACCACTATACGCCCTAAAAACGGTCAGTATATCACCACTATATCACCACTATATCACTACTATGTCGCTGCTTTATCGGCACTCTGGATCCTCGTCTACTAGCCGGTGGGCAAGCCGGTACAGACGAGATCATGAATAATAAAGTAGGCCACCGCCGATTCCGCTTGTTGCTGTCTTATTTTGTCCATTCATGTAAATGTGATTAAACTATCTTCTCTGCAAATTTCGCGTCACCTTGCGTATCGGTAACCGTGAGGTGGTGGGCCTACGGCTGCGGAGGTACGCCGACGCAAGAGCGGGAAGCAAGGGGCTCGCGAAGAAGATTCAGCCATCGTCACCACAGATCGCTCTTGCACTGACTGCGTACTGACGGATCTTTCATCGATTTCTATGCAGGATATGGTTGATTGTCAGTTTTTTGTTATTCTGTAACGGTATTTAGCTATCGTATTATGAAATCTTTTAAGAAGCTAGAGAAGAGAGTGTAGAGCAGCATTCTAAGATCTGTCCAGTCTAGGGTACTGTGCACTTTACTCGCTACCATCCAAGAGCACCACCACCAAGGCGCTGTGCGCAGGGGCTCGCTCGTCAAAAGTCTAAATCTTGATCCACCATCTCGTCCGACCAGTGGATGAAAGCTGGACGAATGCTCATAAAACCCACCCGATCCTGCTCTTTCTTTGACATGTATTCCTCGCTCTTATAGCCTACTCCTCTGTCTTGCTCCTACTGTTATCCTATTTCATATCTAGTTTGCAATGCCTTTCTTAAGAAAACTTCTGTCGTCGAAGTCCAAGGCGCGCGCTCAGACTACCTCGCCGGCACCGCGACCACTCTCCTACACCACAACCTCGACGACCTCGCCAATTTACGTGGTGCCTTCGTCGCCGGTAGCTACCATTTCATCTAGACTGCCACCTTCGCCGTCGTCGTCAATGGCTTCTACAACCTCGTCCTCGGGATACTCAGATCATTCATCGGCAACTGGATGCTCTTCGATTGCCGAGGAAGAAACTGAGAAGACTGAGAAGACTGGACTCTCTTTCAACGAGATCACAATCGAACTCACCGAAGACGACGCTTTTGCCGTTCGTGCGGCCTACAACGAGTGCGTACCTCGCTTCTGCTGTCCGTTGCGGCTGTATACTAACTGTTCTCGTTAGGACCATCGGTCTCTCCCCGTCGAACAACGCCGGTTCATCCCTCGGATCTCCCGCCAACCTCTTCTTCAGCCAGTTCTACCAGAACCTTTTTGCTCTCAGACCCGATCTCGAGTTCATGTTCCCCGATATTCAACGCCAGTCTGCGGCGCTCTCTGGTATCTTCTCGGCCGCGCTCGCCATGCTCGACAACATTCACGCCCTCGACGATGTCCTTGAGCGTCTTGGACGGAGGCACTCCTACATCATGGGTGTTGAACCTGAACACGTATGTTTTCCTTTCCATAATGTTTCTTGGCTGTCTTTTGATTTTGTTTGCGATATCTCTCTCGAGTAGTCGTAAGCGTAAGCGAGAACTGTGCGTTTCGTCTCGAGCCACTCTACCCTCAAGCGAAAGCTTTAGCTGCGCCGCACGATCTTTGGCTGCAAATCACGGTTTTGATCACAGATCACTAACATTTAACTTTTAGTTCGAGCTCGTTGGTGTGGTCTTCATCCAGACTCTTCGCGACCGTCTTGGTGATGTATGCTGTTTATAACTGATATTTAGGTGTTTATTGTGCTGACTGATTATTAGCACTTTACTCCTAATGTTGAGGTGACATGGGTTAAAATCTACTCGTATCTCGCCGCAAAGATGATTGCTGCGGGCAACGACAGCGTCGTATCGTCGAGCTCGACCCAGCAACAGACCGTCGAGGTTCCGACCAGACCTAAGCAGCTCCAGGTGCCTCCTCCTCCCGAGAAGCCGTTTTTCCCTACGAAGGAGCGCAATGGCTTACTTGTACCTGATGCGCCTGCTAATGCGTTCACCTCAAATCCTTCACAGGGACATTACCAGCAGCACAGCAACCGGTATAACCCACCGTCGCGCGCTCAGCATGCACAGCAACAGCAGGCGAGATCTCTGCAGCCTCCCGCACAGATCAAAGACAAGGCACAAGTTCGCCAGCAGATTCCTACTTCCAATGTTCCTACTTACAGCAGCTACAGCGCTGTACAGACTGCTACTGCCGGTCGACGAAAGAATGATAGCGGAGAGAAGTGTGTGATCATGTGAGGGCATTTTTTTCTGCATGGATTGTCTGTTTTATTTACGATATTGGGAGTATCTGCATTGTTTGTTTATATATATTCTGTTAGGCGTTTTTATTATTTTGAAAAGGCAGTGAGGAGAGTTGATATGAAGAATGGAATGATGTCTGGAAATGCCATTTGCTTATGATGTTTCGTTTTGTTTGATTTTTATGAAAATGCTTCACGCAATGATTTCATCTCATAATGTTTACAATATGTCGTAAGTGATTGAATGCATATAATCGCTAAATAGATCCTTGTTTCGAAAATCGAATAGCTAAGCATGCGCGTAATCCTTTTGAATACTTAGTCCCTCTTCCAGGTAGCTTCTTCCTCATCATCCGCCATTTGATAATCCATAAGTGGACAATTCTAAACAATCAAACCAAGACAACCCTCATTTTCAATAACGCTTCTACTTTGCGTTAGCGTTGTAAGTATCCTGTTGAGTCAGTATTTACATAATAATCTCGCACGGGCTTTCCTAGTGCTGACAGGCGTCGGATCAGCAACGATAGACGCGGGCCCAGTCTCGTGTCTTTTCTGTTCCTCGACACGAGTTTCTTTTTTTTTTGTGGGCTATTTTGGTTGATCTGTGTCTTTTATTGCATAGTTGCTTTAAGAGGAAGTTGTTGTTTTTGTTTGGCTTGTATTGTTATAGATCTCGAGCATGATCAGATTATCTAGATATTGTCTCACGAGCGGACTACGAGGCGGTCGGCGGTTTGCGTCGACTAGTTCAACTACAACGACAGTTCCGAAGACTGTCAAGAAAGCAGCTGTTGAACCGAAATCCGTCGAAAGCAAATCTGTGAAGAAAGGAAAATGGAGCCGAAGGGCGCTTTACACAGCTGGAGTGTTCACGGCGGCTGGAGTGTACGACAAGTACTTCAACTCTTCAGCGCTTTCACGAAACCTGCGCGCAGTCTATGCAATGTCGCTGATTGCACTTGACTACAAACTCAATTTTGACGAAAATCACGACGTTGAGGCTTTACATAATCGTGTCGCGGATCGAGTGTATAACCTGATTACCGCCAACGGTGGTCTATACATCAAAATCGGACAGGCTATTGCGATGCAGACACAGGTGCTGCCGCCTGTGTTTCAAGAGAAATTTGGAAAACTGTTTGACAGCGCGCCTCAAGATGACTGGGCGACTATTGAAGGTGTATTTCGACGCGATTTCGGTGTCTCGCCTGACGAGGTATTCGAGTGGATTGATCACGAGGCCATCGCAAGTGCAAGTATCGCCCAGGTGCACCGGGCCAAGCTAAAAGCTACCGGCGAGGAAGTCGCAGTAAAGATCCAGCACGCAAATATCGAGAAGCAAATCTTTTGGGATTTGCTGACATACCAGGCCATGATGCAGGTGTACGAGTATATGTTTGATATCCCGGTGTTCTTCATCGCGCATTATATCGCTGGCCGTATGCGCACCGAAGCCGATTTCACTAACGAGGCAGCAAACTCGCGAAACATGGCAGAGAAGCTGGAAACCGAGAGCTCGCTTGTAGGGAAAGTCTACATTCCTAAAATTTACGATGAGTACACGAACAAGCACGTGCTTGCAATTGAGTGGATCGACGGTGTGAGTATGAGCAACCGTACCGAGATTGAGAAGCGCGGGTTCAGTAAGCGGTGGATTATGGACACGATGGTGAATTTGTTTGCCGCTCAGATTTTTAGCTGGGGAGTCGTGCATTGCGATCCGCACCCAGGAAATATCATCATTCGCGAGAGCAAGTCGTTTTTTGGCAGCAAGTTGCAGCTGGTACTGATTGACCATGGATTGTATATCTATGAGCCGCCAGCGTTTCGGGCGGAGTACTGCGCTCTGTGGAGACACATGTTTACGTTTAACGATGCCGGTATCCGGGATATCATCACTCGCTGGGGACTCGGTCAACCCGAGATCTTTGCCTCTATGACGATGATGCGCACCTACCGCAGCAAGAGCAAAGAGGCGCGTGAGAATATGACAGAGCAGCGCAAGTTCATGGAGCAGCAGAAGATGAAGGACCGATTCCGCGAGTTTATCAACGATACGACGAAGATGCCACTCGAGCTGATTTTCCTGGGCCGGAATCTGCGAATCGTGCAGGGCTGTAATCAGCTCATGGGTTCACCCGTGAACCGGGTCAAGATTCTCGCCAACTGGGCGTCACGCAGTCTAGCGAACGAGCCTGGTCTTTCACTCGGCGATCGAGTTCGTGAGTGGTCTCGGCATATAGTGTACACTCTTGTAGTTGGTATTTCGGATGTGACGTTTTTGTTTTCTAGGATGCAGCAGATTGTGTTTAGACAGAAGGCCGGGTACGAGGATTTGATTGAGGAGCAGATGCGAAGTGTTGCGAAGGAGAAGTTCGGATTAGATGTGAAGGAGGGCGCTTTCGAGGGATAGTGGGAGTAATGTAATTGTTGTGGGTTATGTATTATAAGTTTTTGTATTCTAGCGTTTGCACTGTATAATGAATCTCTACTGCTACTTCCCGTTCCCTGTTCCTGATGTGCGCCTGCAGCACAATGGGAGTCTGCAATGCACGTGCACACGCCAGGGCGACGCTTCTTTGTCTATAAATGGATCACCACCAGAGCCGCTTCGAGCACGAAACAGGCTGCTTTGCCTTTGTTAAGTGCTATCAATAGAAATTAGGCAGCGCAGTCTCTTATCGGCAGCGCCTCCTCGAAGGCAGCCTCCTCAGCTTTGTTTACCAGCCAAGCTGGCACCACTCGTTGCCAGAAGGCTGTGCTAATTAAAGCGTTGTCGCGCATGAGTCATTCATTACATAATTTGACGCGAAGGACGCGTACTGAACCGTTTTTTTGCACTGCCACCGCCTTAACAAAGTGGCGGACAATGGGCCATCGCGTCCCCTTGCCTTCCCTACCCCTGCTCACACTCTCACTGCTCGTACTCAACTGGGTTTTTCAGTTTCGGCCAACTATTTTCGGACCATTTGCTCGTCTTCTGGCTCTGTTGTCTATCTGTTTGTTTGTTGGTTCAAAGCTGTGACTGTGCTTCACTAGGACATCGTCTGTGTGCTTGCTTCAAGAACCACTGGTTTGCAAATTAGAGGGGCGTCTTATCATTCATTTCATACAGCTTGCGCTTCACTCCTCGACCTGCGTTGCTTCATACGAATCGTGTACTTTTCAGACTCATTTCGACCTTCTGCGACAGACTAGAGACCACTATCTTCCTTCTACAACCTCCTTCAGTTCTTTACATTTCCCGGTATGATACCCCGCGCAGCCACGCCGCTGTGCATCCTGCTCCTCGTCGCGTTCGGCTTGCAGCTCGTGTCGGTCTTGTCTGTGCCTGTCGTGGACAAAATTGTGCTGGCAAACTACCAGAACGTGAAGTTTGGTGTATTTGGATACTGTACAAATACTTCGTGTTCGACTCCCTCAATTGGATATCCTGGTATCGTTCTTCGCGTTTGCTCGTACCTAGAGTACTTCTTACTAACGTACCGTACAATTATAGACTCCATTGTCGATGAGGACGTCAATGACTGGTCTTTACCCTCCAATGCTCGCCGTTCGCTTACAAACTTGCTTATTGTGCACCCGATCGCGGCTGGTTTCTCATTAATCCTTCTTGTGCTCTCTCTTATTTCACATTGCCATGGACCAGCCAACTCACCGAGATATCTCCTCTGTCTACTCGTGTTTTGTCTGCCGACCTTCATTCTCTCTCTTCTTGCCTTTCTTGTGGACATTCTCCTCTTTATTCCACATTTGGCATGGGGTGGTTGGATCGTGCTCGGCGCGACCGTGCTCATTGCTATCGCGTCGCTCGTCCTGTGTACGATGCGGCGCACGCTCTCGTCGCGCAAGGCGATGAACAAGATGTATGAAGATGATGATACTTCGTCCAACGCCATGCGTCTTAACCAGATGCCCTTCTTCCCGCCTGGAACCGCGCCGCGTGATAATTCAGGTGATCGTGAGGTGCTCATCTACGACAACGAGGCCAAGTCGTCGAATTTGCTCGATCGCAACACGACCAACGACGACGACGATGAGGATGATCTTGGAGACGAGGGTTCGTCGCTTACGCGTGGAAACAGCGGCGGTATCGGCCATGCTGTGTCGGACTTTGAGTCTACATACCCAGCTACTCAGACTGTTGCCTCTTCTGCCGTACCTGCGCCTATCCAGACTCCTCAGCAGCGGTTTGATCAGTATGGTCGTCCACTGCCACCGCCTCAACAGGCTCAACAGGGCGACTACGCTCGATTGAATAATCCGCAGCAGCGGCCCCCGCGCGACCAACGTCGTGGACCACCTGGCCCCTACGCTCAGCAGTACAGCAACCCCAACCAGCAGCAATATCCTAACCAGCCTCCTCCTAACGGATACTATCCTCGCGACAGACTGCCTCGTGGTGCTCCCCCGCGCGGTGTGCCTCGTGGCCGTGGCCCCGCGCCAGAGATGAACGGAGCGCCTGGTGCTCGCTCACCGTACACTGTTGTGATGCCACCTGTCGGAAACGGCACTCCGGTACCGCAGGACTCGTTTACTACCGCTCGCGAATCTATTGATGGATCTGAGATTGATACGCCGAGCGGGATCCCTGTTGCTGGCGATTTAGTCGGAGAGGCGCCAGCGCTGCCGCTTGCGGGACCGCTTGAGGTGCCTGCTGCGGGAACTCCTGTGAATGGGGCGAGCGCGCGCGATACTGTTGGAGATGTGATTGCGGGGTATGCGAACCCGCACGAGGATGATGCGCCGGTGGAGCAAGGCGAGTATGTTCCTGCGCGACAAAACTGGACTGCGGCGGCGACGACTGGTGTTGAAGGCGAGACGCAAGGACGAGCGAGACAGCAGAGCGGAGAGTACTATGACGACGTGGATCCGCAGTATGCTAATCCTGCTGAGAACGCGTATGCGCAGACTGTATCCCCCGTTTCGTTACCAAGCGCGCGGACGCCGTATGACGAGTTCCGTCCGCCTGCGGAGTACTTCCCATACCAGCAGCAACAACAACCGCAGCAGCAATCGCAGCAGCAACGACGTGCGCCTCGTGTCGCGATGGGCACGACTTTGCCTATCAATACCCAACAGCAGCCATACACGTCGCGTCCGATGTACCCCACCGAATACGCCCCGCCGGCCCCGCGCTCGCCAGCAGGCTCGGTTTCATCGCAATTCACATCCGTCTCGCAGCGGCCTGTTAACCCACGATACTACACCGGCGGTCCCACCGCGCCTCCGCAACTCCAGCAAAGCCTACAAGGGCCGCCGATGCAGCAACCCACTCGCGAGCTCACGCCCGCTCAGCAAGCTAAACGCGACCGCACCGAGATGATGTTAAACACGAATCCCGATTTCTCGATTGCGGGGATCGGAGCGCAGACGAGACGGGTGGGAGGTTCGAGACCACTGAATGCGCCTACTTTGTCGAGTCGAGCTAAAGATTCGCCGTATGCGCCTACTATGAATTAGAGAAACCGTATTCTGTTTGCTATGAACTAGGATTTTTTCAAGAATTGCGTCGTGATGTCTTTCAAATTTGTTTGATTTGTTCGTTTCATTTTTTTATTTCCGAGATTGTTTGTAGGTGTTTTGCTTTTGTTTCTGCGTGTTGTTTTTAAATAAGAATTTTTTGTAAGAGTATGGTTTGTGTATTTTCCAAACTGTGGGTGTTATATTTTTTATATATGTTTTTTTTTTTCAGTGCGTGTGATATTTTTTTAGTTATATGATTTTATATGTATGCTCTTGTTTCATTGCTGAGATTGTTTGTGTGTATTGTTTTGTGAAGTTTTATATATATTATAGATGTTTTATGATATTTATATTCTCATGTGTCTAGTCGTATGGAAGTTGTAGTGGCAGCTCTCGATGTCAGTTACGTAGGGATGAAGAGGACGGCCTTCTGTTCGATTACCTGATCCGGCGACTGATACGTATGCATGCAACTGTACTCTTTGTTGTTGCCCTGCGAACACTTGTTGTCCGCACCAAGAGAATAGGATATACTAAAAGACAATGAACTATGTATATGAACTATTCCTTAAAAAATAATCAGTATAAACAACGCAAACTAATTCTCTGACTCCAAGACTAAATTAGTTAACAGAAAACGTAAAAATAGCGCCGCGCGTAGACCTGGTCCCAGAAAGTTCAAGAATACGTCACTAAAAAAGGAGCACCGTTCGGAGCGACAGAGAGAGGGAACAGGAGATCAATTGAGCTGCGCTAAGGTATTTACGGATTGGGTGCAGGTTGTATGGAAGAAAGGACGGAGAAAGAGTGTGGGATATTAGTGAATTTTGATCTGTGTATTTGACTCTTGTCCGTGTTTGTTTTCTGGTGTTCGTCTTGATTGATTGATTGATTGAATCTTGCTGATAAGAGCAGCATATCGAGAGATCATACCCGAGAACCCTGGTCGGCTACGATTAACAGGCACAACAAAATCTAGACAGACGGTCCTGGTTGCACATCTTTTGCTATATTTTTGTCTTTTTTTGTCCTGAAGATTATGGCGCCGCTGGATACTCCAGAGTCGGTTGCTGATCGGTGGGATGCAATCTCAGCCGAGTTCGAGAGTATATCAAGGTAAAGCAATGCCCGCAGCGATCTTCTTCTACTAACGCTAACATGGAGTACAGTCGATGGATTCGAAGACTTAAAGACGCAGAATCAGAATTAGAGTATTCAAAAAGCAAAACGACACCTCCGCTGCATCAACTTGCGCGGACAGTCGAGGATCTTAGCGCGACAGGCCAAGCTCTCTTTCAAGCTCTAGTAGCGATGCAACATCGTCGTCACGAAACGCAAAAGCAGTATTCAGAGTGGTATTCGAGTTATGTGACCGAACGCGCAAGAGTTTCTGCTCTTGCGACCGAACTTGACGGAGAAACGCAGCGGGAGCGGATAATGCGTGAGGAAGCGGTGGGAGAATTACTCCGAGCGAGGGAGAATGAGGCGAGGATGACGATCGTGATTGATGAGAGTCGAAGGGAGTTGAGGAGTGCAAAGTTGGAGTGTCGACGAGCGTGGGCTGAGGTTTCTAGACTTGAAGAGGAAAATAGGAGGTTACTCCATCATGCTGGTGAGCCTCTCGATAAGCAACTTGAGGAGGAGAATGTCGATGAGCAGTTATATGCCGATGAACAACTGATTGTCGACGACTACGATGCAGATGATGATGAGGATGTGTTGCCAACTTCAGTCTACGATACCCCAGAACTGGAAGATCTCGATCCAGAGATCTCGGCCACTGAATCCGAATCAAGCGTTCCAGGCGGCCGCTACATCCCTGACGAACTATCCTCATCAGAAATACCAACTCCTCACGGTCACGAAGATCTGGATGAGTTTAGCAGTAACCTTGAACCGAACGAGGATATCGGTCCTGCTGATCTGGAACTTCAAAGACGGATGCAGATCCTTGAAATGCAATACTGGGCTCAAAAACATCAGCAGCAGCAGGAACAGCGTGGGAATCATCGTTCTGCTGACGATGAAGAAGCTGAATACTATGGGGACGAGCAAGCTGAAGCGAGCACGAGTGTCACACCGCGGAAGTCGCGGCGAACAGTTGAGAGTTAGTAATCCTACTCTCGTCCTTTGGAGCTTACTTCGTCATCTTGCACCGCGCAAGTCGCGGTACAAACTGAGTGTGTTGATACCACTTTCGTCATTTGAATTAAAAGATGTTTTTATGTCATCTGTTTCTTTGTTTAGCATTAATGGGTTTTCAAGGGTGGGTTTTTTTTGGTTTTAGATTCTTCTATCATTTCTTACTATGAAGAGTAAGTGGAGGAAGAATCTTGTGTTGTGTTTAGCATTTTTGTGAAGATTTAGAAAGCGTTTTGATTTATTGAGAACGAAAAAAAATCGTGATCAAAGCTACACGATGCGGTGTAGTTTGATACATCTTTTGACATATTCTTTTGTGTGAATGTGAAATTTGGTTATTTGATCGATCGCTTTAGAAGGCTTTCGGCTTGGATATTATTTAATCAAATAAATGTAATATATAAACATTAAACGTATAGGTATGATGTTCATCAGTAGAAGTATTTCGTATTCTTGTTGAGAGAAAATAATGTATGCTAGAACAGAACAGTAGTTCCACACTTACAAAAGTTATGAAGAGGCATTCAAATACAGCTCAGTATTCAGTACAGAATACAATATTGGTATAAGATGTCTGGTATACTCTTGATTGTCTTGTTTTCAAGGTCTTCTTCTCAGGGTCTTATCCTGGACCAGTCTGGATTGGCGCTTAGCATACAGCCAGTCCAGCCACTGCGGAGTTCTCCACATCTCCTTTACCGCACTTCTTTCGCTTTCACGTAACTGAATTAAAGAAGAGAGAAAAAAATGATATACTGCAATAATACAACGAAACATTGCAGCTCTTGAAAAGAGTAGCAAAAGGGCAGTGAGTGCGAGTGTCGAAACAAAGACAGTGCACTTGCACTTCCGAATCTGGAGATTATTGTTCTCTCGCGACGCGCTCAGGACAAGAACAAAGCAGTCAAGCCTGGAAAAAGCCTTATAAACGACGCCTTCGCCCCGTTTCTGCTTTCTCGGCTGCTGTCACTCTGCTTTTTGGTGGTTTTCTGTGTTCTAGCACTCTCCTTCTTTTGTTCAACACGGTCAATCAAGCAAGCAAACAGCACTCGAGTATTCAGATCAAGCAGTCAGTACACAATTGCAGCATCAGCAAACTGCACGGCAGCAGTCATGAAAACACAGTGTGAGTTACAACCCCAACCACGCATACTTACTCATCATTTACAACCACATCTGCTGTTGATTATTTAGCGCTTACAGCCGCATATTCCATGGGATGTTTCTGCACTTATGCCACTTGCCACTTGCACTTCTTATCTTTTAGTGCCGATTCACAACTCACGTCTCACAACACGCTAGTCACACACTACATGCTCCAAACCCACGCAATCTAAAACTAGGGGGTTTCTTTTCGCACTGTTTGAAGCCCTGCGCCTTGCTTGAGCAAATAATGGTGATGAAACATTTGTTGCGTCGGATCACTTTTGGCCGCAAGGCCACCACCCCCTTCATCTTGTTTGATAATGGATTTCCAGTGAAGGGGATTTGCTGTGAGTTGCATTAATCAAGATAAACTGCTGTGTTCTGTTTCATCTGTATAATATCCATTTGTTTATCTGTTTCTTCTACTTGTTAATGCATGATCTACGATAAAGTATAGTAAGACACAAGTCTATTGTATATGCACAATCCATAACGCATTTATAACACCGATCCCATAGTAAATCATAACAAATCAAATCAACACAAAACAATCCATACCCAGTCCCGCTTGTTCTATCATAACACATAAATGGGATCAACCTCAATCCCAGAAATCAAAATATATATATAGGCAAATGCAAAATCTAGTGGAAACAATCAAAGCACTCTAAGCAGTAATAATACCGTTATTGTTAAAGGTTCTGCTCAGAGGCGCGACAGTACGTCTTGACTTTCTCGTAGCATCGACACCGGTAGCAGGAGCGCTGCCAAAGACGTGTTTGCGGGCCTGCTGCTGAGGGCGGCGGTTGTGAGGCTTTTTGAAGCGCTCGAGGTCGCCAGAATCGAGGATTCTCGAGACTTCGCGCTCAATGTCGGCAAAGGAGTCGTAGGGAATGTATTCGATTCCGTGCTCGACACAGTACTCCTCGAGCCTGAGGCCGGCGCGGGCAAACAGGACATCAGCTTCGCGGGCGGCGGGCAGATCAGAGACGCCGTCGCCGATGAAGATGATGAGAGGGTTGGTGTTGGCGGGAAGGTGCTTGCGGTAGTGGGCGCGACGCTCCTTGATCGAGAGCGACTTGTCATGGCCAAGAGGCGAGTCATGGCGCCAAACGACCTTCCACTCTGAGCCGTCGTCAGTAATTTGGGCGTCGTTGGAGATAATATCGATGCGTTTTGAGTGCTCGCCGACAAACTCGTTGAGAACACCGCGCAGGACAGGCTTGAGGCCAGCGGAGATGACATTGAAGGGAAGACCCTCACGGACGCAAAAGTCATGGAAGTCGTTGAAGTCCGGGTCGATCTCGAGCTTGTCCTTCATGGCCTCCATTGACTGGTCGAAAGGAACATTGAGCGAACCCCACATCTCCTCGGAGACTTCTCTGAACGAGCGCTCGCCAGTGTTGATCTGGGTGTCGAGCTTCTCGCGATGCTCAGGGCCGCAGCCGTGTTTGTCGAAGAGGACGTGGCCGGTATCCTGCATGAAGATGGTGCCGTCAAAGTCGGAGAAGATGGCGACGTCTTTGCGCATAGCTGAGTTGGCCATGGTGAAGGTAGTAGTAGGAGTAGTGGTTGTTGTTGTTGGAGTAGAAGTAGTCAATGCCAGGAATGCTAGCAGAGAATTGGAAGTAGTAGTAGTAGAAACTGTAGAAGCAAGAGCTGATGAGGAAAAGAAGAGGGTTACACTTGGGACCAAGGCCGTACTTATATATCTGATAGTGGATGGAAAGGCAAGTGGTGCTTCACGAAGAAGAGCCCGAGTGTGTGATCCAAAACTCTACATCACCACCTGCGCTAAAGCTAATACAGTTAGCGTGGCCATGTTCCTGCGTCGGTTAAGCCAAAGCGGACTAGCGGTGTGGCACAAACTTTGGTAGTGTGTTTTGTGTGATTTGTGATTCAGATGGCAGGCGCCGAGGAAGTCCCAACTGCAGAAGCACGAGATGCAGATGCAGATGCAGATAGTGGCCGTAGTCAGGTTATCTGTGAAGGGATGTGGTCACGATACTAGAAGCAGCTGTACTAAGAGTGAGAGAGTATGTACTTGAGATTGAGACTGAGATCGTCGTCGCTAGTGGTATCCTAGACTGCTATTAGACAGCACTCTGATAGAGATGATGATGACGATGAAAGTGGACGCGACAGTCTTGTATGAAACGGGTCCGTGTTCGTAAGTGGGTCAAGCATGCAGCCGCGCACTAAAGTGCTGACCTAAGAGGCGGTCGTAAAAGATCACCGGGTCGAGTGTCCAGGAAGAGAGAACTAATTGAAGAACATGTCGGGAACAGAAGAAGAACGTGGACACAAGTTCCGTCAGGGCTGTTCTATTCACATAGATGGACGAATGATCTTAGATGATATGAAGTGCCAGGGAGAGATAATTGATATTCTGATAGATGATAGAGTGAATATCAGAGTAGAGTGTAGAATAGAGAGTAGAGTATAATTGCATGACATCATCATCGTGTCAGTGAAACGATTGCCCGTTCTTCGCATTCGCAGATAAGCTCGACACTCAACGACAACGACGATACTTCTCTTCGACCCTCGTGAGTTTTTTGATCATGTTTGAGCAACACAACAACAAACCCACCACTTTGCATTGTTGTCTTTTGCAATCGCCCACACAGAAACACACTGTAAATGCACATAAACCAGCTCACTGCTGCTGCTCTGTCGCTGTGATAATGCATATACGAGTACACACACACACACACACACACGCGCGCACGCGCGTCTAATCGCACTGTACGCGCGCCGGCGTCAGCTCGTGTCTTCCCACCGCAATCATCCACAATCACCGCAATCACCGCAATCTTCACCGCGAATCCACCGCCGCCCAACACGGCTCTGTCTTTTCCGGCGTCGTGGTCATCGTAGTTGCCTTCCAACGCTCCTGGATCCACACCGCGGAATGTGCCGGAACACGAAAACGCGTCAGAACGAAGCCCAAAGAAACGTGTGCTCAGAAATGCACCACAAAACTCAAAACACTTCTCCCAATCTGGATCACATTCACAACGTATATCACACACTAAATCAACTCACGAACTCTGTTTAATAACAACTGATGACGTAGAGATCTGTCTTTGCTCACTGCGCCGCCGCCACCGCCATCGCTCAGAGAGCTTCGTGGGTTTTTCTCTGCTATCGCAAACGCCAACTTCGGCCAAGACCGTATTGGAAACAAACAGACTTTGCCCATTCGTCGTCTCATTAAACAACTCAAGATACTCATCCTGATGAGCTCCTTCACAACGTCACCCGCTGCTAGAATGCTCCAGCGTAGAATTCTCCACCAACAGTGCCTTCACGACGTCACTGGCGGCTGCTGCACCGGCATAAAACGCTCCACCAACAGTGCCAATCTGAAGCTCATCCGCGCAGTGCTCGCCAGCAAACCACAGCCGTCGCGCAGCAACTCCACTTCTCAATACCGATAAGGCGTCCCTGACATCTGTGATTCCTGCCGGTGCGTACACGTAGCTGCCGTAGCCCGCGTATCTATCTCTACTCCAGCTGGTGCGGACAATCGCGCGCGGAATGTCCCGTTCCGCGTTGAAGCCGTCGAATTTAGAGTAGAATGGCTCGAAGAATCGCGATACCTCGTCGTCTGTCTTGAGTCCGACCACATGTGCAGAGATCTCGCCGCAGGTGTACCACAGCAGTGTCGGTTGCGCGTAGGGAGATGGGAGCTGGGCAAGCGACACCACTGACATCGGCCAGTGCTGAGTTGTATATTCTGGCGAGAAGAACTCGGCTTGGTCCACGTCACCCCAGAATGCCCGATCAAACTGCATATAAACCTATACTCGTCAGTATCGATCTTTCATTTGATATAAAGGAAAAGTGTACCTTCTCTAGACGGCCGAATCCAATACTCTTGATAGCAGACTTCATCTCGTTCGGCAGCTCAGGCTCAAACTTGATTCCGCCAGCCTTCAACACTCCCAACGGCACCGCACAAACAACTGCATCAAACTCCTCAACTCCACCCGCCTCAAGCACAGCCTCTGCTTTCTGCGTCTTTTTATCGGTCTTTATCACCGCAATGGCTGTTTGCAGTCGTAATTTGACGCGTTCGTGCTCGAGTATCGGCTTCGCGACGCGTCGCAAAATCCCCGTATACCCACTCGCGACAAACATATTCGCGCCCTCAGCCATCTCTTCCAAGCACATAAACCGCAGGCTCTGTTTCGCCGCAAATTCACCAATATAAAACCCAAAAACATCCATAGCGTCGCGTATCTTGACGCGTTCGTCGTCGTCTATTTCCTCGCGCGACATTTCGCTCTCGACATAGTCTAGTAAACTTAGACGCGCGTCGATACTCGCAAACTTCTCTGCCGAGTACGCGATCGCGCGATCCACGTACTCCCACATTTTGCCTTCGACTTCTTCTGTCTCTTTCCGTGTGAATTTGCGGCCATTGCGAGCGTAGATCGCGTTACGGTCGCCAATGTCGTGAAGGGAGACTTCGGGATAGTGGTAGTACTCTTGCAGTGAGTTTGCGGGAGAATCACCGTGTAGCCAGTTTGGTCCTAAATCCACTTCTTGGCCCAATTTCTTTGATTCGTGAATCTACTTTTCATTAGCATATCATTCATCTAAATATAATGACAATTGTAAGAGCACGCACCCGTCCACCAATACGATCTCTTGCTTCAAAAATTGTTATATCTTCGATCCCGCTCGATAGTAACGATCGACAACAGCTGATCCCGGCCATACCGGCTCCAATCACTGCTACTTTGATCTTTTCCATTGCTGCGCTAGTACTCTGGTGAGGGAGACTGATGATAGACGGCGATTGGCTAGAATCTGAGACGATATCTGGTTCGACGGTGAGAGACTATAGGCACGAGCAGGTGATATGTCGGATTTCACTCTATTCAAATATATTGAAAAATGATTGTATTATCCAGTTGAGTCCTTTCCAGTTAAATATTAAGAGTGGATAAAGCACAGCCTGTTCGAATCGAATACTCTTTATACTGAATCAAATAATGCTTAAATCACCTCTCAATTAATCTCTCTCTAATCCACTTCACCCTGAAGAAAGAGAACTTGATATTATTGTGTGCGATAATTCAGACAAACCTACTTCACACTTGTGATATAACCATTCTTTCGGTGTTGTAGAGGTACACGTGGATAGTGTGCCGGATGGGCTATTTTAGACAAACCTCGTAGTGCGTGAGAGGTGAACTCCCAGCACTGACTATTCGTCCCAGCGCATTTCAGTAGTCACTTCTCATTTTCGACGTATCGCTGAATCTAGAACGATAGATATAAGAGGCAGTATAAAAAAGAGGAAAGTAAAGAGAATATAAGTAGGAATATAAATACTCTTCACTTCACTTTCCAAAAAAATAATACTCCAAAACGTTGAAGATCGAGGATTGTCTGAGATTCTGAAACGAGCGATATCCATCATTCTTTCTCGTCGGAAACCTATACTTTTCATTTGCTGGGTACTTTCTACGTAATTATTACACATTTTTTATGTATATTTAGTAGTGGGAAGCGAGAATGTACAGCTCAGATATAGTGGCGTGGACACTTGATCAGAAGATCAACTTATGTCACGATTACCTCACGAATACGCGTCTCCACTCACGCTGCATTCTCTGGATCTATAGTTTGGTTTTATGTATGATACGTCACATTTCATCATCAGATTCTATATTTCTTGCAGATCTGAGTTGCTTTCTATCATAAATACGATAATTCCTCATCTCCTTGATACAGTCACGTGACGAGAGACAGGCTTGAACGATGTAGGATGAGTTCTTGCTTGTTTTTGTTGGATTTGTTTCAATTCAGACAGATATTCAAGTAATACTATATGTCTGCTATATTTCTGTGTAGTACTCTCTCCAAGGTCGCGTAGTGGTTGTAATTTCATGATATTGGAGGACAGTGTAGATTTAAGGAGGGTAACACTGGCTGTGAACTTCATTCGAGTGTGTGCAGCAATTTGGAATCAATCAGCTAGGAGGTGTCTTTTCTACCGCAGAACACATACACATATACACCACACAATGGACCAATTTTCAGATTCCGGGGGTGAGTTGTTGCCTTAACGAGCTGTTATTTGATAGGAGAGAAAAAAGCGACTAACGAGATGGGATAGAACTGTTTGTGATCCACAATCTTTTCTACCAAGGCGCATACAAGGAAGTCCTTGAGCACTCATCAACCGGATACTCCGAGTCTGCGCAGCTTCAATGCCGGATCTACAAATATCGCGCGCAAATTGCGCTTGGGGAAGCCGCGACTGTTATTGAGGAACTTGAAGATACGGAGAGCGAGGCTGCGTTAGCTGCCGTCAAGGCGCTCGCGATGTATAAAGCTGGCGAGGAAGAGGCGAGTCTTGAGATTGTACAGGAGCTTGTCGATACTGCGGGCGAGGACTCTAATGTACAGGTTTTGGGAGGAATTGTGTTGTATCTTGCTGGAAAGGTTGAGGATGCGTTGTTATTGCTTAGCCAGCACGAGGATAACCTTGCCGCGTATGTTTCTTCGATATGCATGGACTGTGATGCATGAGAGTCTTGACTGACAGTACGATGCAATGTATAGAGTCGCGATGATTGTACAGATTAGATTGGCGCAAAACAAGCTCGATTTGGCTGCGAAGGAAGTTACGCTCGCCAAACGATGGGGCCAGGACAACATGCTCGTCAACCTTGCCGAAGCCTGGGTCGACCTCAGTCTTGTATGTCCCCTATTCTTTTTTGTTTAGTTTATACTGACTGTGCCAGGGCGGTGACAAATACCAAGACGCATTCTACATCTACGAAGAACTAACACAGACGCCATCCTCGTCCAACGCGCGCACATTCGTCGGCCAAGCGGTCGCTGATATCCAGCTAGGCCGTTATCCTGAAGCCGAGGATGCAATTAACTCGGCTCTCGAGCGCGATGGTTCGAGTTCGGAGGTGCTTGTTAATGCGATTATTCTGTTTATGTTGCTCGGTCGTGATTACACTGAGTACTCTGAGTATGTTTCTTTCTAGTGTTTGTTAACCAAGCGTGTTGATGCTAATGCGATGTTGTTTAGGACACTCAAAGCTCAGGATCCTACGAACGCATTCCTGGTCGATTACGAAGAAAAGAGCGCGCTATTCGACACCTGTGCTGCTCAATACACGTCTCTGATTGTCGAGTAACTAGACTGATTCTCTAGACTTTTCTTTCAACTATTAGACGACAATAAGTTGTGGTTTTGTTTGTGTTGTTTTCAACTGTATAATATAAATACTACGATCCCAATTGAGTCCACTCAAATCTCTCTATTCAAACAATGCCACGTATATTTTCCAACCAACATCCTCTCTCCTGTCAACCACGCTCCAACATAATCCTCACAACACCCTTACACATACACCACAACCACGCAACCACGTGAACCAATTAGGGCACAGACCCCGTGTGTCGTCCACACACACAAATTTTTTTTTCAGAACGAGGACTTCTGTCTAGAACCCACTTCCGAAGTCTCCTCTCTTTGCACGTTTTATTGATCATCACAGATTATCAATTTATCATTTCCTCACAATGGGTTTCGGAGATCTTACCACTGCTACTGGTATGTGTTATTTCTTTTTCTGTTTTAAGCTGGATTCGAGGTTGTGGTTGGGAGTGTGGAAACGTGGATTGAATGTGAGATATGAGAGAGATGATCAATATATGGAATAGAAAGATGGATGAGAAGCTGACGATTGCAATTTAATAGGCCTTAAGGCTCTCAACTCGTTCTTGGTTGCCGAGTCCTACATCTCTGGGTATGTGTTTCGATATAGATTGATTAGTGATAAGATCTTGGAATCTCTGCAATGCACCTCGACAGACTTCCGCTTTTTTATTTTTACATCCTGTGAAAAAGGAGTATAGGGAGATGAAAATACTATGATGAAAAACAATGGTCCGTGTTTATGATAGCGGATTAAGACCCCGCATTTGGCTGAATACAAACCCATGTTTTATACATTTCTGATCGTTTTGTGAATTGATATTGCTAGTGTCTGAGTTCAGTTGCTGCAATTTCTTCTACTCGCTGGGATTTTGTGCATTGCAGGCGGGCTCAACGATCTCACTGATCTCTATCAAGGATTTCGACTAATTGTGAAATAGATACGCTCCGTCGCAGGCTGATGTGATTGTCTTCAAAGCTGTTGGCTCTGCTCCCGACAGCGCGACCTACCCGTATGTTTTTGCTGCTATATGTATATGAGAGAGTGCTAATTTGTGTAGGTCTGCTGCTCGTTGGTACAAGAACATTGCCTCGTACGAGAGCGAGTTGTAAGTGTTTACCTCATTTCATGAATCAGAACAGAGCTAATGTGAGTAGTGCTTCGCTGTCTGGCGATGCTTCCGCCGATATTGCCTCGTTTGGCCCTGAGGTCACCCCCGAGGAGCCCGCTGCCGAGGAGAAGGCTGCCGAGGAGGAGGAGGACGATGATGTCGACCTTTTCGGATCCGATGATGAGGAAGAGGACGCTGAGGCTGAGAGAATCAAGGCCGAGCGATTAGCCGAGTACCAGGCCAAGAAGGCTGCTAAGGGACCCAAGCCCGCTGCTAAGTCGATTGTCACTCTTGACGTCAAGCCCTGGGACGACACCACCGACATCAACGAAATGCTTGCCAACGTCAAGGCTATCGAGAAGGATGGACTTGTGTGGGGTGCCAGCCAGTTTATTGCTGTCGGATACGGTATCAAGAAGATTCAGATCAACTTGGTTATTGAGGACGACAAGATCTCGCTTGATGACTTGCAGGCTGAGATTGAGGAGGACGAGGACCATGTCCAGTCGACCGATGTTATTGCTATGCAGAAGTTGTAAGCGCGCTTTGAGCGTGTATGTCCTATAATGATTATACAATTTCTACTACACTATTCTAATTATATGTAAGATATGAAGACTGTAGATTGAGTAATAGCTGAGTCTTGTGGGGGAGGCGCTGGCCGTGCGCTAAACGACGCTCGCCTGAGCCGCAGTGCTCACAAGTTCAACGCCTGCATTTTTTTCTTTCTTAAGTGACTCTATTTCCAGGAGATCTCAGAACCAGATTACTGTACAGCCATGAGTGTTTCGATATTTGTGAAAAGGTCCTTGACGAGAGCGAAGGCTGGTAATCGTGTCTCTGTTTCGAGTCCAGTCCTGCACTTCCATGCCAGATCATCCTCTTCCTCAGCCGAGTCCTCGTTAAAGCGGACTCCACTATATGATCTTCACCTAGCGCATGGCGCTACGATGGTCCCGTTTGCAGAATATTCGATGCCGGTGCTGTATTCTTTTCAGACACATGTGGAGTCGCATAACTGGGTGCGGAATGAGGCTGGGTTGTTTGATGTGTCGCATATGGTGCAGCATAAGTGCGTTCCCGTGTTTGATTTGGCTGATTTATAGATCATGTACTAATTTGGCTTGTGTAGATTTAAAGGATCCGGAGCAACTGCGTTTTTAGAGCAAATTACACCATCAGGAATTAAAGAACTCGCTCCATTCCACTCAACTCTCTCGACTTTGCTCGTACCCGGTACAGGCGGTATCGTCGACGACACTATCATCACTAAACACTCTGACGACGAGTTTTACGTCGTGACAAACGCCGGATGCCGTGAGTCTGATCTGGCTTACTTTTCCGAGCAGATCGAATCTTTCAAAGATGTGGATCACGAGGTCCTTGAGGGATGGGGGATTCTGGCTGTACAAGGCCCGCGGGCCGCTGAAGTCTTGCAACGGTTGACGGATGATGATCTGAGTAAGCTGAAGTTTGGAATGGCGGCGTATGTTACGTTTCGTGGTGGTGAGAAATATCATGTTGCTCGGGGGGGATATACTGGTGAGGACGGATTTGAGGTGTGTTCTGTCTTCTGAGTGAGCTGATGGAGTAATGGTGAACTGACATATTTTGAATGCAGATTTCTGTTCCAGGAGACAAGACGATGGTAGTGACAGAGCATCTGCTAAGCGAATCCGAGTCAGTGCTTAAGCTCATTGGACTCGCCGCGCGCGACTCGCTACGTCTCGAAGCCGGCATGTGTCTGTACGGCCACGACATTGACACGACGACGACACCAGTCGAAGGTTCCTTGTCGTGGATTATCCCGAAACGTAGGCGCGAAGAGGGCGGGTTTCATGGATTTGAAGTAATTTCTCAGCAACTCACCGACGGCGTCGCGCGTCGTCGCGTTGGCCTTACGGTGCGCGGTCCGCCTGCGCGCGAAGGCAGCATCGTTTACGACTCCGCCGGCGAGTTCGTGATTGGGAAGATCACGTCGGGCAGCCCGTCACCTACGCTTGGAACTAATGTGGCGATGGGATATCTTGAGCGGGGAAATTGGAAGACGGGGACGAAGGTGCTTGTAGAGGTGCGTGGACGGAAGCGCGAGGGTGTTGTTGCGAAGATGCCGTTTGTGCCTACGCGATATTTTCGTTAAGCTGATCTAGAACGGTTGTTATACTGTCTGATGTATAGTAGTCAGATAGTCAGATAGCATGTTAGTATGATATATGATATAGATGCTATTGAGGAACCTGGCCAATGACAGGCTGCCGAATGCACTGTATATCTATAGGCTGTCGATATAGACAAGCAGCAACAAATAAGACTGAACAAGTAGAATATTAGATAATCTCAGGATAAGCAGGACCGCTGAGTGGCCGGTGGCCGAGCAAGCCGGGCGGGCCGACGCGGAGCGACGCGATGCGAGTGGCCGACAAGCGAACACAATAACACAGTAACAACACAGCAATAGCACAACAACACAACATCAGCACAACAGCAGAGATCTTAGCATCCTAATACAATACAATACAGTCATCATATATACTGTAATTACTACACCATTACATAATATACTGCTCCTACGCAATAAAATAGACGCCGCTGCCTGCTCCGGCGCTAGTCTCAAACAGGCAGCTTCAGGGGTCGCTTGCTCTGATTGGCCACAGAGGACAGGCCGGCCTCGGTGCCGGGCTCACTCAACCAGCGACCGCCGCCTCTTCTTCACTTTGTCCTCACGAACTCCTCTTGTTGTCCTTCCCCAGCACTCCTCCTTCTCCTCAGCTTCACCACCTTTCAGCAATTTAACAATGCTCTCCTTCTCTCGCACGGCTGCCGCCCGCGCTGCCTTTAACCCGTCGGCCGTAGTACGTCATCCTCTTCTGCGTCGGCGCCGGCGACCCACGTCGACCTTCTTTTTCTGTTTTTTTCTCACGAGTGCTAATGATCCCGCAGGCTTTCCGCCGTTTCAATTCTGATGTTGCCGCTTTCAAGGGTGTCAAGAATGCTGCTGTATGTTGTCGATCGTGTGGGTTTGTTTGTTTTTGTTGCGTGGTTTGCTAATATTTGGATCATGCAGGGAAAGTACACTGTCACCTTGATCGAGGGCGATGGTATGTCTTATTTTTATATTCCTCTTTTTTTGTTCTGTTTTAGTACTAATTGATTTTTCAGGTATCGGAACTGAGATCTCTGCCGCCGTCAAGGACATCTACGCCGCTGCTAAGGTAACTTCCATTCTCGACATAATCCACGATCCTCCCAGATCAAGCTAACTCTCACCATAGGTCCCCATCACCTGGGAACCTGTCGACGTCACCCCCATCATCAAGGACGGCAAGACCGCGATCCCTGACGAGGCCATTGCCTCCGTCAAGCGCAACTACGTCGCCCTCAAGGGCCCTCTCGCGACCCCCATCGGCAAGGGCCACGTCTCGCTCAACCTCACCCTGCGCCGCACCTTCAACCTCTTCGCCAACCTCCGTCCCTGCCGCTCCGTCGTCGGTTTCAAGACTCCCTACGACAACGTCGATACCGTTCTCATCCGTGAAAACACCGAGGGTGAGTACTCCGGTATCGAGCACGTCGTCGTCGATGGCGTCGTCCAGTCCATCAAGCTCATCACCCGCCCGGCTTGCGAGCGTGTCATCCGCTACGCCTTCCAGCACGCCATCGCGACTGGCAAGCCCAAGGTCCTCGTCGTCCACAAGGCTTCCATCATGAAGATGTCTGACGGTCTTTTCCTTCAGACCGCGCGTGAGGTCGCCAAGGAGTACCCCCAGATCGAGCTTGGCGCAGAGTTGCTCGACAACACCTGCCTCAAGATTGTCACCGACCCCGAGCCATACAAGCCCGTTGTCATGGTCATGCCTAACCTCTACGGTGACATTCTCTCCGACATGTGCTCGGGTCTCATCGGCGGCCTTGGTCTCACCCCGTCTGGTAACATGGGTGACGAGGTCTCCATCTTCGAGGCTGTCCACGGTTCCGCCCCTGATATCGCCGGCAAGGGTCTCGCTAACCCCACTGCTCTTTTGCTCTCCTCCGTCATGATGCTCAGACACATGAAGCTCAACGAGTACGCCGACAAGATCGAGAGCGCCATTCTTTCCACCATCGCCTCGGGACCCGAGAATATCACTGGTGATCTCAAGGGTACCGCCAACACAAAGCACTTCACCGAGGAGATCATCAAGCGTCTGTAAATTGTCCCCTCTAAAATAGACATTTAGAGCAATCTTCTCCTTGGACTACTTGTTATTTTATGTTTGATGTTCTGAAACCTTTTTGAAATGCTGTGCAATGCCGAGTCTTCTTTTTATTGTTTTTTTTTTTCTACGCAGGTTTTTATTTGTGATAAGCATGCATCTTTTCTTTGTTGTCTTGTTCTATTGCGAATTATCGTGAAAAAAAAGTCCTTTAGGAATAAATATCATAGATCAAATTATTACTTCATGTAGAGACACTTCCAGACTCTTCATTGTAGACTTCTTCGAGGACTGTTCAGGGCAGAGTTGTGGTATAACCAAATACGTACAAACCCTATTCTTCTCGTCCACTCCGAAAAATTTACCTTCATCTCGGGAAAGCTTACACTCTTTTTTCTTTTCTTCTTTTATTTGCACACACTTCGTTTGTTGCTGCAGATTTTATTCCAAGATCAATAAATATCGCAAAGAAGAGTAAAAATGTCTGGAGAGCTTACGCATGCTACTATTAAGGGTATGTTTTGATTTGTGCTGTTTTAGTTTGGACTGAGCGGTACAGCAGTCTGGATTCGAATCCTACAGCTGTTGTCTTCACTGGCTTTTGGATTTGATCTGGAATTATAGACATCAAATACTAACGTATTTATTTCTAGACGGATGGTTCCGCGAGGTTTCGGATGAGTTGTGGCCTGGTCAGGCTATGACTCTCCGTGTGAACCAGATCTTGCACGTCGAGACTTCAAAGTACCAGGATGTTCTTGTCTTTGAGAGTTCCAACTACGGAAACGTGCTTGTTCTTGACGGTGTTATTCAGGCTACCGAGCGTGATGAGTTTGCGTATGTTCACTACATTGTACTTCATAAGAATAAGCTAACGAATATGTAGGTACCAGGAGATGATCACCCACCTCGCTATGTTCAACCACCCCAACCCCAAGCGTGTGCTTGTCATTGGCGGCGGTGACGGTGGTGTTCTTCGTGAGGTCGTGAAGCACGAGTGTGTCGAGGAGGCTGTCCTCTGCGACATTGACGAGTGTGTCATCCGTGTCTCGAAGAAGTACCTTCCCTCGATGGCCGTCGGTCTTCAGCATCCCAAGGCCAAGGTCTATGTCGAGGACGGATTCAAGTTCCTTGCTCAGTACAAGAACCACTTTGACGTTATCATTACCGATTCGTCTGACCCCGAGGGACCTGCTGAGTCCCTTTTCCAGAAGCCTTACTTTGAGCTTTTGAACGATGCGCTGACCGAGAACGGCGTTATCACTACCCAAGGTTGTGCTGTGATGTTTCTTTATACCTCAATTCTTTTCTGTCTTGTGTTGCTGAGTATATTGCACACAAGAGAGAAAGGATAAATTTTTCCTCTTAGATGTGAACATGTTGCTAATACGTTTCTTTTTAATAGCCGAGAACATCTGGCTCCACATGCCCCTCATCCGCGATCTCAAGAAGGCCTGCTCCGAGGTCTTCCCCGTCGCCGAGTATGCCTACACCACTATCCCTACCTACCCTTCAGGCCAGATCGGATTCATGGTTTGCTCCAAGGACGCGACTCGCAAGGTCAACGAGCCTCTGCGCATCTACAACATTGAGGAGGAGAAGGAGAAGTACCGTTACTACAACGCCGAGATCCACAAGGCTTCTTTCGTCTTGCCTACCTGGGCTCGTACTTTTTTGAACGGTAAATAAGTAACATAAAGCAGTATGGCGAGTTTTGCGAGCGAGTAAGGGATCAAAATATATAGTTATTTCTTTTGTGGTGCTTTTCTAATTTTTTAGAAACTGCTGAGGCAGTAGTATTGTCTGGGAAAAGTTGTTTGGGAATTGTATTAATAATGTTAAACCTTTATCATTTTATTGCACGTTGTAACTTGATGTAGATGTAGCTGTAATGTTGTCATGCTGTCATGTAATAGTGTTGAGATTTTACATTACGGAGTAGATTTTGAGGGAGAACCGACGAGTAAGAAGATATATTTACAGTTATATAAAACAATGCAAAGAGTAGTGCATATCATAAAAGTTAAGCAGATTATCTACCAATGCTCAAAAGCAAAGCATTAGCAGAGGATCCTCCGTTCTGGTCACCGCCTGGGACGTAAGTGACATTGTTCGACTTTGCGAGTGTGCTAGCAATCTCCTTTGCGGCTTCGATACGTCTGATCAAAATCAAACCATCACCGTTCTTGTCAAGAGCCTTTGAGATTGTCTCTGCTGCCTCGGCTTCACCTTCGGCGCGGATGACAGAGGCCTGACGTTCCTGCTCTGCGCGCTCAACGACGAATCGCGCACGCTCAGCTTCCTGCTGCGCGATCTGTTTCTCTTCTACGGCTTTAGTGAAGTCACGGCCAAAAGTCATGTGTGTGATCGAGACGTCTTCGAGCGCGATGTTGAACTCGGAAGCGCGCTTGACGAGGTCGTCACGGATCCGGGCGGATACGATCTCTCTCTGAGTGATGAGTTCTGCTGCGTCGAATTGGGCCACGATCGCCTTCAACACTTCGTTTCCGATCGATGGCAAAACACGCTCGTCGTAGTCGAGACCGAGGTTCTGGTAGATCTGGGGAAGATGGGTCACATCAGGTCGGTGCAGGACACGCAATGTCAGCGACACCATCTGCAAATCCTTCGACCCAGTCGTGGTCGAGATATTCCGCGGCGTAGTACGCACATCCATCACGACCGCACGTTGCAGCCACGGAATCAAAAAGTGAGTGCCTTCTGAGACGACGGTCTGCTTGACTCCAGAAAGACGGTCGAAGATGACTGCGCGGGTTCCTCCTTTGACGTCGTACATCGACGACTGGGCGAGCGAGGCGCCGACAGCCAAGGGAAGCGCGAGGCCTAATTCGTCAGAATGTGCTCAAATACACAACAATACACAGAAATACTCACGATAGATCCAAGTCAGTGCTCGAACAGACATCGTTTGTTGTTGCTGAGAAGTGGTGAGATTCTTTGCTGATGATCCAACACCGCACTTTCTTCTTCGTCTCTCTTCGCGGCACGTGATCGTGTATAATACAACACCCTTACAAAATGTAATCGAATCTGAGCCAATGAGAGCCGGCGCAAAGGCTTGGTCGGAGGCAGTCTTGAATTCTCGTCAGTCCTGCGTTGAGTCTTTACGCATCTCGTCTTTACATTTCCTTAAAACACAGTAACTGTGAGTGTTTTCGGGTGCTATTGAGCAGTATTTGAAACTGCTGGTTCAGAAGGATTCGAATACTGATTTAGTTTTTGTTAGGATACACAATGGGTGGACCGGAACCGCATGGATATTTGGGCTGGTGGGGACACATGGGTATGTCTTTTTTGTGTTTATTCTCATGATAAACGTGCTAATCATATTTGAATAATTACAGGTGGCCCCAAGCAGAGAGGTACTTTTATTATCCTTACAAAAGGGGGTCAAATTTCTAACAAATAGATCAGGAATCGTGACTTACTCCGTCTCCTCCTACGCCCAAAAGCCCTTCGCTGGCGCTCTTTACAACGCTTTCTTCAACACTTTCCGTCGTGTTTCTTCGCAAGCTATCTTCGTCATTCTTCCCGCTTCGGCTTTGGTCTACGTTATTAACGCCGCGCAAGCCAGGTTCGTCTTTTCCTTCTCAGACGTGTTGAAATTGCTAACATGTTTCTCTGTCCAGAAACGAATACCTTTACAGCAAAGCTGGTCGCGAAGATTTGGAGGCTATGATGTAAATTGATATCTATCTGAATACACCTACATTATTTATCTACTCATTCTTGGCTTAATGCCCACCGGCTAATGTCATACAATTTATATTTATATATATATAGAATATCTACTCTAACAAAACAAGAAAACTCTCACTGTACAGAAAAACAAACGCCTAACGAGATCTCGACCCATGCAAAGAAAAGACAGAAAAGAAAAAAGCGAAAACATGAAAAAGAAAAACATGAAAAAACATGGAAAAGCGAAAACATGAACAAAGGAAAAAACATGAAAAAGCTCCAGTATCCATTGTAAATAAAAGACTTTTGATCTTTATAACGAAAACTCCTTATGCGACGGACTCGATGGCACCGTAGTAGAAGTAGACTGTGGTGTACTACCACTCAACATCGTGCTGCTCGAGCTACTGCTGAAAAACACGCTGTCGTCAATATCCCAATCATCTTCTTCTGACCCTCCGTTTCCGGACATTCCAGCGCCGCCTGACTCGTCGTCTTCGTTGTCAAGATAGTCGTTGAACGGTTTTTGTTGTTCGCGGACGTTCCATTTCAAAGTACGACTGACCGATTCAATGTAATCCATAGGTCCAGCAGTTACGGTTGGGAACGGATACTGCGACGCCGTGACAGTGACATAGTCTCCCGACCGCAGTTCGACGCGATGACGACCGTCGAAGGAAGCCCATGCGGTATTCCGCGCGCCCCGCGGGACGCTGACTTTGAGGAGCATGCTGTCGGGCAGAAGCATAGGTCGAAAGGATAATGTGTGGGGACAAATCGGAGTTACTGATATAGCCGGGATCTCGGGGTGCACGAGAGATCCACCAGCAGAAAGAGAGTACGCTGTTGATCCGGTTGGTGTCGAGAGAATGAGTCCGTCGGCTTGGACCATGGTGAGGAGGTGGTTGTTGCCGTATAGTTCGAGCATCGATATCCATGGCGAGGGACCGCGGTCGATAACGATTTCATTAATGACCTCAAACGTCTCAGTCTGATGTCCACCTTTGTGCACCGAGCACGTAAACCGCATGCGCAGATTGATATTTATACCTTCGTCGAAAACACGATTGAGATGTGCTTCGTGATCCTTGTAAGCAAAGTTGGTCAAGAAACCAAGTGAGCCTAGAGAGAATGCCAATACAGGCGGCACAATCCGCTGAAATAACCACGAGGTGTAGAGTACAGTACCGTCTCCACCAAGCGTAAGCACAAGATCAAACAGATCAGGCATGGTCTTTGTCAACTCGGGTGTCCAGTACCGCAGATTTGACTCTGCTTTAGGTTCTTCGACGAGCACGCCCTCCGCATCGAACCGCTTCGATAGCCGCAACTTCGCGTCAACGTAGACACACACGCCCCGTGTCCTTATCAGCCATAACATGAGCTGTCTTGTGAGAAGAATAAGCGAGTTATCGCGCGCTTTGGTGACTATCAGGACGGAACGCAGGTCGACTTTGATCGTGGCCTGGCCGATTCGCTTTGCTAGTTCGCGAACAGCGGTCGCAGTCTGGACCAGCGATGAGTGGGATAAATGCGAGAAGGTCTCTGCTGAGAACTCTCTCAAGACGGAACTGACGTCCACTGCGTCATCCAGCCGTGAATGTACGAAACAGGGCTTGCGGAAGTAGTCATTCAAGCCTTCGAGCGTCGACGAGAGGATTGTGTCTGGAGTAGGCACGACCGACGAGTCCCTGCTGATTTTCAGCGGCGAAGTCTGCAGCTTGAGACGCGGTTCCAGCCCGCTGTCGTGCTGTTCAGGCTGCTGCGCCATTCTTGCGCTGCTTCTGCTGCTTCTGCTGCTGCTGAAAAGGGAGCAAAGGGAGGCAGGAAAAAAAGTGGAGAACGAAGGATGACACTGATAATAGGGCGCTCGCTGCCGACGGGAGGTTTTGTGTGTATACACTACACTGTGTGCGAGTGTGAGTGCTAAGCTTCTTAGTGAGCAAGCGGCGGGTATCCGCTAACGACACAAAACCCTCAAATCCGCCACTTAGCTTGCTCACCGAGCTTGCCGTGGACTGGCCCCCGCCTCGGCCCGCGAACGTTGTTGAGTGCACTACGAAGAGTATTCTACATAGAGAAAAACTAGAAAATGGAAAGGAGTAGAGAAAAATGAAGTAGAAATATACGTGTTGCGTTGCTCAGTACACGTGAAAACAGCACTCCGGCTCAGCTAGTACAGCTAATATGTTCGTCGTCCCTCATTACAGTCCCTTCTCATCATCTCAGCGGATCCTCACACACATCCGAATCATAAATTTACGTAGATGAGGCAGCAGCGGACACAACGGGGGTCTCCTCTTTAGCCGGAACAGGAGGCATGTTGCGCTTGTATCCGACCTTGTCAAGTCCCATTGCAACATAGTCTCCAGCGAGCTTGGCTCCCTTGTCGTACTGCTGCTTGAGCTGGCCCTTTGCGACATCGGTCTTTGCATTGATCTGCGACTTTGCGCAGTCGACTTTTGCGTCGATCTGCTTCTGGAACTTGAAGTAGATTGGCGGCGCGCTGAAGGCAGCGATAACACCTATACATTTGCATTAGCCAATGCTGATCAACCGCACACAAGCAATAAGAGTACTCACCAAGCAGGACAAGCGACCAAACAGACACAAACTGCACCATCTTGTACACAAAGTACGATCCCACAAACGCAGTCAAAGTGCACTGCGCACTCTCAACAAAGACAATCTTCTGCACCTCAACAAGCACGAAGTTGGCCATGACGACACACTCGTCAAAGATCGGATCAACCACTTGCTTCGAAATCACAAAGTAGCCCTTGGCTGAGCGGAACGATGACACAAAACCAGGCGATTTCTTGATCGTCCGGCCAGCAAACTCGACCGCCACAGCAGCTACACAAATACATCATCAGTCTTGTTCATCTTTCAAGTCCCTGCAATAAGAGATAACTCACTTCCAAAGGCTATGTAGGCGGCATTGAACAGCAACTTGACCACATTAACGTACTTGAAAACAAACAGCGAAGTAATCAAACCAGCAAATGTAATTCCAGACGAAGTCACTTTCTTCCATGTGACCAAATCCGAGATCATAGTTTTGTACTTATCAAAAGGAGCTACAACGCACAACAATGTCAGCTTACTTCCATTCATCATCATCGCCATCAGTCACAAAACAAATAGATGCTATATTCTTCGTTAGAATCAATTCTTCACAGAAAAAGAGAATACCGATCGACATACCACTCACGGGTCTCCGTCTCAACGGGCGCAGCAGTAGTCGACATTTTCCTTATCTCGAGACTTGTATGAATAAATAGATCAAGTACAATCAAATACAATCCAGCTTCAAATTCCAACAATCAAGATCCTTCAAGATCTTTCGTAAAACAAGTAAGAATTCCAGTAACTAAACAACAGCTTTGATTTGCGATTGTCTGAACTGATTTGTCCTAACAGATAACCCGCAAAAGGCTCTCTCTCGTTTTCTGTTACGTGGAATGCCCGCGAAGTCCGCCAAAACTATAAATCGAAAACAAAACCATTGCGAGGCGCGTGCGAATCTGGCACGAGCACTCTTGCCAAATCAGACTGTTTTATTTGTTTACATTCAGTCAAATTAGTAGCTAGCACCTTCGAATGATCTACTTCTCAATCAAAACAACGTCCTTATACTCGTATTATATATATGAATATTGTAATGTACATGCTTACTATACTCCTCTCTCCCTCTCACTAGTAATTCAGACTAAATGAAGAAATACAAAACAAAAAATAAAACGCAACTCCCGCTCCAATTTAAGCAACCAATCTTTGTGATTATTATACATACAACTCTTCTTCTCTCCTTATTCCTAGTGCACTTCAAGACTCGAGCCCTTCGCTAGATTTACCGTTCCGCCACTTTCCAATCTGCTTGAACCCTCTATACATTTAATTAGTGCTCACTCACCACACGCGTATAAAGATAAACTCACCTAGTCAAATCAACACCCTGCAAATCACCAAGTCCTTCATCACCAGCACCACCGCCGCCGCCAACCGCAGCCCCAGCAGAAGCACCAGTAGCTGCCGACGACGCACCAACTCCCGCAACCGCATTCACCGCATCAAACAGCACATTTCCATTTCCATTCGCCCGCTGAGGCGAGCGTTTACTATCATCAACGTCATCAACATGCTGTTGCTGCTGTTTCTGCTGACGCGCACTATACGGCGACGTCTGATCATTCGCAACAGGCGAGTTATCGTACTTTGACGGCGAATAATCTTGCTTCACCGGAGTCGACAGCAAATGCATGAAATTCCAAAACTGTGCGGGTGAACTATTCGGCAAAAACGACGATGGCAATTGTTTCTGCTGCCCTGACGACGGCGGTGCAAGTGCAAGCGCGTCTGTCTTGCGACTCACAATAGGCGTCTTGGTCTCGCTATTACTGCGTAGTCCTAGGGAAATAGGACTTCCAGTTGAACCGACGGCGGCTGAAGAGTCTGCTTGAGATTGCTGTGAGTGATTCGATGACTGCTGTGACGACTGCGCCTGGTGCTGCTGAGAATGTGAAGGTCGTTGTGATGATTGATCAGGCTGATGGTGCACAGGAAGCGAGACAGAAGAGTGCACGTTTGCGCTTGCCGGGCTTTCAAGTCCGCTAGAATCAGTTACACGTGTCGCGGAAGCTGAAATTCCTCACCATTACGTTAGCATTTCGTGTTGTCTAGGATTGCGACGACTTTCATAAAATAAAACTCAGGATCTTGATTTAGCGAATTTCGGGCGACTGCACCGTGATCTATGAAAAAAGTTCTTTCATTTTTTTTTAAACCTTAGATCTATTGTCATCCTCGTTATCGCGCCCAAGGCTCGCCGGTTCACTAAATCCAGAAGGTGACGGGCGCGCAAGACCATCATCTAAAGGGAGAGGGAAGGAGAATAAAAAGGGCGATAGTTACCTGACGTCTGTTTTGTAGGAGTGCCATATGGCATTCCTGAGTTACTGCTAAGTGGAAGCTGGGATCCCGCAAGGGGCATTGACGTATTTGGCATTGGTGAAGTGTTAGGTCGTCCATGCCCAGCAAAAAGTGCAGCTCCTCGTCGACGAGAGAGTTCTTTATCTTGTAGCTTCTTTATATACTCGTCGCGGTACTCTGGATTGATCTGCCACTTCATACCCTTGCCAGGCTCATCGGTTGCCCGCGGCACTTTCTGGAAAGCTTTACTCAGCGACAAATTATGCCGGATCGAGTTCTGCCAACCGGTCTTTGCATGCCGATAAAATGAATAGTGATCCGATATCCAGCTGTAGATTGCGGCCAAAGTGAGTTTGCCTTCGTCACTTGACAGGATAGCCTGCGAAATCATAGTGGCGTAGCTGTATGGCGGCTTGATATCCCGTGCCTCGTCCATACTCAAATCGTTGTATGTATTGTCGATAGTCTCTACTCCGCGCACTTGAGGCTTTGTTATTATAGCTACACCCTTAGGGTACGCGACTGATGAGTTTGTCAGTGGTGCACGAGAGGTGATCATTTCTGACTCATCATAATCTGGAATATGTTGTGGTTGGGTATTATCCATATCTCCGGGAACCTGATCTGGCAGGACAAACATCATCTGTACTCCTCCTATATCGAGAATGCTACCGCTATGCAGGGCCTGACTCCGTCCGCCTTTGTAGGTGACGCCGTCAATCTTGACACCATTACGTCCGGTAACTTCAATGATCCAGACACGCAAATTAAGATCATAGCGCACGATTGCGTGTTTACGAGAAACAACTTTTGTCGGTCCAAGATCGATGTCAACACGGTCGGGATCTATCTGTCCAGCCACAGGCTCAGAGTATCTGCCGATCGTGAGACTCAGTTCACGAACGTAGTATGTCCACGAAGCACCTGTTTCGCCTTAGTATCAAATCACACTCTCAGTCGTTTATAAATCTATGAGTTAATCTTACCGGCAAGCTTAGCATAGGCTTGGACGTCAGCGTTTGACGCAGAGTTAGCGTTGGCGTAGTCGACTGCGACTTGCACCAAGTGATCTGGCATCGTCAGGTTTTGAATGATTGTATTGAGATTGTCGGGCTGCAAGAGCGGCTGGTCCTCTTCGAACGCAGTCTGCGGATAAAAATTAACACTCAGTGAACAAAAAGCAAACATATTCATTGTGGGCTAAAATGCCTTTCGCTTCTTGCTCTTGCGGTCTCCTGGCGAGGGAACCATATCAACGGGCGGCGCCGATGATACTGACGCACTATACCGATTATGCCGAGGTCGTTTTGATGGTGACGACATGGTCTATAAGATAACAACAAAAAAATTCAAATGTCAGAGCACAGGCTTAATAATAGAGAAGAGATCGAGTGAATCTGAGGCGAGGATAATGCGTGGATGGTGGTTGCTAGATGAGCTGAATTTTGTAAACAAGGGCGTTCTGCGCAATTGCTGGCGATAACCGATCTGACAGAATACAGGACAACCAGTTACGAGACGACAAAACGAAGTTGACAAACAATAAACAAGGAATCCAAAGACCAAATTCAATGCAAAGAACGATGGATAAAGGGTGGTTGCGGGCGCGGGAGCAGATGCGGATTGTGATGTTTACAAAATTCTGCACTCGAACAAAAAACCTGTCCAGGCAAGTCGGTCGGTCGCATTCACGGACCAGCGATCCCCACACGGTGCAGTCAAAAGATGAGAGCAAATAAAGAAAAAGACAAACCTCGTAATCGAATAAAGCAAAAGAAGCAAGCTACCGTGCAACTGGTGATTTGAGGACTCGAGGTATACAGACGAGAGTAGAAAGAGGAAAGTGAGGAGGAGTTGGCGAGGGTTTCTGGTTGTTTGCGTGGGTGCTTGTCAGCCCTTTTCCCTTCTTTGCCTTGTCCGGAGCGGCTTATCGTGGCGGAATAAACAAACAACAGAACACGAGAGAGAGAAGAGAAAAAGAATAATGAGGATAATGAGATCGTTGAAGAGTACAAGAAGGGGAAGAGTAGAGTATTATGGGATACGTATACGAAAGGACAGCGGTGGGTGTTTTGTTGCTACGGTGTTAAGCAGAGCTGTGTTTACGTGGACGACACATAGACTAAATGCATTTCTATCTGTTTTCTGTCTTTTTTGTTTAATGAATATTCTTTTAAAAAAACAGAAAAATATTAACGCTCTCATCTTCTTCTCTGCCTTACTTGCCTTATCTTATCTTGTCTTGTCCTCTTCCCTGCTTCCCGTCCGCCTTCCCTCCAACGCTCACACACACAATTGCGCGTCTAAAAACACACTCAAATCAGAAAAACACTAAAACAAAAACAAACAAATCATCTCTCCAAACCAGAATAAAAACCCTTCCCTCATCTTCCAAACACACACTCTCTAACACGCTCAATTCTAAACTCTCTCTTCGTCATCGCGTTTAGGGCTTTTTCTGCGCTCGGAGATCTGCGCTTAGTCAAAATACAAATAACCAAACCCTTAAATATTCAGTTTTCGCGCGATACAAGCCCGGTCAACGCTTTTCGCTCCTTGTTCAGTCAGATGATTCTTCATGAAGTCTGTGTTCCTGTCCTGGATCTGTTCACATATTGCTGCGTCAATATTCTGTCGTTGACATCAATCCATGGTCAATACTTATATTTTATTTATTCTTATTTCAATATATGATAATAAATAGGGATATAACTCTCACAAAAGCAATTATTTATTCTACATAGCAACCATATTTAATTATACCTTAAGCAGGTCGAGCATACTTGTAGCTCTCTTGGAACTCATTCCACCCCTTTTCAAAATCATTCAAATCAAGCTCCCAGAGATCCTTTGCATTCTTCTTCAGTAGCGAATTAAGCTCGCTTTCCTTGCCATCGCGCTCACGGAGCAATCGCTCGTATCGTTCGCGAGTCAACGACCAAATCGGCATCTAGAAACAAATGTTAATAACATACATAGTACACCTCTTCTTCATAAGCAATACTTACTCCAAGCAAATAATCATATGAAGACACATCGACTCCTTCTTCATCATTAGCAGATTCCTCGTCGGCCTTCTTCGCAGCCTCCTCCAAATCCTCCTCATCGTCAAGCGGTCCAAATTTTTTCTTCTTCGAAATCGGCGGGAACTTCAACTTCTTCAATTCAAGCACAAGCTCAACGCGCTTTCGATTAGACACAGTCAACTTCTTCTCGATAATCATCTTCACAAATCGCGCCTGTGCTGATAACTTCTCAAGTTGGTCCGTAAACACACTCGCAAGATGATCCTTTCGACGCTGATAGTAGTCCAATCGAATGTAGTAGAAATCCTTCAGAATATCCTCAACGCTCTCATACTTCTTAATCCGACCGTTCGCATCAAAAGCAACCATGTTGTTCATACTAATCGAATTCGTCAAATGGAACTTGTTCAGCAACCCCTCAGACAACGCCTTTGCCATCTCCTCCTCACTCAACGTCACAACAAACTTGATATCCATTTTGTGCTGCTCAGTCATATCCTTGATCCACGGTTTCTGTTTCTCAGTGCCTGCCATACCAGCCAGCAAAAACTCCTTCATCGTAACAGTCCACATCCGAATCGGCAACTCGGTAATCTCAACTATGCTGTCGTCAACCTGTCGAATTGTTCCCGATACCTTATATTTATCTGGTCCCATTCGCTCAATCGTGCCATGCCATCCTCTGTACCACGGATCCATCGGCTTCAACATCTCTCCCCTCATAATCCGTCGAATGTTATCAATAATATCACCAGGATTATAATTAGGAATCGACGTACTCCATCCTGTTCCAATTCCATCAGCACCATTAACAAGCACCATAGGAATAACTGGCATGTACCAGTCTGGCTCAATCCGCTTCTCCTCCTCAGTCATATAATTCAACACAGGCTCATCATCTACGTGGAACACCTTGCGGGTCAACGGATTCAACTCTGTGTAAATATAACGAGGCGCAGACGCGTCCTTTCCTCCAGTGGCTCGAGTACCGAAGATACCCTTGGGAAGCAACAAGTTTAAGTTATTGCTACCCACAAAATCTTGCGCCATACTGACAATCGTCTGCACAAGCGAGGCTTCACCATGGTGGTATGCAGACACTTCTGATACGTATCCTGCCAACTGGGCAACCTTTATACTAGACTTGAGATTACGCTTGAAACAACTAAAAAGCACCTTTCTCTGACCAGGCTTTAATCCATCAATCACAGAAGGGATAGATCGGATATTATCAGCCATAGAAAACAAGATCAACTCCTTGTTGATAAAGTCGCTGATAGGAACCTTGGGCAGTGTAGGATCAAGGTATGTACCAGGTTTGAACAAACGAAGCCACTCCTTTCTCTCATCAGCCTTCTTCTTTGAAAAAGCCAGGTCGATCAGCTCTTTATCTCCTTCCTCCAAAGCATGAAACTGTTTCAAGTGCTTATCAAGCTGCTTAAAATATTCGCGGCCTTCAGCTGGAGTAGAGGTTCCCAAACCCTTGTAATACTTGTGCTTCCAAGTGCAAATTGATCCCTCGGTCTCCTTCCAGTACTCATACTCGGGCATCGTGTAAAATGGAATAATCTTGCTCTTCTTGCCCTTGGTAATCGTAACTTTGACAATAGGCGTAATGAACTCAATCAAAAATCCAGGGATATCAAGCAATCCAGGGAAGGTAGACTCCAAAAAGTTGATCAACAAACCTTTGATATGACTACCATCATGATCCTGATCAGTGAAAATCATAAGATGTCCATATCGAAGATCCTGAATGTTTGCATAATGCTTCTTGTGCTGTAAACCCATGATCTGCTTGATAGCCTGGATCTCTGCATTTTTCATGATCTGATCATGCGACGCTTCACGAACGTTCAAAAGCTTACCACGCAAAGGATACACGCCATAGTAATCACGTCCAACCACACTAAGACCTGCAACAGCAAGTGCCTTTGCAGAGTCACCTTCTGTAAGAATCAAAGTACACTTATGTCCATCTCTGGTTCCGGCCTTGTTGGCATCATCAAGTTTCACGAGTCCTGTAATTCGGTTACGCTTCGAGCCATCCGTCTTCTTCAATGCCTTGTCCGCATTCGCAGTTGCAATATCCATGATACTGTCAATAATGCTCGAGCTCGCGACCTTCTTGAAGAACCCATCAGAAGGAATGCACTTAGAGCCAAAAGCAGTTGCACGTGTAACTAGTTGCTCCTTAGTCTGCGAAGTGAAAGCAGGGTTCTCAATCAAACAGTTCACAAACAAGAAAATATTGTTTCTAATTTGCTGAGGCTTAACCGTGCTCGACTTGCTCTTCTTCTTGACAACTTCGGTAAGCTTTGCAACAATCTGGTCACAAACGTAATTAACATGAGTACCACCAGTTGAAGTCGCAATCGAGTTGACAAATGAGACTTGGTTGAAATTGCCGTCAGAAACAGCAAAACCAATCTCCCATCTGTCGTTGACAATCTCATGAACAATAACAGGCTTGGGACCAGATAGTGCTGTCTTGACAGACGATTCAGCTTCTGAGCCTTCGTCGTCTGACTCAGATTTCTTGATCGTGTCCTCCTCTTTGATATTAGCATGAGCAGAAAGTGCGGTGACGTACATCTCCATATACTGCTTAAAGTTGCGAATCATCAATCGATTATCATTCAAATAAACTTTGATGTTTCTGACAGAACCAGCCAAATCATAAACTCGTCTCATCATGATTCCAATCAAATCGTCATCGAGTTCAGTCATGCCGAACAATCTCAAATCAGGCTTGAAAGAGATCTTAGTATACTGCTGTCCACTCGAGTTTGAAGTGATTTTAGGTTTGCCAACTTTAGACATATTGGTGTTCCACACTTGCTTATACTTCTGCTTTGTGTTCTTGTCTGCGGTTTCCACAATAAACTCGGTAGAATAAATATTGCAGAGCTTTGCCCCATAACCGTTACGACCACCAGTAACTTTCTTCTCGTCATCATCGTAGTTACTGGAGGTGAGAAGATTACCAAAGATCAACTCTGGAATATACATATTTTCTTTCTCATGCATCTCAATTGGAATACCGCGACCATTGTTATACACAATAATCTCGTTAGCCTCTTTGTCAATTGAAACTTTGAGGGTGTCCATATTAGGATCTCGAATCTTATTATCGGCTGCGTTAACTAAGATCTCATCAAAGATCTTGTACAGACCAGGAACATATCGAACATTTCTGGAAAATAATCAGTAAGTACATTCAGCATTGACAAATATGGATCAATACGCACCTGTAATCCATGCTCTTTGTTTCAGAGTCAAATGTCCACATCAGTCTCTCCGAGTATTCAATAGATCCAATGTACTAAAATTCCCCGTTAGAATACTGACGCACAATTGTGTTCATTAATACTTACAGTATCAGGACGTTTCAAAATATGCTCTAATTGAGTAAGCTAAATAATAAGTTAAGTTAGCGCGTGATACATCGGAGTCTAACCTGTAAATCATTCTACCTTCTGATACGTCTCTGAGCTTGAACCAGTCTTCTTTGCGGCAGGCTTAGCAGGCTTCGCAGGCGTGTCACCAAACGCATCATCATCGTCTGAAACGTCCGAATCATTTTGCTTCTTAGACGCAACAGGCGACGTCGGCTTCTCCAAGAAGTTATCAAGCGAAGTCAGAGGCTTAGCACGCGGCTTAGGAGCAGCTTTAGGCTTTGGATCAGCCTTGGGCTTTGTGACCTTTGGCGCGGCAGCTTTCTTCGCAGCGGGCTTCTTTGCTGGTGGTGAAGAGTCAAAGTCACTGCCAGAGTCGTCGCTGGCTTCATCTATGACAGCACTTGAATCGTCTGAGAATATAGAAATAGGCTTTTGAACCGCGACTTTCTTAGCAGGAGCAGGCTTTTTCGCTGCTGCCGTAGTCGTGGCAGCTTTGGTCGCGGTCGTGGCAGCCTTCTTCTTCGCAGGTGGTTCGAGTGCTACCTGAGCATCATCGTCAAAGAGCGAAGGAGAGACCTTGGGCGCAGGTGTAGCCTTTTTGGCAGGCGCAGGCTTCTTTGCCAATGCAGCCTTCTTTACTGCAGGCGCAGTCTTTGTTTCAGTGACCTTGACCTTCTTGGGAGGTGTCATATGGAACTCATCAGAATCATCTGCTTCGAAGTCAAACACCTCATCAGAGTCTATAATAGAGCGCTTTAGAGAAGCTGCAGTAGCTGCCGCACGACGAGGAGCTGCCTTCTTGGGCTATATTTTCGTATTAGTATACAAATAACAGCGTGAAAGTGCATTATCACAAGAGAGCGACTTACAGAAACAACAGGAGAGTAGTCCATCGCAAAGTCCTCTTCGTCCGACGAGAACGAGACAACCGGAGGAGCCATGTTGGATATATGTGACTCTCCTAATCTAGATGCAAAAAATCTAAATGTTCTATTAAGCACGAGGGAAGAGAAGATAGGAGATCGGTGTGAGTGTGCTGGGAAGAAGACGGACCAAGCTTGACCACGAGCATGTTTACAAGCGGCTTGGGTAAACAAAGGCGTGCTAGGTAGAGCAATAAGTGTGCGGATATGGCATATATGCATAACACTATGGCTATTCAAGCAATTATTTCAGCCCTTCTGACGCAGCTCCTGTACAGCGCAAACAGGCTCGGAGCTCTATATCGCTATCATAAAATAGCTAACAAATACTGAATAATATTTCAAAGGAGATGGCTGAGGAAGTAGCGATATTGTGGAAGACCTGCGTGATGCGCACTTACAGTCTGGGTGAAAATCGTTGGAATGCGACGCGAAGTAGACGCGTCAATTTCATCTCGACGCACCTAAAGCAAGGCCTTTGTACTCTGAGCTTAACTAATAAGAAAAAAAAGCAGGATAGCTCTGGCAAATTCTGTTCAGACTGTTACTATGTTTGTAATATGGCTATATAGTTGTGATATAAATCGATGAATTAAGCATCAGAGGCTTGCCAAGCAAAACCATGCATAGGGCATAAAATCTACAAATAAAATACAGTGCACAAATATCCATAATCAAAACCAAATCGTACGCCAAATGCAAATAAAACAGCAATCCAGATATATCCAACAGCCCATTAAAATTTTCAACAATAGTAAGCACAACAGTCTATTACTGCAAAGATGTGCTCAAAAAGTGAATCACTCCTCTTCACTGCTTGAAGATATATCGTCTTCTATGCGATTATTGCCTGCATATCCTCTCAAGCTTATAGGAGCTCGACTTGATACAGGAATTGGCACCGGTGCTCTAACCTGCGGCAATGATAGCTGTGGTGGTTGCGGCTGCTGTCTAGATGGTGGTCGTTGTGAGGGGGCGGGCGTATCATCTTCGTCTTCGTCCGATGATGACTCTGGTTCTTTATTTGCGTATCGAGAAGAAAGTGACTGTGGTTGTCGTTGCTGAGTCTGCGTAGGCAATTGCAGTGCCTCATCTTCATCTGATGAGCTCTCGTCTAAAGAGCTCGGAACAGGCTTTGAAATCTGGGATAGTGGCTGATCGTCGTCTTCATCACTGATTGGAGTAGACTCTAGTACCTTGACAGCTGGCTTTGACTCTGAGGTGATTATTTGGTGATCGAGAGAAGGAAGATCGATCACCCGATCGTCATTTCGAAGTCTAGAAATGTTTTCCTTTTGCGATGATTGTGAGCTGGAAGCTTTCGAAGCTGGCTTGCTGGGGGATGATCGGGTAGATTTTAATCGAATGACGCCTGATATATGCTGTAGTTCAAAAGACTAAAGATTAAAAATCTTAGTTTCGTAATTCTTTCATGGACCGCAGTTAATAAAAAGAAATTCTCACTTTTGTTTCCTCGTTGTAAATGAGCACGCAATCGACATCCTTGCTCTCGGTATGCTGTCCTGTGAAGGTAAACGACTCGCCCTAACGAATAAAACATATTAGATAATCTTCATTCTCCGAAATATTCTTATGAAACACATACTTGGGTTCTAGGAGTCTGGAGCGTAAAGTCGGATCCAGATCTTGTCAGTATTGAAGTTTGGGTATCGCCAACTGATTCTGGCTTGAAATTGTCTGTAGCATAGCGAGTTAACACTTTACTTCTATAGTCAACCCCAGTAGAGCAATTCAAATCTTTCATAAACATACATCGTAAGGCAAAGAGCTGGTCAGAACCATTGGCAGGCTTGGGGAAGTTCTTGCCCAGCGAAATGGGATACTCGCCGTTTTTCGATGGATCAATCATCACGAGGCCTAGCGTTCAGACACCTCCCAAGCGAATGTGGTAAATAATAGAGAGAATGAGCGAGTGCAACTGTTCTGTATACTCTGCTATTTGACTGACGAGTCTGACAGTAAAGAAAGGTAAAGGCAACACGTCTAGAGCAGTGGTGTGGCATGGGGCAGTGGCGGACGCCGGAGAGAGAGTGCGAGTGAGGATTGCTAAGTAAAGCAGTGACCGACGGTCGGTAACAACGCTGGTAACAGTTGACTGATGGACAGCGGGCAAGGGCGCAGTGTGCGTTTACTGCTCCAAGACTGCTGTGCTTGGCTGATATCTGGCTGTTTGTTATTATATTCTACTGTTTACATTTAGTCTAAGTCCATTATTCATCTACTCGTATGGACACTTATAGACTCTCAGGCTGTTTATCGGAACCTGGCTGATGTATGAAGTGTCAACTACCTCTGAGATATGACGTAGAACCGGCCCGCGGCGTCAGCTGACGGCCGAGTGCAGGACACCCTCGTCAGTTACCTTACAGTTATAGATACTATGCAGTATTCTATAAACTATAGTAAATAACAAAATATGATTGTATAGCATAGAGAGTAAAAATACAAAAGCTGCAGCAAAAAAAGACACGAATCCGTTAAGTCCCTGGTCCAGGTTATACACCGTCGATCGCCATACTAATACGCCGTTTATCCCTTAGCCACCTCCCCCCGTGAGCATTCCGCTAGTGCAATACAGACATCTAGGCGGTTATGCGTCACTGGGAAGGAAAAATAAAATAATAGCGATAAATCGTAAATCAAAAAAATAAGAAATAACAAATGAGACCCAATAATCATTTAACAATTGAAATCAATCAAGAAAGATTACACTGATAACAATGGACGTTCGAACACAGTTCGAACCTTAACCACTCCTTGTTATTCTGCCTCTCAGCAAACTAAGATCATCGATAGAAGAGTAAACAGGCAAAATATTTACAAAGACCGCAACTGGACCAATGCCTGGATAGCATCAGCCTCGCGGTCGACACATTCAGACTCTCTGCGGGGGTTGAATCCGGTCGGAATCTGGCCCATCGGCACGGCCCTGGGCATGGCTGCTGCTGCTGCTGCTGCTGCTGCTGAGGGAACAGACTGAGAGAAAACAGAGAGCTTGGAGTCTCCAAAGGAAGACACCGAAGTGCGCGATGAAAACATTGAATCTGACGAGACTGAAGATACGACGGTGTCGCGACGCGGGTGCTGTTGCTGCATCATGTGAAAGGCATTGCCGCGGCGAAGCGACTCGACGCCCGCTGACTGCCAATCCTCCTCGTCGGTGTCTCCATCAGCATCGCTGTCGTAGCTACCACCATCAAGATCCATATCATCAACATCCATGTTGTCCATATCGATCTCGTCCTCCTCGCCGAGCATGCTATCGCGCTCGTCGAACGAGGATGAGAACATGAGGTCGCCATCGTACGGGCTCAAGATCGTCGTCGTCATGACAGAGCTCCCGCGTCGTCGCTGGTCCCGCAGCACACGCACTCCCGAGAGAGGTGGAGAGAAAGGGAACATGTTTGGCGACACCGGAACGCTCGCTCGCGAGGAGGACTTCGTCGCCACCTTGGAGGCGCCCATGACGGGCTTCAAGGATGCGGGCGACGAGCTGCCGGACAAGGCGCGGTCAGTCGAGCGGCCACGACCGCCTGCCATTGCCACAGACAGCTTTCTGGCGCTCCCGTACGAGCTCGCCAGACTCGAGCTGATTGGGGATTCACGCGGACCAGGCGAAGCTACCGACGACCCGCGACGGACGCGGGGCAGCTGCGGCGCGTTTGGGCCGACGTAGGCGGAGAGCGCGGCGGACAAGGCGGACTGTGCCATGATGACCAGAGCTGAGCGGGCACGAAGGCAGACCGAAGGGCCTCGAAAGACCAGACAGAAGGGCTGGGAGAGAGCAGGGGGAGATGGGAGTCTCCTAGCAGGGGAAGTGCTGGTGGAGCGGAAGCTTGACGAAGAGTCCAAGGACGCGTCGCGACTAATAAAGCCAGCGTTGCTCGAAGCCCGGCCGGGACTTTCCTTCCCCGCCCAAAGCGGCAACTAGCGCATCAAACTCTGACTCAATCAACGTACCCTACCCACATTCACGTGACCGCCAGCGACGATCCGGGGACGGGCCTGCTGCGTGAACGGGCGAGCTCGATTGGCTATTGGGAATGTTGATGGTGTTTATTGACGTAGTAGGAGAGAAATTAGTAGTCACAAGTCCAGATCTGAGTACTAATGTGTGATATATTCGCTGCGTGCTTCACTCGTTCGTCGTGAGAGACGCATGAATAGCTGGATCAACGGAGGTCTCCCGAGGCAACACTGCTCAGGGCTGGATCAAGTGGACGCTGTGCAGAATCAATGCCGAACAGGAAGGTATGCAATGACCGCAATGTGTCCCATCCTCACAGAGGACCACTTTGGTTATACCCATATATTCCTTTAAATATTACAAAGCTAAAAAAGCAAACCCAGTCTAAGTAATTTTCCTACATTAAATAACCACAGCAAAATGACAAACTAGCCCGGTCCCTTACATTCATAACACTGAGGATCCGATACTCAGATCATACTCAGATCACATCCATATTCTCGTCCATATACTCAATTAGCAAGCAAGTCCTTTTCCCAGCAAAAAAATAAATACTCATACATCATAAACATAATCATAATTGCCTACCACCATGGCTGTTGTCGATCTCCGTCGGTTGACCTCGCACACATCTTCAACATAGCACGCATAGTATAATAAGCATCGTTACCCGCATTATGAAAATTCGACGCCTCAATTTCCAGCTTTTCAGCTAAAACTTTCAAGCTCCCCTTTGAGCGGGTGCCATACCGCAATTTCCATAGTTCAGAAGTATCCACCACGTCATAGCTCTCAGGGAGGCGTACCCCAAACGAAGCCAAGTCTTTGATATCTCCTTGTAAGTTATGACCAACAAGTATTGGATGCATTTGGCGGCGCTCAAAATCATCAAATATCATTTGCAGCGAAATCGCGCATTCAGAGCGTCTCTTGATAATGGTTTGACCAAAGTTGAAGTTTTCTGCATTGTCCTCCACAAACCTCCCATTCCTCAAATGCATATTCTCGTGCACCCGCCAGTGTAAAATCTCGTTCATATTGGTATTGGCAGAAGTGTTTGGATACGGATACAAGATCGTCAACCCAACCTCAGTTATCCGACTCGCATCACGCTCGAATGCTTCAAAATCAATCGCAATAAAGACAAAAGATCCGTTACTGCCCACAAGAGCCGACTTTGCAAACTCAATCATTTTCTCTGTCGCAGTCTGTATCTTCATAAGACGACGAGTGGATTTGGCTGCATTTCCAACTAATTTTGGTTGAGCGTCTTCCAGATTGAAAGGATCCAATCCAAACATCTTACTAGTATGACGCATTGCTTCTTCCCTAAACTGATCCGCTGATTGAATATCAAAAGACCAGCTCAAAGGAACAAGTTCTCTTCCGACCAACCTGTTGTCTGGATGGATTGAGGGAACTATAACCCCAGTCCGCCGTCTGATCTTGTCAAAGTAAAGCTCAACCTGCCAACTCGGTACGAACAAATCAATCGTGCCGTCGTATTTTCCCTTGTACACTTTCCATGAGTACGCAAAAAATATGTGAGATCGAAAGTAATGCGTGATGGCTCTGTGATCCGGGTTGTCGCAGGGAAGTACATGCGGATCTTCATAGAGAATCTGGCCAGCATGCATCTGCACGTCGTATAGTCTTGCGAAGCATTGCTGTTGGATATCCTCGTCAATCATAATTATCTAACTATCCTCTATAGTAGCTTTAGATGTCTAATGAGTAAGGATGCTGCATAGACTTCCACATGAGCAGTTCACCTCAGAGAAACTCTTGGGAGAATAGCCTAATCGTGGGTGAAACAGTCGAACTGCTAGATACATCTAATTTTGGGGTCAAGTTACAGGGTCGCCATACTTCGGTACGTGACACACAAGTTCACAGAAAAATAAATTACTCATAACAAATTATTAGTTAGATATATGTACTGAGTGATCTAGGCTATTATACATAAGTTTTTAAGAATCCTCAGGGGCAAGCTCCCCTCGACTTGCGCCGCATCTGTCTCATCATCTAAGTCATCTCCAGACCCAAATCCGGGCTTCACAGAGTGATAAATCCTCGAGTTAAAGCTCAGCATTCAATCCAAGCAAATTGGCGGAGAAATCGCGAGCTCGCCTGCCTCACACTGGAGTTCGTCGATGCAAGACGCACCTGTTCACGAGGTTCACAATGTAGCTTGTCAGACAATCTGCAACCAAAGCAGAGTGCCATTACCAAAAAAAACAACGCATACTTTCTAATAAAAATATTTATATACATAAGTCATCGCAAAGTGTCGCTTGCACGATACTTCACAAGTATCAACTGCTTACCACCACCTCTTTCGCACTTTGTCAAACGGCTTAGCGCACATTTGCATCATAGCACGCATTGTATAGTACGCATCATTACCAGCATTATGCAAATTTTCTGCCTGTAAGTGAAGCTCTCTGAGTATATGTTTCAGGTTTGCTCTCGCAGTCTTACCGTATCGTAATCTCCATAAATCCAAAGTGTCGACTATTTCATATTCATCGGGAAGCTGTACGCCAACTGATCTGAGGTAATTGAAATCTGAACTAATATCATGACCGACAAAAATTAAACGCAGACCCCTTTCTTTGTAATGGAGAAACATGCGTGTGAGTTCCTCCACACATTCAGCAGTTGACTTGATTTCTGATCTACCAAAATTGAATTTTTCGGAGGCATCTGCAACAAACCTGCCATTCTTCATATGTTTGTTCTCTTTGATGCGCCAATGTCTAATGCTTTGCATCTTGGCATTAGATAACATAACCCCTTGTGGAAACAGAATTGCCAGTCCAATTTCGGTGACCAAATCTTGCTTACGTTCATATGACTCGACGTCTATCGCAACAAAAACGGCGGAAGTTGAATCCCTGAGAGCGCTCTTTGCAACCTCAAGCATTTTTTCGCGATATGCCTGCTTTATCTCGCTGCGCTGCGCTGCCTTGAGTTCAGTGCCTTCCAACACTGGCTGTTCATCCTCGAGCTGTAACGGGTCAAGATCGTAGTCAAAACCAGTGACAGCTTTTGCCTCTCGTACAAACTGATCTGCTGATTCGGTGCAAAATGCAGATTTCAAATCCTCAATCTCTCTCCTGTTGATCTTTTCAATCGGACCCGGGCGATACTCTGTCCGCCATCGAATTTTGTTGAAGTAATAATCAATCTGCTGCATAGTTAAGAACAAATCCTTCCTACCCTCATATTCTCCACAATGCACATTCCACGGAAATGAGAACAACATATGTGGTCGAAAGTAATGCGCCGCTGCTGTCCGTAATGGATCTGTTTTCTCAATCAAACCCGCGTGTCGCTGCAGCTCCGTCATACGCACTAAGCCACGACCTTTCGAGGTAATTTTTGAGGTACTGACCTCAGTAGTACTGACTTCGGTTGTACTGACCTCGATAGTACTGACCCCCCGAGAGCTCCCCTTAATCCAAGCACAAGCTTGCCTACTGCAGCTTATTCTGCAGCTGAAGAGGGGTGATATGCTGAGCATCGCTTCGACTCTATCGCGTTAAGACGTGAGGCGAGCCTTTTTTTGAAATCTCTTCGACGCGTATGAGTCTAATTATGGGTATCGAGTCTCGGGACTTTTACACGCGTGCACACCACCCTATGGCGTCGAATATACGTCTCAAGTTCACATATGAATAATATATATATCTAATAGTAGTCTGATAGCTTATGCTTGATGATCGGGGTGCCGGTGGTATTCTCCTTTGGGCCAGTGTCGCGCGTTGCGGGGATACCGAATGACAATTGTGTTTTGGTTCTGAAAGTAGTTTAAACTGTTTGGCCCCATATCCATATAAATTGTTTGGATTGTTTGGCCCATTATAAAATATTTGGATCTTTTTGGCACCTTTTAATATTATAATATACTTTTGCATCATAACTGCTACCTGTAAGCATAACTAAAATGTTGGCCCGTAACTATAGTAGCCTAATCATTAGTGAGCTAGATGAACACAGTGAGCCTTAATTCAGCGTTGTAGGTAAATACATTGCTTGTTTGCTTATATCTATAATATCATATAGAACCATTGAAGTTATGACTGACTACAATGAAAACAATAACTATCGTACTTCAGGCACATAAGTTAATGAGTATTAAGAAAGTAGAAAATATACACTATATAAGGTCTCAAACAAATCAAGCTCAGTTCAACTTTGGCGCAAGACTTCCCTCGATCCTCCTTGCCGCTGCCACCTTCTCCTCATCCGTCATCTGCTCAACATGCGTCTTCATAGGCTCAAACTCAGGCTCATCAGGATGGTGACCAACTGACATACCGACCTGGATGAGTGTCTCCACTGCCGCTTTTGAGTTCATGCTTAGATCGGTATCCCATTTGAATTTGCCCGGTTGGAAAATAACGAGAAGGGTACTTCCGCCAAACTGGAAGTATCCGAGCTCGTCGGTGCGAGACACGCGTTGTCCCTCTTTCACCGTGATCACTGTACTGCCAACCATCATCGCACCGACACAGACGACCATCACAAGGCCAAAGGCGTCGGATTCTATAGGTACTATTACTCTAATATTTTCTCCGTACACATCAAGTCTATTATACCATAGTTAGCACACACACTCATACTATGCAATCAGATCTCAGTGTTACATACGCAGACCGAATAGCCATAGGATTCACCGTATAATACGCCCCATCAATTTGCTTCATCTTGCCAATAACTCCATCAACCGGCACATGAAACCGATGATAATCCTGCGGCGCAAGTCTAAAAATTCCCAACGCGCCACCGACGAACTTGTCAATCTGATCGGCGTAGACGTTACTGAATAATCGTTTGAGCGAGAAATCCTTGCCCTTGATCCAGATCTTGGTGGCTTCGTCTATAGTTGAGAAGATCACGGTGCGACAGTCTGCGGGCGAGACGGCGACATTAGGACGCTCGGGCGCGGCACATGGGCGCGATCCAGGTTTCAGCTTGCGGTAAAAAAATTCGTTAAATCTGCAAGGTCTGTTAGTTTTCACTTTAAACAGAAGTATGTAAATCAGGTACACAGACGTTTTAAACTCGTCCAATGAGCTTTCTACTTGAGATAAATCAAGCTGATGAAACTCGACAAAGGGCTTGATTCCCTTTACAGATCGAGGATCATCATACTTTTTACCTTGCTTCACACTCAAACTAGCAAGCATCTTCCGAACTAGGATGAAAAGTTTAGTCATAGATACCACTTAGCTGTAGAAGAGATACTGTACTTTTCGTGCGTTCCATTTCACGGCTTTTAAGACCTTTATAAAGAAGTCTAATTCCCAAACGAACATAAGGACTCATCCGCTCTTCAGAAATGTATCCGGTTATACGGTCTTGAACGAGGATATTGGCCGAGTTGGCACCTAATGTGTAGCCACCGTATGAGAGCTTTGAAACAACCTGTCGAGAAATTAGTCTAAACTTCAGTGTTATTGTCTAATGAATATTACCTTTCCAACCCACTTCCGCTTAGCCTGGTCCGAAGTAACGTAAGCACTAATAGCCATCATATCAACCTGCTTCCACCCCTGACTAGCACACGTAGCCAAATGAGTCACGATATCTATCTCAGCACGTCGATCGAGTCGGGGCTGATGGCAAAGAGGACATTCGCGGATCGTGATGACGCGTTCGACGATACTCTCGTTTGTCTCGATTTCTTCTTCGAAGGTCTCAATGCTTTGTTGGGGCGGTGTTGGGGTGTCGACTTTAGTGGATTCAATGATGGGTTCCTCGTCATGCCTCAGAGCTTCTAATCCCCGCTCGAGTTCGGCAACGGTAGCCTTGGTGAGTGTACCCATTTCTGCGACAGTATCATAGACAGCAGATAGTTCGCCTTCTTCAGAGTGCACGAGAATGGGAACGCCTGCCGCACCACCTGGTGTGCTTCGCGATGATTCTGCGCCTTCGCTCTCCTTCTCGACTTGCTCTTCAAGGCATACTACAACTTGATTTATTTCCAAATCTTCATCGATTGACTTTCCATACTTTGTGAAGAATGCATCAATAGTATCATTACGCAAAGTCGATCCAATATGCTCCAACAAATCAGCCAGCTCGATACGAGAAATAAGCCCACTATCGTCATAATCAAATTGGCGAATAAGGTAATGCCAAAATTGCTGGCGAAGAGCAGCATATGGCGAATATTTCGCTCGGATTTGAATCACAGGAGAATGCTTGCCAGCCCATTTTGCTTGATTCTTCATAGTAAGTGGGATATCAAACGTGCACAGGGTCTCGTCAGTCTCAGCAGTGATTTTCACGGAATCCTTCTCGAGCACCTCATTGGTCGCTTTTTGGCCGTTCTTTTGCGAAGCTTTAGTTCCTGCGGTGGGTTCAATATCTTCCTGCTTAACACGTTGAAACTCGAAAATGCCTGAAGCGGAATCAGGCTTCTGCGCAAGTTTCAAAATACTTTGTAGCGGGAACTGCGCGTGTGCGACAAAATCATTATTCGATAACGCATCCTGGTCAATTACTGTCAGCAAGAATGAAAAAGATTGCTCGCGACGCATGATTGGAAACAAGAATTTTTCGTTGTAAACTGGGTTGAGGTTGTGACGTTGGACTCCGGTGCGGACTACATTTTTGCCAATGGAGACGATAACAAAGGGATCCATATCAAATCCAGTCCGCGTCACTAAAACATGTCAGTCATTCTCTTCTTCTACGCCGAAAATTCAGCAAATAAGTAGATACTCACCATTAGGTTCAGACGGCAAATCATTAACCTTTACAATCTCGAAAAACACAACACCAGCTATATCGCGTTCTCCACCAATCTGATACGGTTTCATCGATTTTTGTCGTCGAAGTCGCAATTTTCTTCTTCTTCGTCGTAGTTTTCGCTGCTTTAACTCTGCCTCTGGGACAGCTAATGAGAGAGGAGAGTCAAGTGGCTTTTTGCTGCTCGCGATGGACTCATCATCCTCATCGTCCAGTACTGTATCAGTATCTGCACTATCAGCAAACTCATCCGAGCTGACATCAGATGGATAGGCTTCAGCCGGATCCACTTCTGAAAGCAAAGATCTCCATTTTTCTAGAAGAGTCTGATTTGAGGCGTAAGGGTCTGATGGGTCTGCAAGAGCTAAACGAATGAAAACTTCTCCTTTAACGTAATTTTTGCGAGATCTAGCAGAGTAAAGTGTATACCAATGACCTCTAAATTGGAAAAAAGTTAATGTTTGAAATATTTAAAAGTTTGTAGTGCAAAATATGCCTACTGGTTTGCTTCGACATCTGCGACTTGTGCATTTTCAGTATTGCCACGACCAAAGTGCTCAATGAGCGAAATATCAAAATTTCCAAGATAGTCCTACACATATCAATTAGAACGTCTAATAATCTAACAATTGCCAAAAAAAACACATAATAGTGTATACAAACCTTCTTAAAACGGTCTTTATCCCAGACAGTTCCCTCGATAATATACTCTGATTCAGAAGGATACAGATTCGTGGTGAACTCGGCATTCCATTCTGGATTCAAAGTCTTTTGAATTGCCTGAGTCGTAGCTTTGAAGTCATCAAGTGTGAAGGTAACATACTAAATACCAAAGAGTCAGAATAACGATAGAAACAAGAAAAAAAGATAATGGGTGCGCGTACGGGGTCACTCGTTCCTCCACGATCAAGAGCAGCAAGATCTCTAGCCTATGTCAATCAACGCCACGAATTAGCATTCAATCCTGTAAAAAACAGTTTATTTCATAAACACACCTTGATGATATAAATCTTGAGCAAGAGCAATGGATCAGTGTATGGTCTTGGTGATGCGCTGCGACTGTGTGATGGTGACGGAGTGGCTGAGGTGTTGCGAGATCGAAGTCCTCGACTGAGCAATGTGGGTAGAACCATATTCTCTCGCTCGAGTTTTGGCTGCTATAATACACAAACAAGTGGCTTCTGAAGTCGACTCTACTCTCAGTATGTTCCTGACGACTTCTTGATAATACGCAGTTGGCTTCGAGGATGAATCTGAGGCAGCCCAGAATTGGGACAATAGATTGAAGCGGCTCATCATGACTCAGCAGTTACCTAATCATAAACGTACGCAATGCTGACTGACGATAGGTTCTTGAATGTGGCTGCAGTGTCTCAAATAGAGGTTTCAAGCTGAAGATTCAACTGAAGATTGCCATAAAATGATAGTAATTACTTTTAACGTTGTGTGCCGCGTTTGGTGTCCACTTCACAAATCCAATAACTAAGTCCAAGGCAAGGCTCCAACCTAATAGTTTCTAGCAGCTCTCACGCAGCCAGTCATGCTTGAAACTGCTCTAGAAAGGCGCTCTTTGCCGACTCCTTTCACATCTGCCTTCGATAACCCGCATATTAAGTCTTTTTTTCAAATAAGTTTGCTTTCGAAAGATTTTTCTTATCACATTTGTTAAAACTATCTGTTGAAACCATCTTCAGTGGGGACGGAATGCTCGTGTACGATAAATATATTAAAAATTAAAAAAGAAGAGTTGGGAGTCGCTGTTGTGGAGTTCGTAACTGTGTCAATGACAGGTCTTTCATCCAACAGGAGCAATCTAGCATACACAAAATAGAATCCAAGTCATTAAATCCTCAGAAATCAATCTTTCATTTACTGTATAATTTCTAAAAATATTTTTGCTTAACTGAAATAAAATGAGAGTCTGAGTAGATCTATTTTGCAACACATTCACAGGCTAAACCTTGCCGGCGTTTATAGACTCACGTGAATGTGAATAACTACCAAACTCAAGAAACTATTGGATATAGTTTTGCATGCTATTTTGACTGCTGCAGATAGTTTGGAATATGCAGTTAATATATACCGGTTCCATATAGAAAAGGCAAAAAGAAGTGGACACGCAAGGGATATATGCAAGAAGAGATCATGTGGTATACCGAGGCATCCAGGTGTACAGTTGGCCTCCGAAGAACGAACACGCAAGCTAAATCAGAATACTTTAATAGTTTTATGTAGTCTTTCCTATCCCGGTAATTGCACCATTTCGATACGCTTGTGAGGTAGGAGAACGCGAGCTTGAAGGAGACAGGAACTCTTTGGTGCTGCGTTGCCGGGGAAGAGTGTAATTGATCCTGTCGAATAGACTAAAGCGAGGAAGAAATTAGACCAGTTATACCAGACAATAAACAACAATTGGCAGCACGAATGAAATGTATACAATTCACAGTACTGTAAAAATGGCCACGACCATGCGCAAAAATGAGAGGGGGGGAGCAATATCAGAACAGAGAGAAATATGGTAATAAGACGGTGGATTTCGCCAGCTCTGAAAGATTGCAAGAGTAAATTCGACACTGAGCTTGACTGTGAGTGTGGACTGCACTGCGAATAGCTTGTAGAGTACCGATTGTGAATGATGCGACGTATCGTAGTGTAAATGCAACAGAAAGATCAACAAGAAGTGCTATAACAGCGATGAGTCCGATATAGAGCCATTACAGATAACTGGCGAAATCCAAGAGCTGCCCAAAAGCAAAAAACGAGAGTTGCGATGGAGAGACGGAGAAGAGCGAAAGGCGCTGGGACAAATTTTGCTGAGAAAGACGCGTGAGGCTGGTGGACCCTGGGGGATGCACCGGCAACAAACAGTTCATTGAACATCCATGGCCATAAATATCATCCAAGGATGCCTGAATGTCGTGAAGAGACAAGAGCGAAAAGGCAATGAGACGATATTTATACTGTCTAGTCTAATTGGGGTCCACAAGCGTAACCGTAATTCAGAAGTGAAAATAATGACGACATCGGCCTGCTCCGTTAATTGGCGTTTGACAGTGTGGCAGGAACCAAAACTCAGTGAACGCATAGTTTTTTCGCAGCGGCAGGCGAGTCTTGGAGACTCGACAAAGTTTTTGTGGCGCTCTTTTTGTAGGCTGAAGACGGTGATGCCCGTGATGTCTGACAATATCAGAGACTGCGTTAGGTATGTACTGTTATGTTTAACAGGGAACTAGCGATTGATAAAGCTCAGTTTTTCTTATCGGGCAAGCGACAAGCGTCTTCTGTGCGCGTCCCCTGATTATAATTGCTCGGTTACGCGTCCGATCTATATGCGAGAAGGAACTTCTAATACCGAGCATGTCAATTAAGAGACTGCTCAATTAATATAGATCTGATAATAAAATATGGGTTAATTCAGTCTTTGTGTCTGAGAATATATTGATAGGGTACGATAGAGGCACCCCCGGGATGTTCCTCCAAGATCGCTCCCGCGCAGGTTCAGACATTGTAATAGATGAGTTTACATGACTTGAGATCTGACCAGCAAGATCCGATTTATCTATACAAGGATGATAGAAGCGCGTTGGAATTTTTTACGGCACTAGAAACAGAGATTGATTGGGATGGTTTCCGATGACCCCGCGATGCGGTTCAGCTCGAGATACAGAAGCAAAAGTGCCTAGCTTAGCCTAACCAGATCAATCTCTTGAGCAGATTTGTTAGTGCTGTAGATGATTGCACTAGGCTGAAAACAGATAAATGTAATGAAGATTCATTAGTTAAGAGCAGAGATTGAGAATGTAGATGTGAACAAAGTGCGAAAAAAATGACAGTTTTGCGAATTAAGCAGCTGCAATTGTGATTCTATCTGGATCAGGCCAATTGCAATTGTTACTACAGATAACTACGATACTGATGAATTTACTTAGAGTATATATCAAAACCCATAAAAAATTGAGAAAATGGATGGGGACTTGATTAGAGGACACTTTAGAAGATTATGCGGGGAAGGGTCCTTGACGCGTTACGATATCAAAAGTCAACAAACTGATCTATGATCACGACACGAGCAGAGGAGCTGCACCTGCGCGAGTGCTTTCGCAGTCGCCGATTAGCCTCAATCACGCAAAAAACCCGACTGGTACAATCTACACGAGAAGTACTAGATTCAAGCCAATGTGATGTGAAAAACGAAGAAGAGAAAAAGAAATTTAAAATTAGAGCACGGTTCTAGTCTTGCGTGGGAAGGGAGCATTTTTTTTTGTTTACATTCGTGAGGAGAAAAGACGCGCACGTCAAAGCGCCGCATCGCTGGAGAAGGTGATTTTCCAGCCGCCCTGAAAAGTTTTTTCGTCGTACCCTGTTTGCGTCAAGTCTGTGTGTGTGGTTTTGTACTGTTCTAAGCGTCAGCCTCACAGAAGTCCTTTTTAGCAGTGATGGATATGAGAAGATGCATTAAATAGCAGGAGAGAATGACGTTGGTTCAGGAATGACAGTAAACGGGGCATCAATTAAAGTAGTGATAAATCTGCAGTTAATTGCTAATTACCTACAAAGTACACTGTTATTAACGTGCCTTTCAATCAATCAAGCAAAAAAATCTGGCAGAAAGCAGGCATCGCCGGCTCCAAAGAAACCAAAACACAAACACGTCAGACCAGTAAAGACAAAATTGGGCCTCGCTAATGAAGAACAAAATTTTTAATTGAAAACTCTAAATATAAACTTTCGGTTCAGAAAAAAATCAAGGAACAAGCGCGAGTCTGCAACGGCTTAGCGTCTGCAGGACGTCGGTTCAGAAAAGAAAAAAAAAAGACTAAAGATGGGAAGGGGAGAAGAGTAAGACAAACCGTAAGAAAAAATTGATTCAGAATAGAATGTTTATTAGTGTTTTGATTTGTGCAGGTTGAAGTTGCAAGCGAGAGCAAGGGCGTTAGCGACGGGAGCTTGAACTTGGCAGGTGACGAGTGTGTAGGGTGATAAGCAGTTCAATGATATAGTGATCAGCTGAGTATCTGAAGAAAAGAATAAGAGATCCAGGAATACGCAGAGAAAATTAAAACGTCCAATTGAAAATTAGCTTAGTACCTGATTCAGGAGGAATGCAGAGAATAGCTTGTCCTACAGGTTTCCAGACCGTTGAAATAAATCTTGGTCTTTGTAAAACGGATCTGTTCCTTGTCGAGATCTAGAAGGACGGGTTCTGTGTTCTTTTCACCTGTCGGATAGACTCTAATACACCTGGAACAGTCAAGCAAGCCCCCGAGCGGTATTTCAAACCCAATAGGAGAGAGTTAAAGATGAGAATTAGAGGGTTGATGCTTGCATTGCGGAAGGAGATGAGTCTTCTCCGCGTTTTGATGTGTACAGTACTGTGGACAGCGATGGAGATGCATGCAGTGAATGCTCATTGATGGCACATTAGAATATGATGCAGTATCAGTAGCAGCAAACTACACGCAAATGCCATCGCAGATACAAATACACTAAATTAGAAATAGACAAATATCTAATTGATGAATATCAAATGCCTGGCACAGACAGACAGCAACACACACACCCACACACGCTGTGCTTTGTGTGCCTGTCGGCGGTCATGTGCGCGTGTCGGTGAAGTGCGTTGCAATTGAGTTCTATGCCTGCTTTTGTACTGCTGCAGGCGCTCCTGCATGTTCCAACCATTCGCACCCTTTGATCGCACTCAAACTCAGGCACTGTCTGAACCGCACAGCAAAAAAATTTGCAGATGGAACCGGGAGTTGGGCTCCTGCTCGATGGCTGAAATGGCTCTACCACCGATTCCGGCTCCGGCTTTACCTGGGATGTACCTGGATGCTGCTTTGCGGAGCCACCCGCGTCATCTGCGGCAGCGCTGTCTGCCTGGGCTTGCCGTGGTTGATGGTTGTGGGTGTGTTTACATGTTGCCTGTTTACGTGTTGTGTGCTTACGTGTCTGCCCATCTGTGTACAAGTCTGTCTACGCGGTCTGGGACATATCAATCGGCCATCGCGGTTCGTTGTTAGATTGTTGCAGATAAGAGATTGCGTTTTGTGCAGCGTGTCACAAGATTGATCGGCGTTCAGAAAATGAAGACGAGATGCAAAAAAAGAAAAAAAGAAGAAAAAATTTGCAAATGTGGTTGAAAAGAAGGAGGTGAAAATAGCTACAGACAATTTGACGAGGGCTGAAATGAGCAGACGCAGAGTTAGAGTGTGAGTGCTGCGCGAGAGAAAAATCTTTTCTGGGATGTTGTCTAATTGAGGGAGAGTTTTTGTGTTTATTCCGGGCAATTAAAGCAAAAAATTCAGTGGTTTAGTGTAGACGAAAGCGCCGCTGTTTTGGTGCCGAGCTTAACCAGTCTTTGCTTCTCCCAACTGCGCTGCAAGTCTGGTTTGGAGCAGCTCCAGCAGCGAAAAAATCTTTGTCAGATGCAGGACGTGCCGCGTGCGCTCAAATCCACAGCCGCACCTGCTTATGTAGGAAGAAGAAAATCATGACGACATTGTTGATGCCCGATGGGAGTGTAGATCCGGCGCGGGGTGAGAGAGAAGGAGAGGAGGACTGAGGAGTGCAGGTGCAGCAGGTGTAATCGGGTTCTAGTGGGCAATTGCTATCTGCAGCACGCATTAAGTAAGACCAGCAATTGTCCACGTAGCCACAATAACGCAGCAATAATAGCTTGCTGCGATCTCAGATAGCTATTGCATCGCGGTGTCTTTCACCCACTTGTCGTGTTCCGTGCTATGTCTACTTTTTCACCCAAGTTCGGCCGAGTTCCTACAAAATTTCGGGTTCAGCGCACAGATGCCAAAGAGCGCATAATATTCCACTAACAAAAATTTTTCTACTTAGGAGTTTAGTGTTTCGGCTAGCTACCGAACCCCAATACCTTGTTTTGGTAGTCCGCCCTTGGCGAGAATCTTTTTTCTCTTGAGTTTTTCTTGTTTTTTTTCTCAGCGGTTTCTTTTCTTTTTTCCACTTAAAGCAGCGATGTCTGCTGTGCTGAATTTTTTTTTGCCCTTGTCTTGTTTTTTTTGGTGCCGCAGAAGGATTTTTTGCTTTCTTTTCTTTTTTGGCCCTACTTTCGCAGACCTCTGCGGAGTCTTTGTTTTTTTCCGTTAGGGCCTGCGTCGAAGCACGACAGCCTTGGATGATATCACTTGCTGCTATTGGATACTCTGTTGTTCATTCTTGCAGCACTGAACTCATTGAAAATTTTCTGATTAGTCTTGTATGTTTGCGACTAGTCTGAGCACATCCAGACAGCATGCGCTGGGATTAGTCTATTGTTTTGTTAGTCTATTGAGAAGTGAGGATCAGATATCAGTTTGCAGAGCGCAGCACACACACAACGCTGCACACTAGGAGTTTTTCCGGTGATCTGTCTGATGCACTTATTTACTATTATTCACTGATTTTGTGTCATCTGATTGACTCTTCAGTATGATCTCTTCAATTTTGCACCGTTCAGATCAAATGACTGCCAAAACTAGCGAACTGATTGATCGAAGCTAGTTGTTGATCATTTCAAGACGATCTACATCTCACGAAACGTTCAATGATGCGCATAAAATAAAAGCCTTTGTCTGGTTTAAAGTCCGAGCTAGCGATTTAGTCTTCATTATCACCGGGACGTGTCTGCTTCGAGGTAGCTGCTATATCCGCGTAGCCTCGCGTGTCTAGACACCCTGCTCGTTCGCTACAGTTATACCGCTTCGCTAGTCCAGCCAATTGTGATACGAACCGAATGCTGCTTTTCATGTTCTGTCCAATCAATTGCTGTCATACCAAATTAAGGTCGCGCAGTCGCCGGCCCTAGCAAGCTCAGAACAATCCTCGCACTGCGATATGACATACAATGACCCTGTACGGTTTCTCAAGGAGACGAGGCACATTATTTCAACGTTGCGGCCACTATTTCCCCAGATAGCATACTGACTCAACCGCTATCTAGGTCCATTTGCTCTCTATCTATATCCATATTCCCGTTTATCCACCCTGATATCCTCCTTCATCCGCTGCAATACCTGTCCTCGCTCTTCGCTCTCACCGGCACTCTGCGGCGCTAGTCCAATCTAACTTTGAACTTTAAAATACAGTTTACTTTTAAAAATTTTCTTCTTCGGCGCTGTCCGTGAAGACCTGTCTTGATTTAGAGTTTTTGTGACTGTCAAGCGCGTGCACGAGCCAGTCAAGGGTTTTTTACTCTACGTTGCTGCAGCACGTCATCGACGGCAAGTACCTAACTACTATTGTCGTTGTTGTAGATTAACTCACGAAGGAGACTGCTATCTTAACAGTACTAATCAGAATCTCAAAAATACAGAGATTATAGCAGCAAAAGCAAGCACAAAGTGGCCGTAGTCTGGCACATGGTACATCGTATCTCAACGTCCGGTAATCACTCCTTATCTCTAGTTCCTCCATCCAGATTAATCCAAATCATCACCATCGCCAGCCAGCAATAGATGGGCGATTCCCTGAACCTGTCCTTCCTTTTGGGTTTACAGATTCTAGCTTGAGCTAATAAATCTTGCTTGAACGTCTTCCATTATTCCAGATCAATACCCTCAGCTTTTTGTTTTTACTTTGACTACTTGTTTCTAGGCAGAATCGTTGTGTTCTTTGTGCCTACAGATTAAGATTCTGATTAACTTTGTTTTCATTCTTCTGCTCTGTTCCTCTATTTTCTATTGCTTATTGGGTTTATTTTTGTATGTTTCTTGGATATGCCGTTTACGAGGATCTGCTTCCTGTTATCGTAGATAAGATCGACGGCGGGGAGGAACCTCGCACAATGGAACTATCAGCAATCTAGCCATCACCAAAGCAAAGCACTTTTTACGATTTATCCAACAATAGCCATGTTCGATGAAAATTTTCCTAAATAATTCCCTTTTACAAATAGCTAGCAGATTGATTTGCTTGCAGAAAAAAATTGCAAATTTTTCGCGGCTGGGCGGCTGTCGCGTTGTCATCATTGCCCATGTTTTTTCTCCGTGATGCATGTGCAAAATCATGCGGATGGTGCCGACTTTTTGCATAGCTTTTCCGAAGCAACTTTTACGCAGAAAGGAGAAGAAAACAAAAGAAATGAGATCTGAACCGTTCAGAAAGTAAATCTTCGCGGTCTATGTGCGGATCATGTGCCTACGTGGGATGGACTTGCAGTAAGTAGCAGTGTGTACTGTCCTCTGAAGAAGAGAATCTCAGTGCTTCTTGCAGCATCTGAGCTCATCTTGCATTGAACTAAATCTCTGCTCAGAAACAGTTCAATCTTTGCAAAAGCAGCTACTTCAGTGCAACTTGCTGCGCTGCCCGGCGTTGTGTGTGCAGCTTGTCTCTGTCTGTAATGCTGTTGTGCACGGTAAACGCTGCCCGCTGCCAGCAGCACCGATTGAGCACCCTCACCCCGCATTCTGCCTCTCCTTCTCGTCTGATATTCTTCCATTCTCACATTCTGCTGCTCTGCTACTTTGAACTATTTCTGTCTGTCACACATTACAATCTACGCTCTCGCTTCTCTTTACCACATCGATCGTCTCCACTCACTTGCGCTCCCGCTCCCGTACCCCCCTTTCACGTCGGGGCTCCGGTACGCACTGCGGCTGACTTCGGCTGCTAGCTGCGGCTCCTGCACGCTAGTAAACCCTGTGCATTAGCGCTTGGCTTCGAACCAGCACCAGCACCCGCCGGTTCGGTTTTGGGGGCCACAACAAGCTCGCCCTGCGCCGCGCCGCGCCCCAGCCAGCCAAACCGGCTCTCGACTGCAGAACCCGCAGACAGGATCAGTTCTGGCTGGTATATAACTCCCCGCGTCTGCCCTCGTTCACTCCACCAAGACAGACCCCGGCTGCTTTCCTCCACCTCCTTCCCGGACAAAGAGCCTCCAAATGGCTCCCGGAACCCGCAGCTCTCTGGTCTCCTCTATCAATGAGCAGCAGCCCGAAGCTTCAGCAGCAGTCGACGCACAAGTCGGCCTTGCTCTCTGAACCCTCTGTAAACAGCCCCGCGCAACCACCTTCGCCAGCTGCGACGCGTCGCGCAACCCTACCCTCCTTCGACACAATGTCTGTCCTCGCAGCCTCTGCGCCCTCGCTGCTCCTGCCATCGCACTCCGTTTCGCCCTGGGACTACAACTCCCGCTCCTCATCCGACCCGGCCGCATGGGCCTCCTCGTCTGCGTCATCGGCAGCGTCGCGTGTGGCTTCGCCGCACATGCTCCCACCCATCCACACTGACGAGCCTGACGAGGGCCGCAACCGCCTGCCGGCACTGCTTCTCAGAACTGTAAGCGAGCAGCCTTCGCTTCTGCAACAGCCTGCACCGCAGTTGCAGCAGCAACAGCAACCACAGCAACCACAGCCCTACGATCATGCACAGTCTGCACAGCATACGCAGACGCTCCCTCCACCCCGCGCGCCTGCAACCTTTGAACCAGCACCGGCACCTACACAGCGTATCATCTCTCCGAGCCCAGCTGCCTACCAGCCCGCATCGGTAGCTCCACCTCCCACAGTCCTGAATAGTTCGCCCCAGAGCAGACCCTCACATGGCGATGCAGTTGCGTACGCAATGGCCGTCACATCTTACCGAAGAGGCATCGAGCGGGTGCAAGAGAACTCATCGCACATCTACCACTTTGTCGCCAGAAACCTTCCCTCAGTCCCTGCCTCTGCTCAGCAACCCCAACAGCAACAACAGCAGCATGATCTGCCTCAATCGTCTGCTTCATCTGGATCGATAGCATCTCCGGGATTCCCGCTTGGCTCTTCAGCTTCGTTGCCGATGATTGAAGATATCCTCCGTCGCGCTGAAGAAAATGTCCAGTTTTTACAGTCTTGGTACGATGCTGCTGTCAACGAAGACATGCAGCGACGCGCCGCCATGGCAGACCCACAACAGCAACAAGTAACAGCCATGCCCATCGGATACCAGATTCCTAATCAGCCTGGTTTATCTGTGCCATTGCCAGGTGGATACACAACTGTGCCTTCGCCATCTTCAGCGTCGTCCCCAGATATGGCGGGCCCCAATGCCTCAAGTACCACGACTCCAGGCACCTCATCTTCAGCTGGCAGTGCGAATCCTGCTACTTCAAGCTCGGCTCCTCCAACCTCAAACATAAATGGACAGACGTCTTGCAAAAAGCGAGTTCGTGGGTTACAACCCAGCCGATGCCGACAATGTGGGATCTCCAAGACTCCTGAATGGCGACGAGGACCTGATGGTGTGCGCACGCTCTGCAATGCCTGTGGATTACGTATGTTTTCTTTACTTTACTTTGAACATAATACGAGTTGAGATTAATAATTTTTTTTAGATCACGCGAAATTAGTCAAGAAACGCGAAATGATGGCAGCAGCCAATAACTCTGCCAACGACGCGACCGGTCGCAAGATGTCATCCGCGGCAGCATCGTTTGCCTCAGGTCCAATCACCAGATCGTCGCACGGGCAGCCGTCTGATTCGTTAATGTCGCCTTTGGAGGAAGGGGTGGTTGTACAGCAGCAGCAAGGCCCGCACTATACTTACGTGTACCCGCAGGGCGCTACCTCGCTTGCTCAGCAACCGCCACGACAGCAACTCTCATACGTGGTCTACGCGGCTCCCACTCCGAGCACACTTCCTGACCGATATGACCCTCAACAGGCAATCCAGCAGCATCCTTCTCCTTCAATACCACAGCTTACTCAACAAACACAGTCTTATGATATATCCGTGCAACACCAGCAGGCTCCTAGTGGTCATGGAAACGGATACGCTGGATTCGTTGATAAAGAGAGACGTGCTACCCATTAAGATATTCTTTGACGAGTAGGTTTGTGTAAGCTGAAGGGGCAATTTGCATTTTCTGTTCCTTTCGTTTCATTTATTATATGTTATATTGTCATAATTTACGGGATACTTTTGTATTTAGCTGTCTTTATCTTTTTTTCAATATTGCTACCTGTGTGTTACGTGCGTCTTTTGTTTTAATATTGCGAGCTTTTCTTATTATCATATTTTATATTTTCTAGTTGATATTTCATTTCCCTTTTTTTTCGTTTTCCGGGCTGTGGGTTACGATGCTACGTCAATGCTTGTCTTTTTCTATTCTTCACCGAGACGTGAATCGGAGATTGATTACTTTCTAGAGAGATGTGAAGAGTTGAGAATGTTTTTGTGTGAATTGATATTAGTATAGTTAGTTTATTTAGTGAAATGGTTTTTTTTTTCATTTTTCATTCTGCATTTTGTATCTGTAATTTGCTTGTCGAGGTTGGTTTCTGCGAATATATGTTTATATGGGATTTTGTGTGTGCATTGTGTGTATATGTTTGTCATGATATGGGTTTGTTTGGTGCTATTTTTTTGTTTTACTTAATATTAGCTATGGCATTTACTTATTCGTTCCTTGTCTTGTAGTTGTGTTTGTGTGTTGCTGTTTCTGATGAGGTCGAGTGGGTTCCGTTCAGCTGGACTCTTCTGATTGTGGGAACAGAGTATCGTCTTTGCTTAGTTCAGACATTGAAGAGTAAAGTGGAGACCACGTATCCATATAATGTTATCCACCACAAAAGACCCAGTCATATATGCTAAATAAGCAAACATCGTTTCCCGCCCTCTATCGTACCTCCTACCCGGCTCCTACCCGGTGGTCGGTCATACAAACCGCAGCTACGTTTTTCAGCACAGAAACGCCTTACACCAAGTTCATCATCCTTAGCTGCGTCCTGGCGTGCCGTGTACGGGTTCTCTCAGCTCTGCACTAGTTTAGTCCGGCTTCATTCTCTGGGCTGACTAGACTGACTGCACGGCGCCTTCAAGGAGAGCAAAAAGGGAATCAGGCAAACCTGTCACGTAGTTAAGGTTTTTCGCTTCGGAAAAGGATGAAAAGTTTAAGCGAGAGCACGGTTTGGTCCCTGTTGCTCTGTGGGTGTTTAGTGTGTTTATTTGTTATGAGAAGTAGTTGAATGTAGTTAAAAGTAGTTCGAAATATTTCCAGTATTTACGAGTATTTGCGAGTCTTTGCGAGTATCGTCGGTTCAGAAAGTGTTGCTTTTTTTTGGCTGCAAACGAGACAAGACGATGATGTCTGAGAACACGCAACCATTGTCTTATCAGTTAGCTCATCTGTTGTCTGAGTTGCTCTTGAGCTCAACAACTGAATCCACGGTGTGGACACTTATAAAGAGCTCAAAACAGAAGTGGTTGAATCTGTTGTTGGTTTGTGTTGATCTTGGATCGATATGTCAAAAATGGCAGATTTGCTAGCAGATCTCAACTCAAATGTCTCAATGCAAGGAATTCATGCACTAGGCTGTTCATCACAGATCAGAGACTGTCTTACGGTGCATCGGCACCAATTATCGTATTCCTATCACGTATCGTTTGTTGTAATATTCACTGTCACTGTTATATCTTAAGCAGTTTTATGTAGTATAAATAACAAGCAAACAAATCAATCTATAAAGACTCATCTAATTTTCGCACTACACCAAAGAACGAGGCATCCAAATCCCTGTATTCGCCGTTCACCCAAAGAGCGCGCATTTCTAGCTTTAGGCGCGGTTAGCAGTAAATCCTTTTTTTGTATCCGCTGCGGACTTAATCAATGCAGGACCGAGGTGTCATTGTTGTTGAAGAAGGGCTGTTGAGGCATCAGTAAGCGTGGACGATCATCCTTGTGGCTAGAAAGAGAAGTTGCTACGAACGGGTTATGCACCAGATTTGGTGTTCAAGTATTCGCAACCCGGATATACTTTTATTAATCGGCTAAAAAAATAAATCGCATTGAATTAATCTATATCTATAAATTCTAAATTTAATGCGAGATTAAAGCACAGTTCATTGACTCTGTAGGTTGGAATTCAAGTCTCGGTTCGAAGCTTCGCTTCAGATGTTTGGATCCTTGCGAGATGGCAGCTGCTGTGAATCTAGCAAGTGTCTTGTAAAAAAACTCCTCACTGGAATGCCGTCGTAGTCTTGATCCTGCTGAAGGTACCTTCTGTGATGGATGTGGTTCAGATATCGTAGACAGTTGGTCAATATCTCAGCTAAGCGTAGTAAATGCTCAACAGTCCGCCCAGCGCAGCACTCTTGCAAAGTTCCTACCAATCACAGCTATCAACCAACAACTCTGCCAACTGCTCCAAAAACTCCACATCAACAGTATCAAATCCATCGCCCGCCAAACAATCAACATCCAGCACTCCTCTGACGACCCCTCCGCTCTTCTTATCCACAAGCGGGACTACAACCTCACTCTTCGTTTCGCCATCACAGGCAATATGACCCGGAAACGCCTCGACATCCGGCACGACTTGTGTCTTCTTCAACACTGCAGCAGTACCACACACTCCGCGTCCAATCTTGATAACCTGACACGCAACTTTCCCCATAAACGGCCCCAGAAACAACTCCTCCTCTGTCTTTCCCGGTGCCGCTACGTAAAACCCAGCCCAATTCACATGCATATCCAGAGTTTCAAAAGCATACCACATCAATGATGCCGCGTTTGCCAAATTCGACGGCCAAAATCGTTGTGATGAAACGAGCGCGGCGGCAGAGTCCAGCGCAGTCGCGTAGAGCTCGGATTTAGGTGTAGATTTGCTGAATGTAGTTGCATCGGCGTGATGCTCAAATTTGTCGTCGTGGGCTGTGTTTGTCATTGAGAAAATGATGATTGAGAGGGATAGTTTGTCGGTGAGCAGAATAAGAACAAGCTCTGGTGTCATAATCACGTGAAGAACGTCATATAGATCTCCTCCTGCTCTGTTCATCTACAATATGTCTAGATTTCCAACACTATAATATATCATCTATTGTTTACTCTAATTCTGAGTAATAGTAAACACGTCATAATTCTGATCCTTTAAACACTTAGTGGGCGTGTTCTATATTTGCCTACAAGCCGCACCCTCCAAGACTGTGCCTGTGCTCGTGATTCCAGCCAGCGCTGTGCTGAAACTCCTCGTGAAAATAGCAAGCAATAACTTGGATATATGAACTAACCTATTAACTAGATTGTGATAGCTATTGTCACAATATATCCCAGCGCTGCAAAATAGCAGCAGCTGATGTTTCTATAAAGTAGACAGACAAACAGAGTTTAGGCAACGGCCAAATAAAGACGAGTCTATCGCGCCGCGACCATTTCAAACTCGTCTCGCAGCATCACATCACTCCCTCCTCCCCGACGCGTTTTCGACTCAAGACAGGTCTGGTTTTAGCTATTGTAAGGGGATATTGTGTTTATGAGATTTCAGACTATGAATGGTTGGCTGTAGTGGATAATTGAGTCGTGAAGTGTTTTATTTCATCCCTTGATCGAGAATACGCCAGCACACCTACAACGTCTGATATCGTCGTGCTATCTCTGTTTGCGTCTAGATATTCTTAGTATATTCACACACTTTTTCTTTGGTCGAGTACATGGGTATATACAAACCAAATCGCGGCCGTAGCCGTCGGCCAACAACAACCCTCTTCATCATACTCACTACGCTCATCTTCACATACTACGTCTTCTTTTCCTCATCCTCCTCTTCCTCAAAAACAGTTGATAGCAGACGACCGCATCCGTCAGCTGGCGGTGAAAAGTCGATAACACGACACCAGATGAACGGGAAAACTTCATCGTGGAAGTCATTTGAGAATCAAGAACGTGTGTTGATTCTAACTCCGCTCGCAAGGTTCTACGATGAATACTGGAATAACCTCGTTAATATGAATTATCCACATGAGCTTATCGAACTTGGATTTATCCTCCCACGAGGCCGCGAAGCTAATAACGCCTTACTTCGTCTCGAAACTGCAATCAAAGAACTACAAACCGGACCAAAGAAGAACCGATTTGCAAAAGTCACTATTCTCCGTCAAGATTTCGAATCTCCATTTTCGCAAAGCGAAAAGGACAGACACGCCCTAAGCGGTCAAAAAGAACGAAGAGCAGCTATGGCGCGCGCTCGAAATTCGCTCTTCATGTCTACTATCGACGCTGATACGAACTGGGTGTTATGGCTCGATGCTGATATCGTCGAAACACCCGCGACATTAATCCAAGACCTTGCCGCGCACGATAAACCAGTAATTGTCGCAAACTGCTATCAACGATACGTTGACCATGGCGAGAGCAAAATCCGGCCGTATGATTATAATAGTTGGCAGGATAGCGATACTGCGAAGCAAATGGTTGCAGAGATGGGTGACGATGATGTTATTTTTGAAGGTATCCATTATTCTTATGCTCTTGAGTCGAAAAAGTGCTAATGTTAATAGGATACTCGGAAATGGCGACTTATCGCACATTAATGGCCTACATGTACGCCCCAGAAAGCGATGCCCACGAAGAAGTCCCTCTCGATGGTGTCGGAGCGTAAGTCCCTTTTCCCCCACACCTCGTCCTACTCCAACTGACTTAATGACGTTATAGAACTGCATTGTTAGTAAAAGCAGATGTGCATCGCGATGGCGCAATGTTTCCTTCTTTCCCGTTTTACCATCTTCTTGAATCTGAAGGATTCACTAAAATGGCAAGTCGATTAGGCTACCAATCGTTCGGATTACCAAATTATCTTGTATATCATTATAACGAATAGAAAATATCTTGACTGTGAATGATATGAAATAGCATGCAGAGTGGATTTCATTCGCTGTTTCATGAGCCTTTGTATAGGTAATGATCGAACAGGTTTCATCGTCTAGTACGAATATTCTGCTCTTTGTGTTTCGTAAATTACTTAAGCAGCTGTAATATACATGTGCATTCAAGTAAATACCATTGACTTGATCTCCAAGGGAGCCTGTGGATTGAAATCATGGTAAAACTGCATAGTCTTTGCGAGTTTTTCACACCCTTCATCTAGTCTATTAGAACAGACTGCAATCGCAATATAATAAGTAACAAAAGCTACAAAACAAACTAACTCTCTCCACTTATCAGCGCCATTTTTCAACTTCATTCTTCAAAGTATCGACAAACCCCATTTGTAAATGCGAATAAGAAAGTTGTTACCCGGGATACCCCGGAAGTTATAAATTCTAAGGTTCCTTTCACCGAGATCGACTGACTTCAATGAACCGCAAAACTCGTGCGAATCACACATTCACTCTCTTTTACAAAATCCAATAATAATTCTTCATAAATTAAACAACTCAAAATATCAAAAAAAGAAAATTCCCAGAAACCTCCTTCAGAGAGCAATTCACACCTCCACCACCAACACCTACCTCCTCTTCCATCCTCTCTCACCTTAACACCTCCTTCCTACTTCACACAACACAGACGTCATCTCCCACTTAAAACCACTAAACCTCAATAAAAACCTCATTCTCATCTTGGTCCCGCGTCGAGCCTACATTCCATTCCCATCCTCGCGTGGCTGTTGTTATTGGATATGCGCTCCGAGTGCGCGACGCGTAATTCACGCGCCAAGATGTCGCGAGGGCAATCCAGAACATCTGGCCTCCTCTCACCACACTCACACATCAACGAGTTCCAGACACATTTCCCGTCCCATTTTATATACCCATCACACTTCACTTTCTTCTCTACATGCGCTTTAATTATATATGCAGTTATCTTTATTGTTACAAACAAGCATCCCATAATAATTTCCATGCCTCCTCTCAGCAAAACTAAACTATACCACCCTCCACATCACCAATGACTAGAACCAACCCCAAAATAACGACAACAACAACACAACAAAATTAAGCCGTTAATATATAGCAACTATGAATAATGAAGAATAAAAAATGCTTTGACCCAAAAAAAATACAACAAAATCCAAGCGAGTAATAAAAGCCAACACCGCAAAAGGGAAACGAAATAAAGAAGAAGCCTTTGGTAGCTTTTCATTGCTCTACCGACTCATCAATCTTCTCCATCTCAAATCTCTCCTCTCGTCCATATTTGGTTTGCTTTGTGTTGTTTGTTTCTCTGTATCCTCCTTGGTCGTTGACTATTTCCTCCTTCTCTTCGCTCGTATTTTGTAGAAAGCATGACTTCTCAAATGAATAGAAAAGAAAAAAGCAGCAACGAATGATATATGTACCAAATGAATAAACCCAAAAAAAAACGATTTTTCCCAATGAAAAAAAAAAAAATGAAACGAAAAACGGTTCGTGCGAGCCTAAGGCTTCTTCTTGTAATCATCACACTCTTTTCAAAAATATTGACACTTCTCATCCATAAGTGCAACTCTAATGCAAATAGAAAAAAAGAAAAAAGAGGCGATCACCTGCCATACTTCGCCACGACGATATGTAAAAGAAATAGAACTTGTTGCGCGCACTGTAAAAAAACTATTTACCCGAAGAAAAAGCAAATGATTCACAGCTTAAGGTAATGTGAAGTAAGCGATCCGCTTACAACCACTCCTTGTAACGATGCATATAGTACTTCTTCACGATCTGAGTCGCAATGAAGTATCCGACAATAGCCACAATCAAGAACGGGTAGAACATGCCAGGAACTGGTAACATGTCGAGAACACGAGTTCCGAGAGGAGTGTAGGGGATAGCAATACCAACAGCGATGACGACTCCGGTGGCGGCCGCAAGCTGCCAGGAAGGGTTGCGCTGAATAAATGGAAGCTTCTCAGTACGGATCATGTGGACAATCAAAGTCTGAGTAATCAAACCAACGTAGAACCAGCAAGTCTGGAAGTGCTGAACGTCATCAGTGAAAGGCATGGTGTAATCGAAGTAGTAGTAGAGAACAGCAAAAGTGTAGATATCAAAGACAGACGACAGAGGTCCAAAATAAACCATGAACTTGAAGATCGAGTCAGCAGACCACTGGTGAGGAGTCAACAAGAACTCTTCATCAACATGATCCCATGGAATGGCAATCTGAGAAAGATCGTAGAGCAAGTTCTGGGTCAAGATCTGGTTACCAGTCATAGGTTGGAAAGGAATCCAAGCCGAAGCAATAATAACCGAGAACACGTTTCCAAAGTTTCCAGAGGCAGCCATCTTAATGTACTTGATGGTGTTCGCATGAGTAATACGTCCACGGATGATAGCCTGTGTGATAACACCAAGTGACTTCTCGAGCAAGATGAAATCGGCAGCATCCTTGGCAAGCGGGGTAGCAGTGTCAACCGAAATACCAACATCAGCGCCACGAAGAGCCAAAGCATCGTTAATACCATCACCAAGGAAACCAACAGAGTGGCCGTTCTTCTTCAAAGCGTTAACAATGTTGAACTTTTGGAAAGGAGTGAGTTTAGCAAAGACAGTGCAGCGCTCAACAACATCAGCAAACTCCTCTTCATCCTCCTCAATTTCCTCGAGCTCAGCTCCAGTGATAGTGTAGGTGGTGTCAATGCCGACATCCTTGCAAATCTTGCAGGCAACAGCCAAATTGTCACCAGTAAGAACCTTAATGCCAACATGGTACTTGCCAAAGTCTTCGATAGCAGCAGCGCAATCATCCTTAGGAGGATCGAGGAAAGTCAAAAATCCAATAAAAGTCATGTCCACCTCGTCCTTCTCCGAGCTGAACTGTCTGTCATTAGCCTCCAGCTCCTTCTCAGGGATGAGCTTGGTCGCAACAGCCAAAACACGAAGACCCTGGCTGTTCAAATCGGCAACAGTAGCAAGCAGCTGCTCCTTGAGCTCGGCAGACAGATCAACATCAGCCGACTTGCCATCAGTGTACTGACGAACAGCAGCACAAATATCAAGCAACTCCTCGACAGCACCCTTACAGATAACCTCAGTAGAAGAAACACCCGTCTTAAGAACAATAGACATACGACGACGAACGAAGTCGAATGGCATCTCATCGACGAGCGAAAAGAGTTCACCCTTCTCGGTAGGAGCATAGTTAGTCTTGACGGCCTCGTTCTCCTCGGCAGCCTTGATAACGGCTCCATCAAGAACGTTCTTCAAACCGGTCGAAAAGTGCGAGTTAAGGAAAGCATATCTCAAAACCTCGTCGTTGTTGACGTTGCTCGAGTCAAGGTGTTCAGTAAGAACAACATCGTCCTTGGTAAGAGTACCGGTCTTATCACTGCAGATAACATCAACGACTCCCATGGTCTGGATAGCGTCTAGCTTACGCACAATAGTCTTGTGCTTAGCCATCTCAGCGGCACCATAGGCCAAGTTAGCGTTAAGAATCATGGGCAACATCTCGGGGGTAAGACCAATCAAGACAGACATTCCAAACAGAACAGCCTCGTACCAATCGTGTGTAGTAAGACCGTTGATGACAATGACGATGGGAACCATGATAACACCGAATCCAAGAAGAAGGTAGGCAACCTTGCGCACACCGACGTCGAAGGAGTTGCGGGTCTCCATGGCCTCAGAGTTAAGAGTAAGGTTGATGGTCGAGATGTAGGTGTCCTTAGCGGTCGAGATAACAACAGCGCGGCCACGACCAGAAACGACCGAGGTCGACATGAAGCAGATGTTGGCCAAGTCGAAGACTGATTCGGGCTCATTGACATTGGTCGATTTCTCGACAGGCAAGAACTCACCAGTGAGCGAAGACTGCGAGACAAAGAGGTCCTTGGATTCGATTAAGATACAGTCACCAGGGAAGATGTCACCGGGACGGAGAGTAATAACGTCGCCAGGAACAGTCTCCGCAAGAGTAATCTCGGTCTCGATGAAGGAGCCAGCACCATCAGGTCGCAGGACCTTTGTCATAGGAGTAACGAGCTCGCGCATCGACTGGAAAGACTTTTGAGATTTCATTTCTATAGTATTGTTAGTAAAAATTCGCTTCTCCAGAAGTGCAGAAGAGAGCGAGTATACCTTCATAAGATCGCAGACCAACACTGACGACGACCATAACAAGAACAAAGTAGAATGTGGTGGGGTCCTCGGCAACAGAGATAGCAAGGATACCGAGGATCATCAACAAGACGTTAAAGGGATGAATCAAACCCTGGAAGATGATGATGTACCAGGGCTTAAGGGCACCGGACTCAAGTTCGTTGCGGCCAAACTTGGCCAAGCGAGAAGTAGCATCGCTGGCGGGGATGCCGTTGAAGCCAGTGTCGTAGCGCTTGAGAACCTGGTCTCTGTCAAGGGCAGCAATTTCGCGGAGCTTAGAAGCGATGCGGTGTTCTTCTTCCGAGGACTTGGAGAGGTTGGCGGTCTTTCCGAAGAGGGCGTTGTTAGTCCAGGCCTTGAGATCTTCCCAGACACCAGTCTTTCGCATGGATCGTGAGGAGCGGATGGATCTGGCATCGCTATGATAATGATGAGAGCCGATATCAACGAGGACATCGTCTGAGACTGTACAGTAAAAGAGAAAAGTTAGTAAGGAGCAAGGTGGAAGAAGAAGGGCAAGACAGGGAAGTGTACCAGAGCCATACGATCCTGAATGAGACGAGGTCGCTGTGAGAGGGGCTTTCTCCTGGACGGGGACACGCTTCTCGTCCTGAGACAGACGTGCGTCACGATAAGACTTTGCCATGATTTGTAGATGTAATGTTTGGGGGGGGGGGGGTAGAGAGGGTGTGTATGTGTTGGCTTGTTTTGTTGTGGGTGGGTATCTAGCAGGCTGAGTGGTCTAGCTTCGACAAGCCTGCGAAGGAAGACAGTTGAGAAGAAGGCGAAGCGGACTGAGTAAAAGCGCTGAAAAAGCAACAGAAGCAGAAGCCGGCCGGATGATGATCGCCTGAAGAAGGAGTCCTGCTAATGAAGAAAAAGAGGTGGATGAACGTGGCAGAAGTCGGGAAGAGAGAAGAGAAGGACGAGCAAGAGAGTAAAAAGAAACCGGGAAGCGGGCTGGCTGGAGCGCGACTCATTTGGCCGAGAGTGCGCCCAGCTGGCACGCCTGATTTGGGTTAGGCTTTGCTTTATCGCGTGCGCCACAGACACCGCTTCAGCGAAAAACAATAGAGTTTGGAATGCGGTCTAGACCGGTGTCACTTGTTGAAGTGATGACCAGTGTAGGTGTACAGTGTACAACAGTGTACAATAGTGTACAATAGTGTAGTTACAGGAATAGTGCACAGTATCGGACAATAGGAATAAAATAGCATTACAATGGCAGAATAGCAAAAAAATCAATCAATTGACCGATCAGATAAAGATTACACTGCCGTCACACTACACACTCCGACTGCCAGTAAAGCACTCAACAAAAGTGGACTGCTGTAACTTGTTACTCGGGTGACTCCACTCAATGGCCATCATCGCATCGCCCCTGCTTTTGTTCTCGCCTGCTCTCTTGCTGTGCTTCTTCCAGCAATCTAACCTACTAATAACAATATAAAATATACTTTATCCTTATTTGTCTCCTTATATGTCCTCGTCTTGTTTGTTATATTTTGAAAGCAGACCGCTGCCAGGGGCGACAGCCATCTAAACACTTTCCACTTGCTGTGATCGCTCCGTGTACCCGAATACCCGCTCCGCACCAGACCGACCTCCAACACCCTCTTCTACTCCCCACTGCTCTGCTCTATGCTTTGTAGTTTGCAAATACTTCGGCTCAAAGAATTTATACAACAATACAATAACAATATATCGTAAACAAACTGCTCTCTAGAGCAAGCACTCCGCGCTGCAGACAAGAACATCAGCCCTCCGCAACGGTCGCGATCTGATAAACTCACGCTCAACATTGACAATGCCAGTTCCCGCCGCAATGTCAGTTCTATCCATCACTGCACGCGACCACCAGATCGGCCGCGGCATCGCTCTTGAATGTGCGCGTTTCAGGAGAAAAAAGAAGCGAAGCCGGCGTTGCGCCGTCGCCGGTCGTTGTTGTTGTGGATACCGGACAATTACGTTGTTGGTCGTCGATGACGTCTGGCTTGGATGCGACTTGTTACCCGATTGTTTGCTGTTGTTGTGTGTTGTTATTCTCTTCTCGCTTTCTTTTTATAAAATATATACCATAGATAGGAGCTAATTCAATACTGTCAATATTATAATAATACTAATTATCCATCAGCTATTGTTCTATAGACTGCAATCAACGGGGGATGCAACCTGTTATTGGTGTATTAGGGCTTTGCTGGCGAAAATTTTTATCAGATCTTTAGCCGCACAGAGTCAATCAGTCACTCATTCCAATGTTTATCTGTTTGTTTCTTCTTCAATATATTGCTCTAGTGCTGTTATTAATAGTTAAAAGTTGTTGCGCAAAGCTGTATATTATCTATTATTATATTACTCTTATAAAATACATCACTATACAACTCTCAGCGATACTAATGCAGTATTCCGACATCTATCCAATGTTTGTTGTCTATATGCCGAATCCTCCTCAAGCGCCACTCCCCACTTCACCTTCCTTTCCGCGAATTATTTGCCGCAACAAGTCCTCTAATTGCTCAAACTCTTCCGCTGGCGATTATTCCTTATCGATTGCATAATCCTTCTCTTTGCCCTGCTTATCCTTCCTCCACGTTTTCTTATCCAACTTTGATCTCACCTTTCACCTTATCCAGATCTGTACCCTCATTGGACCGCCCACTCTCCTCCCCCCCCCCCCCAAAACCTTCCACCACCCAGCACTGGTCCGCTTAACTCTCATCACTCCTGCTTGTTCTTTGCCGATAAACAAAACAAGCAGAATAACAGCATACTTAATTTCAGCAACATCGCTCGGCAGGCTCTTGTTCATATTCGTTGTTCCCATTTACTTACGTCACTCACATACTGCCTCTTATCCTTATTATCGGATATTTAACCTTCCTATCCTGCACTCTCTCCGGTCCATCTCCCTCAGCTCTATCAGCTTGTCCAATTACAGCTGCTGCTACACGCTCACCAGCACACCAAATGGCGACAATGCCAAGATATTCCTGCTCGTATTCTAGTTCGAGGTGGAAGAGCAAGCGAGGGAGGCTCGTTTTGTGTAGGGTTCGGAAGACTCCCCGGAATCCTGAATTCACAGATTTAAACTTTAAATAGCATATTCTTTTATCTACAGCTAATATCATGGCTATCAGTCTGTGTTGCATATATAGCTACACTACTATACGAGCAGGATCTGCTGAGTGATCACATAGAGCATGCGAAATATCGCAAAGAAGGAGATCTGATAATTGATGAGAGGAGTCCTGAGCAACAGCGCCAGGCAGCATAATTGTCGCAAATACGTTACGAGCAAAAGCAATGTTCAGATATTCTACGCGCATATAGCTACAGCATCTAAAGAGCCTAGATTTATGGCATTGTTAGCCGTAGATCTTTAAAAAGTATTATATGGAGAAGATGTATGTAGTAGTATTCAGTTTGTAGAGACAAGTTATGCGCAGAACCGACAGTGGGCAGTGATGATACATGTAGCATTCCAGACACAGCATCAACAACAGAATCAACCGCAACAACAGCATCAGCATCAACAACAACAATAACAGTAACAAGAAACACAATCGTTATCTGATGCAATCAGCGCATCCGAGTCAGTGCAAAGAGCAAGTAACAAGTTACCCGGATCCGCACCAGCCCCTGCCCTACCCGCGCCACTCACTCTGGACAAGATTTTGATCAGATAACACTACACACGCAACACAAATTGTCCGCGAATAGAATGCAAGCACGCCACTCCAGGCGTTTTAACCATCAAGGTGCGCCTGCTCTGTAATCCAAACACAACACTCCACAAACACGAGATAACGTGTTGGATTGCTGTTTGTTAGTATTGATGGTATAATATAGTTAACAAGATATAATTGAACCGTTCTCATATCATACGATTGGATAATCTAGGCATCTAGTGTGTTGTTAGTAGTGCTGCACTGGTCTCATACTGGTCTTCGCTCTGCTTGCGGCTCTTCATTGTCTTTCCCGACTTGGAAAAGCAAACCGCGTTAATCTCCACGAACCGAACACTGACCAAGTAGCATTCCTGATGAGCTCTATTCAACCATTCATCAACAATATCATCTCTTCAGCGATTACGCTCTCTGTGTGTTCTTGTCCGCGGCAGTGACTTCATTGGCTGTTCGGTGCCTTGCTGTGCTGGGCTCTAATTAGACATCCAATAATTGCTTCTTCGGTATCAGATAAGCTGATAAAGATCTGACCCTTCGCTGTCCTGTCCAATTGTATACATTCATTGCACTGACAATAACTATCCTCCAACATTTTTTGACAATTAGCTTCAGAGTATCGTTACTTTCAAGTTTGTTAATGATCTTATCTCGATAGCCAGTAGCTCAGAGTATTCCAGTGGCATATACCAACAATCACAAGCTAAGCCACATCACATGCTGCTGATCTGTATCTGGAATACCGGAGTTTGGATACAACAGATACGCTGAGGCCGATCGCCGCGACAGGGAAAATATGTAAACAAACAACGAAGAATTGTAAAATAACGTTTCGTGTTGGTGTGCTGTTGGCGAGTGACAGTTGCTGTTATTTGCTTTCCAGATCAGTGTGTGGAAGAATGCTGGACTCGTCTTGACAAGTTATAAGTGAATTCGAATAAAAGAGAGAAATACAATAGCTATCTTAGCATAATACGTCGTAAAACTGGTAATATGTTTGCTGATTCGATCATAGATGATTGGAGTGGGGTAGTGCTGGGATAGTGAATGACTGCACACTGTGCGCTGTTTGTTTGTTCGTTTAAGACTCACTGGCGCGTGTATGACTGCTGTGAACGACGCGTAAATGTTGAATAACGAACGAATGGTCGACAACTCTATCCGGGCTATTGTTATCTTAGCAAACAATAGTAAAGTAGAGTATTCTCAACATTTAGTAGCAACATCATAGCAACCAAGGAGGGAAGCGTGCTAAATGTGGTCTGGGGAACAGACGTTAGTTATAATCTGCCATCTAATCTGATTTCTGTGTAAGCACCCCGCGTTCTAGATCAGTACCCCTGCATAAATGCATATTTATGTGTTATTATGCCATTTCTGAGCAGCGCACGTGTTTGCTGTCGCCGGATTGAGTGGTCGTCCTCACTCTGAGCGCATCAAACAATAGACTGAAGTCAGAGTCTGGCCAGCTCTGTTTACAAATTTCAGTCTTTTCCATCACGCGTCAGCAACTTAGCGTGTATCATTCTTTTGTTGTGGTACTACATCTAAAGATCATAGATCATATATCATAGTTAAAGACACAGATAAAGATATAGATCTGATAATAAGCACCTTATCTTTAATCTAAACCTTCGACTCCGTCTAAAAGGTGTATTTATAATGACCTTATCGATAACGCGTTCTATCGCTGATCTCGATTTGCTTCGTAATCTGGCTTATCCATAGCCCATCTTCCCTCTCTATTTCGTCTTTACAATCAACACTTGGATTGCGTAAGCAGCGTACAAGTAACATCCTTGAGACTTGATCTGTTCGCGTCTTGATTATCAAATACCCACGACGCGTCAGTCAACTCTGCCTCGTCCGCGTATAGCCGTCCTGTTACCTGGTTTCCAGATCAGCCTATTCCCAACCGATTATGTTTTTACTTTTCTCATCATTTACTGATTTCATAATCAACCTTTTTTCATTTCAAGTGACTACGCGCACTCACATCTTTACGCGCCCCTCTATCACGAGTCCATATCCATCGCGAGCGTGCGGCTGGTGGCGGAGCATCTAAATCCCAGCACTGCCCCCAATTTTACCAATCCACCGCACACACACTATTCTGGACGGTATCGTCATCTTTGTAGACTAGTGTAGCTGTTGGATTGTTAATCTCAATATCTTAATCAAGTGGAAACTCCGAAAATCACCGAATCTTCTCGCCACTTGCCCAACCGCACTCAATAATCCGGACCCTGAATCCGTCCCGACTTTCACATGCATCTTGGATTTGAAATCACTCTACCCGTCTACTCTTCTCAGCACCGTACAATCCTTCCAAAAGTTTGCATTTCTGTGGCTGGTAATCTGTATTGTTTGTAATCTTGCTTAGACGAGCATATCACGCGATCTTATCCCCAAATGAAATAGCTACTTTACGCTTTACAGTACATCATTGATCAAATGATCTATTGCTATCTGCTATGTTGAGTTTACTGTATACACCCAACATATCACTTAGTCCAGTAATCGAATTTTGTCTGCTGCTATTGCCACTATATCTATTGCACCCTTTGCCTGCAATATCCCCTGGGATATGCATCTGAAAGGATTTTCGCTGATTCCGACTATCCAGCAACGAGACCGCATTAACCGCACGCCATTCTCGATTGAGGAGTTCGGTATTTAGACATTGTTGAGTCGTGAATGTTTTTATTCTATTTCTTGTTCTATTTCCCTAGCTTGCTTCTATTTCCTTGTTTACTCTGATTCTGGTCGTAAAATCGTAACATCAACACTCTTGTAACCCTCCCAACCCACCACACGCCTTAACTGACTCTCTGAAGACCTTCATTAGGCAACACCACTCACTACCAACGTCTCCAAATCTGCGAAAGTTGCGAAAAATACGACATCAAACCAGATAAATAACAAATTTTTATATTCAGTTATTATGGAGATCCATTCAGATTCAACCCAAGTAACTCCATTAAATACAAGAAAAATTTATTGAATATACTAGCAAGCATGGAGCGCCGTCAATTTACAGCCAAACGAAACAAAACAAGATCAAACCTTTTACTCTTCCAGAATGCATTTCCTCAAAAACTCAAAACCACAAAAAAATCGAAAACCAATTACAAACCTACTCAACAACATGATGCGACACATTCTTTTCCTGAATGCGTCCAATCTCCTCCGTCATAATCGACACCCACATCTCTTTCTCCATTCTCGATCTCGCCATAAAGATCAGCGCGGTGCCGGATGTTCCTAGTTTGTTTACACTGTAGAAGCGGTCGCCGGAGTTTGTCGCGTTTGTCGCTTTTGATTTTTTGGAGCTGCAGTATTGTTTTTGGAATGATGCCGCGGCATCCCGATGCGGGAGCTCGGTCGAAGAGTTTGATCGCCACAAGACAAAACAGCGCGAGAACTCGTCGTCGGAAGCAGTCGTTCCGTCGGCGTAGATACGAGGTAAGGAGAACATTCCGGGCGCAGCGCTCACATTAAAGGAGTTACTGTGTGCCATTAAGTCTGCTTCGGTGAGGATCCCAGAGTAGACGTAGCAGTCTTTGAGGGAGATCAGATCTCGTTTTTTGTGATAGATTTTCGGAACTTCTATTCCAGCCGTCGAACGAGCTTGATCTTCGTAAATCAAAAGATGACCGTGGCAGATGACAATATAGCCGAGCTTGAATGAAGATTGCATGCGTAGTTTGAAAAACAGCGGTCCTTTCATCTACACAACAAGTTAGTAAGCTCAACAAGCAAATATAAAATAACATAGTACGTACGGTGATACTTCGACAGAAACTTAACGGACACACATTATACACTTGCGGATCCGCAATTCCTCGCAAAGCTTCCCACTTCGACGCCGCCTCCCCAATCTGTGACTCCATCTCCTCGTCAATATGCAATTGAGCAAGATTATCCGCTTTCAAAGTCGTCAGAGCTTTCGCGTCAGCTCCTAGCCTTGCTTGCCAGTATAGGCGTAGCTCATCTAACCTCAAAATCCACTCATCCCGTGTAATCTTGTTAAACGCCTGCAATCGCACGACAAGCCCAGATTTAAGCACAAGTTCAAAAACCCGGTCATCGTCAAATTCAGAAACGATTCCGTCTTCAAAGTTGGAGTTATCGTTGCGGCCAGAGTCATTGAAATTGGCTCCATCGCCAACACCGATATTCTCATCAATATTAGCATCTCTTTGAACCTTGCGAACTTCAACCACATCACAAAGATCGATAAACCCAGAAGACGTAAGCATCTGATATAATCGTCTATAAACTTCCGACAAAGCAATCTCGTCCAACTCTTTAAGCTTATGCGCATCTCTCTCTCTGGTGCCGTCTAACCACTCAATCGACCCATCTTTCATCGGATAAGGAGTAAACTCGTGAATAAAAGATCGCCCTCCGGACCTTTCTGTGAGGGAAAATGGCTTTTCAAACGCGGGAGGCGTGGCATGATGCGGCTTTCCAAACACGAGCAAGTTATCATGACACATGAAATAAAACTGCTTATAAAATAATCTTCCAAGACGCACAGTAGATCCTGAGTGCTGGGTAAGACGGATCAGAAATCCTTCAATTGGAGGCGGCTCAGTCAGAGACTGGGCTCGCGCAGCCGGTTTAGGCGCAAATGTAGGATAATGGACCTTCGGTCGCAGCTCTAGTTCGTGTGTCTTTCGGAGTGCCCAGGCTGCGTAAATGTGTTGCTCGTTTATATCATGAAGCCACTCGATTCGATCGTATCTCCGCCATGCTAAACCAAGTCGTTCCTTCTCTCTCCAGTACTGCACTGTCTCCCTATATGCAGGAACTTTATCTAAAATCTCTAACGCAGTTTGAACTGTGTATTCCATGATATCAAGAATAGTCCTCCTGGCAGTCGGCGGGGTCTCAAATTCATGACCGTTCCCAGAATCCTCGCGCTCTTGAGCTTCAATCAAAGTCTGCATATTATGTTCTCTGATCTCATCCCATGGAACAGCAATCTTCAAAGATGCTTCTAAATCAGGTACTTGTAAAATGATATCCTTTACGACCTTACCGCCGAATACACTTCGCAGAAATCCGTACCACGCGATACTCGTCGATGGCGCGCGGAATCGCATTACGTAGATTGTCGTTTTGCTCTTCTTTCTCCTGGTTACAGCTTCAGAGCGCCATAATGCAAGAGACTTGTCTAGTGATGAGTAGAGATTAACGTTCACGTATTGCCGATCGAGCGGGATAGTATGAACTAGAGACGACGGCTGTATTTCCGTTGATATAGCAGGCACAGTCTATTACAGTTAGCATATTGTTTACTTGTAAACTCAAGAAGTACAGACCATTGACTTGTAGAGTTCTAAAACAAACGGAACAGCAGCATCATCAGTGTATCTTGAGACTGCAAGATACTCTCTCGCGCGCTCGACAACACTCAAAATCGTCGTATCAGCCTCGTTAAAGTCCGACGGCAAAGAGCGTACATTAGCAGACTTGATACTAACTAGTACGCGATCAACTTTCACAATTTGCCCTTTTTTCAGTTTGTATCCTAGCGCTTCACTGTTTTCTTCCCCATTTGCAAGCTCAGGGCCAATCGCACCAAGAATACTAGCCCCATCGACCACGACATCATATACCTCACCATAGTGCGGCATTGCTCTACCCGGAAGAAAATTAAAATCTAGCTGTCGAAGAGAGTCATCATCATCCGACCCATCATGACTTCCATGCTCATAATCATCCCGGTCGGCTTCGTCTAGTAGTGGTTGATTTGAGGAAGCTGAGTTTCGTCTGCGCCTAGAGTCACGCGTCGTGCGCGATTCGCTGCGTAATCGTCGGATTTCGGAATCTCGTTGCAAGATAGTTGATAAACTAGACTTTGCCGCGTTCTTTGTGACGTTCAAGAGAACAGGCTGCGGCGGTTGCAGCACCTCGGTAGATGCCGTCGAGACACTGTCTCGTGAAATCACCGGCATCACAGTAGTCGAAATATGGGCCGATGGAGGCCGGTCGTAGACAGAGACTGCTGTACGCTCAGGTCTGATTGTCGACGCATCACTTCCCTGCGACGCCGATCTTCGATGCGGTCTGTCAATATCTGAATCAGAAGACTGCGATGGCGTCTCAGACGATGACCGGCGGATATTACGTGAGCGCGATCTATCGCCAGTTGCTGTTGACGCAGAGATAGAGGTGCCGCGAGCGGTCAAGAAGGATTGTGTCGAGGTATAACTAGATGACGCGAAATCGGCTAATGAAGCTGGATTTCCGCTGCCGTACCTCCTAGCTGAACGACCGCGCGATAGCGATCTCGGGACCTCAATATTTGGAATATCAGAGTATCGAGGAAACGGATTTGGACTTCCAATTCTCACTGGTTCGGTTGCGGTCAACATTGGTGAGTGAATGGGTGTCGATTCTGCTGAAGAGACATGCGAGCGCACGTCATGGTAGTGTGATGACGCACGAGACGACATCTGTCCATAAGGCGAGGATGAGAGCCTCGAATCAACCTTATCTCTAGAAGAGTCTTCAAAGTAGTTTCCTGAAGCTCTCGACGGGCTACCGTTGTATGACGACGGAGCGCCTTCTGGCAACGGTCGCCGTGAAGGTGAGCCAGAAATTGTCATGGGCTTACTCGTGCCTAAATGACGAGCCGATCCACGCAACGAAGACGCAAATATCCCACTAGCCCCCGACGCTCCGTTCCAATTCTGATCATGCCTGATGGAAGCAGGTATCCTGACCGACGTCGCTCGCGAAACTGCGGGACGCGGTGGAGGAAGATCAGGAAAGACTGACGACCAGGCCTGTTTGAACTCGACATCGCTCGACCGAGATATCCGAGCCAGCCATAGTTTTTGATGGCGGCGCAGCCAATCTGCAGGAATTGGACCGATCAAGACAATTCGTGAGGTCGTATGTAAATGAGACGCGCTTGCATGAGAAAGACGAGACGCGGTGAACGGGTACGCGATCTCTGGCACGGGAGAAGCGCCAGCGGTGTTCACAGCATCCGCCTGCGACACGTCTAAATCCGCCATGCACACCACAATATTAATACAGACTCAAGGTGCGGTTCTTTTGGTGAATTTAGTGTTCGCGTGAGCTACTGCACATCCAGTCTCCAGGTGATAGTCTACTTCGAGGTTGAAGATCGCACTATAAATCGGATCCGGTAGGGTAATTATGTGGATTAGCTTGACGTCACTTCACCCTCGAACGTGAACCTTTTGCCTGAGTTTGATATTGATGTTTGATACAAGTGCAATTGGCTTATCTAGCAGTTCTATTCTGTTCTTGATTGCTAAAATGAATCGCTACTACAGTGCTCTTCGCGAAGCTATGCCTGCTTCTTCGTGGTCTGCCTTATCAGTGCGACATCATTAGGGAGTTTAGGTTTCGATGCGATGAGCCCGCAATTGGAATTGTTCGGGTTCTCTTTAACGCTTCGTAGACTTGTCCTATTCTCACCACAATCACCACCAATTGACTGGAGAACATGGGATATCCAAAGACTTTAGACGGTACTGTTGCTGTTAGAGAGATCGCACCCGAAGTCACGACACTATCCTGCCCTTTCGGTCTGGCTGTCGTTGAAATTGGCGCTCGAGCTGCTGCCATCAAGGCCAACTTCACCGATGGTCCTGGAATCATTCTCATTTCTCCGATACCAATTTGCACAGACTCTGTCGAGGCTCTTGGAGGTTTACCTGTAAAATACCTTATTTCTCCGAATATGGTTCATTACATGGCGCTGAAGGAGTGGAAGGAGAAGTTCCCCGAGGCTAAAGTCATCGGCTGCAAGAGCCTGTCTGAGCAGAAACTGAAGCCATTTGACCTCAAATGCGACTTAGAAGTAACCGACTTTGACAAATTTCTAACCGCAAAGGAGCTTGGTCTGGATGACATCGCTGACGAAGAAGACCTGAAGTTCTTTATTGTCAGTGGACACTCGAATCGCGAGTTGCTCACTTTCCACGGAAAATCAAAGACAATCGTCGTTGGCGATTTGATTTTCAACTTGCCGCCTACAGAGCAATACAGCAAAACAAAGCTTGGGCTTATTGACCGCGCTATCTACGCGACTGGCTTTGGCTCGTACATGCAGGCCAAGATCCCTGATATGTTGATCAAAAACAAAGAGTATGTTAACTCTCTTTGCTTTTATTTTACAAAATACTGATTTAACATGTTATTTAGGACTGGAAAGGCTGCTTTGGAAGAGATAATGAAGGCAGATATTGAAAACATTGTCATGTGCCACGGTGAATCCGTAGTTGGCGACGCGAAGACTTTCATGGCCACTTTCTTCAAAGCTGTTTTGTAAACTCTGAACATGTATTTTAATCTAGTATAATAATTCCTTTTTGATACAGAATTAGGCTTTAATACGCAGATTAATTGAGAGTGTTGTAAAGAAGAGGGGGCTGGCCAGATCAAGCTGCAGCGCGCCAAAGCCGCAAAAACCACACATCAGCATCTTCATCATTAGATCAGCTTTGAAATGTGGCAGACCACACGGAACCAAGAACACGAAAAACAAAACAGAACTCAGACATGCTTTGATATCCTTGTTTGGTTTACAGATTTTGGATGTTGTTATTTTGAAGACAGACTGAAGTGAAGAAGTCGGTGAGCGCTGTGCAACACTGTAGGACTGCTGTACTACCTCCTGTTATTCATCCAGTTGCTGGGATCATCGCCAGATTTTGTATTTAATAACTATTATTCTGGGACATAAGCAAATATTTCTCACAAGAAACATACGTCTTTTGCTGAGCGAGTGCTGGTTCATTTCTGGTTTGGAACCATATCTACGCGCCTGACGCACGCCATCTAACAATTCAGGACCATCCAATTTCGAATCTCTGTTTACCTTTTGACTATTCTGGACAATATTCCAGCCAAGCTGCAAGAATAGCTCAATGCAATATGACATTAGCTGACTGCGTCATGAGGCCGGACATTCTTATATATATAGTATAATACCCATTTGACTGAACACTTCGTCTTGTCTTTTACTATCTTTTGCCTGCTGTTGATTTATTTCTGATAACCTACGAATATACATAGTATTACGCTTTATTGACTACTTCTGCTACTATTCAAGAGGATTTCTACCGTGCACAATTTAGATACACGCTACTTCTAATCGATCGGCTTCTTCGACGGGCCATAGAGATAACACGCCTATGGACTCGTTTGGTGCAAAACTAGGAATAGCCATAGTAGTCGCCGTGATAGGAATATCAATACTGATAGGACTGGTGAAGTACTACAACACGCAAACTGAAACCGCAAAGAAAGCTAAGGAGGAAGAAGAAAAGAAGAAGAAGAAAGAGGACAAATTAAAAGCCTTGGATCTTGAGCATGGGCATATAGGATTACTGAATTTGTTCCATCAGACAGTTAATCAGCATCCTATCGATCTCGGCGAAGATGGTAAAAAGGCAAAGACATAATACTACTACAACGTCTTTTACCATATTCACATTTATACAGCAAACAGTACTATCTCCACCTACAAGAAAGTCGGAGAGGAGCCATTAAATAGCAACCGCAACGAATAGCAAGAGAAACAAGACATACGATGGAACTTGAGGAATTTTTGGATACGAAGCTATGGTAAACAACGATTGTCATCAGATTGTAAATTAATATAAACATAACCGATCCCAAAGTCTAAAAAGCATGAAGAAATGAAGAAAAATAAAAAGACAAAATAAATACCAAAGAAATCGTTACGTTACGCCAAAAATATAATAGTAAATACAAAAAAAATCATTCAATAATCCTGGCTGTGTTCACACAGTCGCAAGACGCACTCATCTTTTTTTAAGCCATCCCATATATGACAAGAATTATTCCCTCCGTATATCATAATACAATTACTAGTCTCATCTCCTCTATCAAATCTACATGGTAGCACCGGTAATAACCTCGGTGCTGCCGCGTCGTCCCCATGGAATTCTGTCTCTGTAATGCTGCATGACGTAAACGAACGAGAGCAAAACAGGAACTTCAAGCAGAGGACCGACGGTGGCCGCTAATGCCTGTCGAGACGTGATTCCATAGTATGACACGATGACGGCGATAGCAAGCTCGAAGTTATTGCTGGCGGCAGTGAAGGCCTGAGCCGAGCAGATTGGGTAAGAGTATCCCATACGGTAACAGAGATACAATGTACCGAAAAATAATATCACAAAGTAAGTGAACATGGGAGCCATGACGCGCAAAACTGAAGTCAGCTGAGTGATAACCTCGCGTCCCTGCGAAGCAAACATGACAAGGATAGTGAACAGCAGACCAAGAAGAGAGAAAGGTTCAAGGAACGACAAGAACTTCTCATCATAGGTCTGAGCACTGAGTCCATGTCCGCGGAGCAGAACACGGGTGATGACAGCAATCAGCAGCGGCAGACCCAAAAAAATAGCGACTGACTTTGCGACAACACCATAGGGAATATCAAGGTGACCTTCATTTTTGCCCACAACGTTGATGTAAAACATGGCAGTTGGCGCGAACAGCACCATCTGCAGGAGCGAGTTGACAGCAGTCAAAATAGCACCATAGTCAGTGTCTCCTTCTGAAAGCTCGATCCAGATCATGACCATAGCGATGCATCGAGCAACGCCAACCATTATCAGACCCTCACGAAGCTCAGGCTCGTCAGGCAGGAACAGCCATGAAAGTCCGACCATGACAAGAGGAGCAACGATCCAGTTGATAAACAAACTAATAGCAACTTGCGCCCATAACGCCTTCACAGTAAGGAGTCTGTGAAGAGACTCGAACTGGACTTTGCACATGATCGGATACATCATAATCAAAAGTCCGACAGCGATGGGGATTGATACACCAGCGAATCCGCCGCGCTCCAACTTCTCACCAAGATCGGGATAGTAATATCCAATAGGGATACCAATAGCCATAGACAAGACGATCCATATGGGTAAGTATCGGTCTAGGATGCCGAGCTGCTCAATCGGCGCACTCTTTGTTTCGGTCCGAATCAGCTCTGAGCCAGCAGTAGAGGCGGTAGTGGTGGCAGTTGTTGATCGGACAAGAAGAGGCGAGGCCTCATCGTCTATACTTTCGCGAGCAGAGATGACGGTGTAGTTTGTGTCTCCACGTTCAAGGTCGAGATGGTCAGCAGGAATAGCACCTAAGGGATCATGAGAATGGGAAGTTTCTGAACGAGGCGGACTAGCCATATTGCTCCTCGTAATGTTCGGAAACAGACTGTATATCAATATCTTGGAAAATAACGGGATAGAAGAGGAAGGGAACCAAACGCGCGAACGTTTACTTTGTACCAGAATTAAGGCCGAAGTACCTTGTGCCGGCCGAGAAAGCTCCCAACAACCCCAGCGATGGTCTTGAAAGGGCACAATCATCGCGCTCTATCTCGCTTACGCAGCGTAGCCGGGCCGGGACACACACTACGCGGGTACCCGGCCGCACGTGCAGTGGCCGCTGCCTCAAAATATATTACGTATATGTTTACAAATATTTATTTGAGCGGAGGCCGCGGAGGCCATTAACCTCATGAAGGTCGTGCAGGGGGACCTTCGCGCTGGGCGGTTTGTTGTGTTCAGGCGCGAAGTGCTGATAGGGAATTCGTGCGGCTGCTGACAAGAAAACTGATAGCTGCCGATAAGGACTCTAAGCAGGGATTCAAGGTGTCTTCTACGGACTGTTCTCGTGAATGGATGACTAGATGATCTTGACAGATGCGCTGAATCGCAAAGCTGCATCAAGGTTCCCGGTGGAGTATGTCTTCCATTATAGCGCGGGAGCATTGATTTTTTAGTCTAGTGGCGCCATGAGTCTTGCTTATGGCCATCCTGACAAAGAAAGTCTACGCGGCGACCAGCCTGGCAGCGACATGCTCGCCAACGTTCATTGGCCCTCGATTATCAGATTTCTACGCAGCACTTCTGAAGATCTTTCACGAGTGATTTCTGTTCGTCCAATAGACTGAAAGAGTGCGGTTTGGCGCAGAATTATACTCTAGAGGTGAAAACTAAGGCGGATTGCGGGAAGCCCAAAAAAAATCTACACGCATATCTCATATAACTGGTCAATATTATTACTCTAACTCCAACTAAAATAACAAGCTGATATCAAAAAAAAACATTTATATACACTCCAGAGAGTCAAAATAGGAATCACAATCAAAATCACGCAAAATAAACCAAACTCGAAAGCAGAAGACCGATAGTTCGCCACCGCCAAAACAATCCAACTCGCTATATCTAAAGAGATAGCTCTTTTTCCAAAATGTAAAATATGCTCATTTATATTGCACTTGCAAAATCATCCAAAGAAACGCTTGAGATTGTGTAGTCATTTACTGGCACTGCTTAGCACAACTGTCGTTTGTGACTGACTCTGGAGATGAAGCAGACGAAGTAGATGAAGCACAGCATGAGCCGGATGATTCACTAGAAGAGCTAGAGCCGTTCTGCTGAGTAGATATAGGAGATTTATAATAGTCTTGAGCAGGTGGTAAAACATCGATATCCACAGACTGGAAGTAGGCTGTGAAGTCGATTGGTAAAATGTTCATTTGATCGGTTGGCTGTGTTTGAACGCTGGCCACAGGTGCGCGCATGGCCACATTAGGAGCAGACACTTGTGCGCTGTATTGTAGATCGACTGGAAATTGGAATCCATTGGGCATACCAGGCATAGAGACAGGCACTGCCAGTGAAGGGGCGATGCCAATATCGTGCGGTGGGAGGTTCGAGACGAGGGGGATCACTGCCATTTGAGAAGGAACTCCCGTGGTAGACGACATTGCTGCTTGTGGCAGAGGCACTGGAACCTTTTGCTGTACTTTGCAGCTACCGTCCTTGGACTTTGCAGGGGCAGTTCCGCATGTGCGACATGGGTGCTGAGCTTTCAAAATCTCCTCTTCCTGGTGACGCTGTGTCATCCACGACTGGAAGTCTGCACCACTATTTGTTTTCAGGTACTCTTCAACAGTCCATTCGTCGACGCCTACTTGTGCAAGTAGTTCTCGCAGCTTTTTGTTCTCTTCGACTACTCGTCGAGCAACGCGCTGTATTTGCACGTTCAGCTGTAATCCCTCCTCTTGACATCCTTTTATCTTTGTCTCCAAGTCAGAGACGTACTCGCGCTTGCGCGCTCTAGATCTGCGCTGGTTCTCTCTGATCCTTGCCAAGTGATCGGTAGAGCTTTCCTTTGCCTATGGATAAAAGAACAAGTTAGTATAAAGTCCTGCACCTGGTTGGGGACGCACGAAACGTGGTGGGTAGGAGCCGTTCATACCTGTGGCATATGCCCTTCCGCTTGAGCGGTCGCGACCTTTCCGACAGGCTGGAGAGCGACGGATGGTGCCGACATTGTTCTAATATCTATCTGAGTGCTGGTATTCTGCGGTTCTGACAAGGACAGGAGCAGTGGTGGGGAGCAAATTGATTTGGGATGCTGTTAGTCAAGCGACAAATTGTGGGCTGCGAGGACCGGCGTGGATTCGCACAGATGCGGAACCAGACCCATGATTGAGAGAAATTCGACAGCAATGAGCCGAGCGATCTCATTGTTATTTCTGATTAGTAAGATATTACTTTATGTTGCATAGTTGCTGTAGTTAGTTGTTGTGTTTATAATTGTATATTTCTCAGCTATTTGTGAGAGTGAGTTTATATTTGATATATTCTCGAATATTTTATGAACGTGAATGATCGTAGCTTGAGATTGAGATAAGAAATGTGCTGTGTATTTGTGCTCTCTGTTGATCACAGAACAGAATCATGTTCTCTAATCTGCAACAAGATGATAGCTGAATAGATCAATGTATTCACAGCATGCGAGTAAGCTTTTAAAATATTCACAGCAAATATTTAAGAAAAACATCTGAATTCTACTTCTCAAGAATTCCGGGCGATTTCTTTGCCAGGGTGCCAATTGTAGCTCCGTCCACCCGCATCATTTGCCATTCTTCCAAGGGGTTAGCACCAATTCTTTTGTAGAACTCAATCGATGGAGTATTCCATTTCAGAACCTGATATATGTTAGCTGAATGAAAGAAAGATTGGTTATCAGTTTGCACATACGCTCCATTCCAGACGTCCTCCGTCGACGGCAATGAGCTCTTCAGCCAGGGCATAGAGCAACGAAGAACCAAAAGAATGTCCTCTGTATTTAGGCTGCACATAAAGATCTTCGAGATAGATTCCGGGCTTTCCGTTCCAGGTGGAGTAGTTGTAAAAGAACAGAGCGAAGCCGGCTGGGATGCCTTCTTCGGTCTGAGCGATCAGCACTTTGGCGTATGGGTGTGGGCCAAATATGGTCTTTTCAAGCATTTCCTCAGTGCATAATACTTTGTCGGACTCATGTTCGTATTCGGCAAGTTCTTTGATGAATCCCTGCAAGTGAGAATGGGTTAGTGGATGAACTCCCTGGATCTGCTGGCTGCTACTGATTTGAAGCAGAAGTTGTCAGGATGAGTAGATTACCAGAATGGCAGGGACGTCCGCGATTGTAGCCCGTCGAATTGGTGATGCTTTCTGTGACTCTGACATGCTTGCTATTTATTTGGTGATCAATACTGTGGAAGTTGTGTGGTAGTGGGATATGAGAAGAATGGCCGATGTGGAGTTTGATGTTTAAATGGAAGAGACTTTAACGGCGAATGTGTTCTTTGATGCCAGTATTTGTTGTATTAATTGAGTGTATTTATTCTAATTACTCTAACTGATTTATTTGAGAGTATTGCTATTGACTATTAAACTCAACAAATGCTCTCTAACTCCGCCTTTCAACCGCTATTTAGAACTCCGCTGTTTAGTTACCTCCGTTCTTCACTGTTTCCACTATTTCGTGAACTGCCTTGTTTAAACTCAACTGTGACTCTTCCATTCGCAGCAACTTCTCACTGTTTTCACACCAACACCGCTCAACATTCACTATATTACATATTATATACACATTATATTACAATAAATACTATTGAAACCCACTCAACAAACACTATACACTCAATAAAACGTACACCACCAGTTCCTCCTGATGATCTACAACCCAAACCCTCTCAAAGAGCGATATCGGCGTAAAGTTTTACTCATTTTTCGACGCCGCGCAACGCTGCGCAAAACTCTTTTCGTCTTCACCAGTTTTCTTCCCCTCCTCTTTCTTTCCTCTTCACTCATCCTTCGTCCCCCGAAAACACAAGATATCTTCATTGCAAACCACTTGTTTGTTCTAAATGATCAGAAATTTCACTCCTGCCGCCCGCGCAGTCGCCGCAAGGGCGTCTCGCCGCGCTGCGCCCGCGTCGTTCCGCTTCAAATCGACCATCGCCACTCCAAACCAGACCTCGTCGCGAAGGGCTCACTCTGCTGCCACCGCGTACGCGTCTTTCTTTCCTTTTTTACTGCCTTGAACTGTATTCTGACACCGCCATTTAGTACCAAGGCTGGATCCGAAGCTGCTGCCTCGAAGGCGATTTCAAACATCGACGAGATCGCTCCCATCCGTAGAACACCGTCCCACCTCGATGACTCGTACGTGCCCCGTCAATCACTCTTTGTTCTCTACAATATCTAACCTCCGCAATCATAGCTTTGTCGGACTCTCTGGTGGTGACATCTTCCACGAGATGATGTTAAGGCACAACGTTGACACTATCTGTATGTATATCTCTAACTCTCCCGAGAACCTCTTCTGTTCAACGCATTCTGACACTCTCTTCTCCTACAGTCGGCTACCCTGGTGGTGCAATTCTCCCTGTTTTTGACGCTATCTACAACTCCCCCGACTTAAAATTCATTCTTCCCCGACATGAGCAAGGTGCTGGCCATATGGCTGAGGGTTACGCTCGGGCATCCGGAAAGCCTGGTGTCGTCCTTGTAACCTCCGGTCCCGGAGCCACGAACGTCATCACTCCCTTACAAGACGCTCTCTCTGACGGCGTTCCTTTGGTCGTCTTCACCGGTCAGGTCGCTACTTCCTTGATCGGTACCGACTCCTTCCAGGAGGCTGATGTCATTGGAATTTCCCGATCTTGCACAAAGTGGAACGTCATGGTCAAGAACGTTGCCGAGCTGCCCCGCCGTATCAATGAGGCCTTTGAAATTGCCATGTCTGGCAGACCCGGTCCCGTTTTGGTTGATCTGCCCAAGGACGTTACTGCTGGAATCCTCAACAAGCCCATCCCCACATTCAACGCCCTCCCCGCCCAGGGTCTCTCCGTCTCAGCCCTTGCTGCCTCCTTCGATGTCACTGACAAGGCCCTGAAAAATACCGCTCGCTTGGTCAACATGGCTAAGAAGCCCATTATTTACTGTGGTCAAGGTATCACTGGTTCTCCCGATGGCCCGGCCCGTCTCCGCGAGATCGCCAACAAGGCTTGCATCCCTGTTACCACTACTATCCAGGCCCTTGGTGCCTTTGATGAGTCTGACGAGAAGTCTCTTCACATGCTTGGTATGCACGGAAGTGCTTACGCCAACTTGGCTATGCAGGAGGCTGATTTGATCATTGCTCTTGGTGCTCGATTTGACGATCGTGTCACTGGTGCCCTCTCAAAGTTTGCTCCCGAAGCTCGCCGTGCCGAGGCCGAGGGCCGTGGTGGTATCGTTCACTTTGATATCTCGCCAAAGAACATTAATAAGATTGTTAATGTCACCGAGGCTGTTGAGGGTGATGTTACCGAGATGCTCACCCAGCTGATGCCCCTCATCAACTCTGTCGAGTCTCGGCCAGAGTGGTTTGCCAAGATCAACGCGTGGAAGAAGAAATTCCCCTTCGACTTTGAGAAGGAGTCTGAGGGTGGCTTGATCAAGCCCCAGACTGTCATTGCCGAGCTTTCTCGCTTGACAGACCCCGTTAAGTACAAGACCATCATCACCACTGGTGTCGGCCAGCATCAGATGTGGACTGCTCAGCACTACCGATGGAAGTACCCCCGTACCATGATCACCTCCGGTGGACTCGGAACTATGGGATTCGGTCTTCCTGCCGCTATTGGCGCCAAGGTCGCTAAGCCTGATCATATCGTCATTGACATTGATGGTGACGCATCGTTCAACATGACCCTCACTGAGCTGTCAGCTGCTGCTCAGTTCAACATTGGCATTAAGGCTATCATTTTGAACAACGAGGAGCAAGGAATGGTTACCCAATGGCAATCTCTCTTCTACGAGGACAGATATGCTCACACCCATCAGACCAATCCTGACTTCATGAAATTGGCTGACGCTATGGGCGTTAAGGGCATCCGTATCAGCAAGATCGAGGAGCTCGTTCCCAAGCTCGAGGAGATGCTCGCTTACGACGGACCCATCCTTGTTGAGATCCTTGTTGACAAGAAGGTTCCCGTTTTGCCTATGGTTCCTGGTGGAAAGGCTCTTCACGAGTTCTTGGTCTACGACGCCGAGAAGGAGAAGGCACGAAAAGTTTTAAGAGCTGAGCGTACTGGTGGCAAGCACTAAGTATTCTCATGGATTGAATTGCAATAGCATATGTTTGTTTTTACTATATTTTGTCTCGATCTCTGTTTTTTCTTTCCTCTAAAAGTTCTCTTTGCTGATTGTAAGTTTGTCGATGAAAAAAATTGGAGAAAGAGCTTTATGCGTGACACATTATCCGCTGATAATTGTCATACGGTTTTATTTGTATGCAAATATTATGTGAATTTTGGGGCTTAGTTAATTGGGAGTTTACGAATAATTGTGGTTCTTTGTTTTTTGTCTAGTATTTATAATGCATGTCTATCGATTTGATTTTATTACATATAATTTCATCTTGCTATATACAAATTTTAGAGCCTGTAGGATGCCTTTCACGAACGTTACTGCGCGTATATACAGCTAGTGAAGCGAAACTAGTCTAATATTTTCCGTATTATCTGTCCCTGATTCTTGCAGCTGAGGATTGCTTTCGGCAGTTGAAGCCAAAAGACCCTCTTCGCTATCTTCATTTTCATCTCTCTTTCGAGGGGTGCTGTTGTTTGCGGCTTCCCCCATACGCTTTTCAATGCGACCCCATGCTCTCTCATTTTCAGTCTTATAGAAAGCGAATATCTGAAAATAAAACAGCATACAGATAAAAACCATATACAACGAGAACAAAAATCGACCAGGTCTAGGATTAACAGCACGATCAATACCGCCGAGTGAGATCCAACGCAGAATCACACCAGTTATGTTCAAACATGAGGACCACAATTGAAAATTTGTATACCTCGTACTCCATGAAACAGTGCACTCTTCATCCCAATTGACGAATAGTTGCGGCCATAAGCAGACCACGGTGAGAATCTGTGAAGCGCCTTTCAGAGAATCCACAAAATCTAGATAAAACAGCCCAATAAATCCCATTTCTGTCTTTGGATCAACAAAGAGATGCGAAGAGAGGATGTAAATCATAAAGACAAGGAAAACCAAAAACATCGACAGGATCTTTGCCATATTTGAAAAGCGCAATTTGAGCTGAGATATAGCAGCTTGAGTGTCTAGTCTTATCACAAGAGCTATAGCCAACAGACTGGAAATGCAAAGTGGTAAATCCTGCAGCAAAATGCTGTGTTTGTCTATGTCTGTCGCAGCATATCTTGCCAGATGCTGTCTTTTAACAGTCTCAGTTGGAAACAAGTAAATAGCACACCATACCAGCCGGTACAATGCCGACTGTATGCTCAACAGCAGGAAATCAGCTGAAACTCCGCGCAGTTCTGCAGCATGAGATAATCTGTACGGACGAAGAAAGCGAATGTGCCTGTAAAGAACGAACGGAGACACGACATCCAGCACACACGCAGCTGAGAACAAGACCGAGGCAACTAAACCAATCATAACAGCATTATTCCCAATCAACTTCCAACAGTTCTAAACAGCCATTCTTCTCACAACTAAATTCAATAGCAATCGCCCGAGGTTGTCAGCCTTCTGATGAAGTTCCTCGCACTTGAGCAACACTCCTGGGGGTCTCAGTTCCCGCAATTTTTAGGGGGGTTTAGACACACAAAGCCCTCATTTGCTAACCATTCGCGCTCAAAATTTTTTTGTCAGGCACTAAATATATTTTTTTTCTGAGTTCGCAGTTTCCCTCCTTCCACAACTTTTCCGTCCAAGGCTAGTCCTTTATTGAGCAAATACGTACACTTTATACATAGTTATAAGTATGTATATATAATTGTGAATATTTTATTATGATCTTTAGTCTAACAGCTTATCACAGAGTCAATTCGCAGCTTTGTCTAGGAGTTTGCGTGGAGCTACAACTACACCATGGCTGATCCGCAGTTCACATTAGAGCTCAGCAGCCTGTTGGAGCAGATCACTGCTCCAAACAGTGAGGTCATTAAGGCTGCTTCTTTGAAATTACAGAGGGAATATTACGTTTCTGAGAAATGTGTTGCGGCCTTGATTCAGATCATACAGCAGAATCCCTCGCCGCAGCTACGACAGCTTGCTGCTATCGAAGTCAGGAAGCAGATTCCTTCCTACTGGGATGAACTTGATGATAACTTGAAGACTCAAATCCGGTCAGCTTTGTTTCAGTCGACTCTGCAAGAACCGGTCGCGATTGTTCGTCATGCGTCGTCGCGGGTCATTTCAGAGATCGCAAAGATAGATTCGTCGAATAGTGATTGGCCTGAACTTCCTCTGTATATCCAGAAAGCTGCCACATCATCTGCCGCAAATGAGCGTGAAGTTGGTATCTACCTTTTGTACTCCTTGCTTGACGCAATGGATCCCCTTTTCACTGAAAAAATTGGCGAGATTTTACCTCTATTTTCACAAACCATCAACGATCCAGAGAGCCAGACAGTCCGAACAGACACTCTGCTTGCACTCGGAAAGGTCGCAGAGATCCTTGATGTTGATAGTGAACATGTTGCTGTTTTCCGGCAATTTCTTCCTAGCATGGTCAATGTGCTCAAGCAGCTCATTGAAGCTGGCGATACCAAAGCTCTCAACCAAGCATTCGATGTCTTCCAGACTCTATTATGGCTTGAGTCTGGCATTATCGGAAAGAGTCTAGGAGATTTGGTCCAGTTTATGCTTGAGCTTGCTAAGGAGCCTAACGCTGAAAGCGAAGCTCGATGCCTTGCTTTGCAATTCTTGACCAACGCTGTGCGTTTCAAGCGAATGAAGATCCAAGCTCTCAGAATTGGTGCAACATTGACTACTGTTGCTCTATCAATTGCCGCTGAGACAATGGAAGATATCGACGATGATGATGAGGAAGACAGTGTACCACGGTTGGCTTTGCGATTCATTGATATGCTTTCGTCTACCTTACCTCCTTCCCAAGTTATGAACACACTCATTTCTGACATCCCGAAGTATGTGTCGTCTCCTAACGCCAACTATCGACGAGCCGGATTACTGGCTATGAGTGTTGCGGCTGAAGGCGCACCTGAATTCTTGGCCACTCAGCTTAAGTATGTTTTGCCAGTCATCCTCAATGGCCTTCAGGATGGCGTGCTGGAGGTTCGTGTTGCTGCTCTCAGTGCTCTTGCACAGCTAGCAGAGGAGCTACAGGATGCCATTAGCAAAGAACATGAGACTCTTCTACCTCTTGTTTTCAACATGATGGAAACTACCGATCTCAAGGTTGGCAAGGCGGCCTGTACTGCCTTGGATGCCATGGTCGAAACCATGGAGAAGGACGTGATCTCGAAGTATTTGGATACGTTGATGTCTCGTCTGATTGAACTTCTTCAGCAGCCAACTTCTGACATTTCTATCAAGGGCCCCATCATTGCCGCTATCGGCTCTGCTGCGCACGCTTCAGAAGATAAATTCCTGCCTTACTTCAACCCCACTGTTCATGCTCTTGAGCCTTACTTGGCTTTAACGGAGGGAGAGGCTGAGCTTGATGTTAAGGGTATGGCCTTTGACACTATTTCATCGATGGCTACATCTGTCGGAAAGGAGGCATTCAACCCTTTTGCGTCTGTTCTTGTTGAGTCGGCTTATCAGTGCTTTACTTCCAAGCACAGCAGACTTCGTGAATGCGTCTACTTGTTCTTCGGATGCTTAGCTAAAGTTTACGAAGAAGAATTTGGACCGTTCTTGCCGCGTATCATGCCCGAGGTGTTTAAGTGCTTAGAGCAAGATGAAACTGGATTCGAAGAAAACGATGATGTCGAAGTTGGTGATGTCGATGAGGCTGACTGGAATAACTTGACCGTCAACAGTGCGTTGGCTATCGAGAAAGAGATTGCCATTGATGTTGTTGGTGATCTTGCTGCTGGCACAAAGCAAGCATTCTTACCATACATGGAAGAAGCTAGTCAACTTCTCCTCGGCCTAACATCTCATTTCTATGAAGGTATTCGCAAAGCTGCCATTGGATCGCTTTGGCAGACTGTAGGTGTTGTTTATAATATCTCGAATCCTCCTAAATGGCAAGCTGGTCTTCCACCCAAGGTTCCTGTCGCTGAGTCAGTCACCGCTTACTCTGAGATGGTGATGAGAGCAACTTTGGAGGCTTTTGATGAAGAAGATGATAGGTATGTTTTACACATTGATTGTAACGTTCACAATAGCATTCGTTCTATGATGAAAAAATCACTTTATAAACTCAGCTCACTCAGAGACACAAGTTGTCGTTGCTGATTAGTTCTTATTCTGATCTCTCGCGAATTGCTAACGTGACGTGAAAATATTGCGACTCGCCCTTTTATTTTACTAACTCTTGACCGTTAGATCCGCTGCTATTGTGATTTGCGATAACTTCTCTGAGGTCATCAGACTCTGCGGACCTGCTATTGTTGGCGACAACACCGAAGCTATTTGTACCCAAATTCTTGCTGTTCTTAAGAAGCAACATCGATGCCAGACCATGGATGATGATCCTGAGGAAGAGGAAGTTGAGGATGCTGCTGAATACGATGTCATGCTCATTGAGTCTGCCATGGACGTCGTTGTGTCGCTTGCTGCTGCTCTTGGAGGTGATTTCTCCAATTACTTCAAGACATTCTGCCCTATTCTTCTCAAGTTCTGCTCCAGCTCAAGCGCGGGTGAGCGGAAATCTGGTGTTGGCGCATTAGCTGAGATCGTGAACGGTCTCAAGGGCGAGATCACTCCATGGAGCGCTCAACTTCTAAAATGCTTTGTTCATCGACTTTCAGACGAATCAACCGATGTCCGTAGCAATGCTGTATATGGCTACGGATTGCTTGCAGAGTTCAGTCAATCGCAGCAGGAGATTACAGCGACATACGCCAAGTCATTCCAGCGATTACAGCAACTCCTTGTTTCTGATGCCGAGAACTTACGCTGCGTTGCTAATATCTGTGGATGCGTTGCACGAATGTGCTACGCTCATCCAGAAAGTGCACCGCTAGACGACATTCTCCCATCCCTGGTTTACAAGTTACCGTTGACCGACGGATACGAAGAGAACGACCCGATCTTCAGATTGATTGTTAGCTTATACCAAGCTCAGAACGGTACTGTCCAATCACTCACCGGCCAGATCCTTAAAGTCTTGGAAACTATTTTCGCCAACGACTCTGACGACGTAAGGCAGTTTGAGCATGAGAAGACCAAGACTGATGTCATCGAGCTGCTGAAGTATATTCACAGCACTAATGCTTCTGTTATTCCGGCTGATTCGGTTCTTGCTCGTGTTATCCAGGGATGAAGAAGTTCGGGGGAAGAGTAGTTATGTAAATATATGGTAAAGTTATACAAAAGGTGGCATATTTAATTGGGGTTAATTTCGTGTTCTGAATGCATATATAAACATGTTTTAATTAAGGATCTATTGGGTTTGAGCGGGAAATGCGTATCATAAAAATTTTAAGACTATTATGAGAATATATTCTTAAATACAAATGATAAAAATGATAAAAATGCAGTAGTTGTTGGCTAATCGCAATGATAGATATGTGTAATAAGTATTTCTGCTACCTTTCTAGTCTTCATTGTCACTCTCCATGGACTCAGGCTCCTCAAACAAAGTTCTATATCGCTGTTCGACAACACCGGAGTCGATAGTGAACTCTTCCATTGAATAACCATCTCCACCAAAATACGAGAGAGCGACAGGTAAGAAAATAAGGCCATGAGCAGCACAGATTAAAACGAGGGATAACCACATTCTGAAGTAATAAATTTCGAAAATCTTTGAGTGAGTGAAAGCTAAGACGGTGACTCCGATCAATTTGGTGACTGTGATACCGCTGAAAACGGAACCGCCTACGCTCACTAATGCAGCCCACACTCGCTCGTCGGTTCCTTTCATTCGAGATCGACTGAGATCAAGAACATCTTTGTTGGGAACCATAAATGCTCGAGCGACATGGCTGCAGAACTCAACACCGATACCAACGCAGATTACAAGATTCACTAAACTGACGGCGTTAAGGGAAATACCCCACACTACCATCACGCCCATGATATCGATGACAATCATGCCGACAGTTACAGTAACGACGATACCACTACTGATCGATCCAAGTAATGTTGAAGAAATTGCAAAAATTGCAGCTTCAGCAACAAAAATTAATGTCGTTGTCAGTTTGAATATTGACTCATACTGATCAAAAAAGATGTAAAATACAGAGTACGGGAAGACTTCAGCACCAGTTTTCTGCGAAACAGACTTTGCGATTCGCTTTGCGTTGGCATACGCATTGATAAAGTCATCCTGAGATCGCAGCGGTGTATGCGACGTTCGGAAAGATGACGCGTTGATAGTCACACGCTCGTAATCCGCCACAACAGCGTTAGAGTACGGAGCTTTTCCACCGAGTGGACATGGATCTGACGGAGAATCGATCCAGAAGGAGAAAAACTTAAGAAACTCCTCGCCCTCGGGAAGACCGTTCATAGTGATATTCCAAGAAGGATCCTTGTCAGCGTAGCATACATCACACTGCCATTCACGAGCATAAGGTGAGCACATTTCATCAGTAGATCCCTTTTTGAAACGACAGCACTCATCAAGTTGCGGGTTTAGCCAGTGGAAAAAGTCATCGATCCATGACGCTGCAGGCTCAGAAATATACGACACAGAAGGCCGTTTTCGCTCTTGCTCTAGTACGTTAAGAAGTGAAAACTCGTCGCAAGTCGAGAAACGTCCACAAAGCGCTTTCTGCTCTGCTCGTTCAGTAATATTGAATTCCTGAGTGACGAAATAGACTGGTGGGCCAGCATCGAAGTAATCATATAAGTCGTCAAAGTAATTCACAAGGAATGAATCACTGGGAATAGCAATGCGCTGATCTAAACACTGTTAGGTATGCGTTCGCAAAAAACTTCAATAGGACTTACCTAAACCAAGTTGAATCTTAGGAACCAAAGCTAGCGACAGCGCACAAAGTCCACAAAAGACCATAAGAATAGTAGCCTTAAACTCTTTCTTCAGAATCGTAGGCGCATACTTGGTTCGGATCCACATCACCAATTCAGATTCCTTGTTCACAATAGATGAAGCAATTCCATTCGCAGTTCGAATTTGCAACTTGATGAATGGTAAACAATCAACTCTGCCGTCTTCCACGCGATGCTGGTCAAGTGTTAATGCGGATACAAACATTGTCACTTGAAGAATCGCGTCAACAAATACTGCCCCGGCGGCATAGATTGCGAAATTGCGCACGGCTGGCATGGCAACTGCAGAACCAAGAGCAAAGGCAATGAATTCACAAGAAGCAGACAACAAAATACTAGGACCCATATTTCCAACCGTTCTAGCAACTCTATGCTCAACAGGATCATTAGGATATTCCTGGTTAACAAGCTCAAGTTCGTGAGAAAGCAGGAAAATATTGTCGACACCCACCGCCAAAACCAAAAATGGAATGACCTCGGCAATGATTAGTGTTACTGGGACGCCAATAATGGAAAACAATCCGATAGATGCGGATACAGAGAGCAAGACAATCAAAATTCCAAACAGACCTAGAGTGAATTTTGACTCGATAAGTGCTCGTCTACCCGACTTGAAAGAGAGTCTGCCAAGTGCAATAGAGGCATAGATGAACATAAAGACATATGACACAGCGACAATAGTCGCATCGGTGTTTGTGGACTTATTTAACTCCTTCTCCAAAGAAATCTCAGTGTTGAAACTAAGTCTTAATCCACGCTCAGCAGCCTCGGATTGCAAACTCAAGAGATAAGCTTCAAGCTCATGCTCCCAGTCCATGGCATGCTCAACGTAAATAGATCCTTCATCACCATTGTTGACTACCCAAGAAATAATGATCGCATGAGCATTAACATAATCGCCATTTTCAACTCCTCCTAAAATCATATTAGGCTTGAGAGGCTGTTGAAACGGAGGCAAGCAGTCCACAGGATTAGAAGTGCATATTGTGATCTGATCTTGCCATGCGTCGTCATCAACATTATCAAAGTCACCACCAAAATATTGGGTAACTGACTGCACAACACAGGCTTCATCTGTAGGTTTGAGACAGATATCGTCAAACTTTGTACCGTAAACAGGAGATACTATTTCTGTGATATTTTGTTCAACTTCAAACCACCATTTTAAATTTTCATAGCTCAGCACTGGACCATTCTCATTGACTAAAAATGCCTGCTCAGCACGATAAAACGGTCCGAAATGATCATCGTAGAACTTCTTTTGCTGATAAGCCTCCGATTGCGGACTGACCCATAATCTGACAGGATTTGTCTCGATAGTGAAATGGAACCAGCCCAAAGACATGATACCAACGACGAGCAACGAAAGACCAATCACAAGGCCAGGGAATTGCGCACAGAATAAACCAAGATTTGTGAATTTGGACTGGAGAATGCTGTGAAGTCTGTAGGTTCTAACTGATTCGCGCTCAACTAGCTCAGAAGTTTCGACGATATCACCTTCTTCTTCGTCCTCAGAGGCTCCACCGTTTTCCTGAAGTAAGCGCAGTCTCTCAGGCTTATAAAAGGGACCTCGGTTAAATTGAATGATCGACTTATAGACGAGAATGAACACGACAAGGAGAAGGATATAGAGCAGCATAATCGCAAGAGAGAAGCAGGGAAGTGCGCCGATATGACATTGACGCTCTGCTTTGGACGGTGGAAGAGAGGGGCATGCATCAGGACAATCTACACATGCACATCTATAACGCTCGTCGCCACTGGCACAGTTCTTTGCATCGAATTCTAGTCGATCGATCTCTTCGGGGGTCTCGTCCCATGGGAAATTAATTTGGAATGGTGAACCACCGAGTAAAGGCTTCTCGTCTCCTAGGAATTTCAAAAATCCTTTGTAGTCGTGTGCTCCACCTCCGATGAGATCCATTACGTATCCGTTTGTTGCTGAGAATTTGACATCTTTGCATGAGTTGTAGAACTTCTCAGCGACAGCAGGGCTCACAAAATAGTCGAGTTCAGTGACGATATCGCTGCCTGAGGTTGCTTTTCCAAGTCCGGTTATGTTTATAAACTGAGATTGATCGGGAGAGCATGTGAATGAGCAAAAGAACTCGACGAAGTTTGCCTGGCAAGCAGGACACGAGGATATCAGAGTCTCGGCTTTCTTTAAGTTGCCGCGTAGATTTTCAAGCTGGACTTGTCAGTATCCAAGCCGCAGTCTCTTAATAGACTACAACATACCTGATCAGCATCACAGCAGACATTACTCTCGCTCCATTCTGCTCCGCAAATATCAACCAATGTAGCTCGCGTATCGGGGTCGAGCGAGGTAGCAGGGCCATTGTACGGACACGGAAGCTGAGCTCCAAAGAAGCTCTTCTTTCCACACTACACAAATCACACAATTAGCTTCACAGATCAAGCAAAATACAAACATCATCAAGGCAATTCACGTTTTTGTACATTGCACAGGTACCAGGCTGGTGAACTTCCGTTATCACGGACGATCCCAGCCCAGCCCACGCAAGCACCAGCAGCACCAAACTACAGACAACCCGCATTTCTTTCAAGCAACAGTATCACTCTAGTCCGCAGACAAACAGATGTTTTCTTGGTGAAGATACTGCGAGGAAGAACAGCTGACTGGACACGATATCGCGACTGTGTGTCGAGCCGATGACCTCATGTGCGGGTTGATCCTGATTGCCGGATTAAGGTTTCCTTGACGAGTCGTCCCTCAATCCTGTCAATCTGGGCCTACGAACTACACGTGATAGATGCACGCATTAGGCAGTAGAACAAATACTGCAGCTATTTTCAAGTAGATAATGATATTACTAATCGAATAGACCCATCAATGCAATACAAGAAGCACCAAAAATAATACAAAAGCCAATATGCAAGTTCGCCGTGTCCGCTAAAGTGAAAAATCAATACAAGAATTAGTCCAACCAAACCACTAATGCAGCCGCGAAGACTGACGAATGTTCAGATCCCCCTCGAAATCCAAGTCCCAATTAGTTTGGTCCTCCTCCGTCTCCGGCAGTACGATTGACTGCCGAGCAGATCGAGTTGGCCGAAACGCATCAGTGCGTCGTTCCCGTAGACCAAGTGCGGCGCCTGACGCTCCAGGCGCTATAGATGAGACCGCTGGTGAGAAAGCGGAGGAGGAAATTGACGGGCTTGGTGTTGCTGGCGTGCGCGTAGATGTGGTGCGCGGAAGTAGTGTTGTCGGTCTTCTGTACTTTGTGACGAGCGAGTTTGCAAAGCCATCTTTGGGAAGTACGAAATCTAGGTCCCAGTTCTCTGTTCGGCTCATTGTTTCAGTTATTTCGTTTTGGGAACTGAAATGTTCAGCTAAGTACTGTGACGGTCGTTGTTGCTCGCTCTTCTCAGGTTGCTCGGCGTAACGATTGAGCTTTGTCTGAACAATATTCTGCTGATACTTCTCGGCCACAGACTGTCGCATTTGCTGAGCATTGAGATGCAAAGGTTGTCGTGCTTGTCCTAAAATCTCAATGTTCTGGTCAAACGCAGACTCTGTAGATGCTTTGTGAGGAGAAAATGAGGATGATAGTGATGTAAATGAAAAGGCATCGTCAGACGGGGTATGATATCCTCCTTCGTCAGAGCTAGGACTGTACCTGCTGTCATTTCGTATATGACGACCTTGACTGAATTGAATGGTGTGAACGGCTTCATTATAGTCACCAGCATGATGAGAGGCTCTGATCCACGGATGTTCTAGTAGTTGTTGAGCTGAAGATCTCTTCCTTGGGTCTTTCTGGAAGCACGAAAGCAAAAAGTCTCTGAGCAAAGGTGAGATATTCTCAGGTAGAGGAGGATGTGGGTCATGAACTATCCTATAAAGAGCAGGCATTTGCTCAAGTTCATGATATGGAGCATGACCAGTGATGAGCTCAATAGTGGTACAGCCAACGCTCCATATATCAGATTTAGATGTTGCGCCATCAAGCAAGATGATTTCAGGAGCCATCCAGTTCGGAGTGCCCACGACCTCGTGTTGCTCGCCTGAGGAGTGAGCATTGACTGTCGAGATTGTGTGAGAAGTTGCTACGCCAAAGTCAGCAAGTTTCACAATTCCTTCTTTGGTTGTTAGGATGTTGGCGCCTTTGATATCGCGATGGACGACGCCTTGCTGATGTAAGTAGACGAGACCTCGCAACACTTGGGAGATGAAAATAGCCACTAGATTCTCAGGAAATACGCCAAAGTTTTTGCTAGTAGCTGTGAGAGATCCGTTTTCGCAGAATCTGTCAGTGACAGAGTTAGCATGGACGCAGAAAAGTATATTATTATGAACTCACTCGAGAATGATGTAGAGGAAATTGTCGGATTTGACAAAGCCAAGATAACGCACAATGTTTGGATGATCTAAATTCCGGAGGAGGTCTATCTCGAGCTATATTATTGCAAATTAGAATGTAGGCAAAACAGATGCATGTAAGTGTACATACCATGATATTTTGGATCTCGGATTTTTTGACGTTGGTCAGGCTGATCTGTTTGGCCGCGACTGTTTCGCCAGTGCGGAGATTCAGGGCCTGACGAACTTCCCCAAATGCGCCCTTTCCGATTATGTTTCCAAGGGACTATAAAATTTCAGAAATCGCGTTATATACAAAGAGAAGAAAACATACGTAATTTCCGATGATGTTCTTTTCCGGCGCAGGTTTTCGAGCAGAAGAGCGCGCCGAACTTGGCGTTGGCGGTGCGTACGACGAGTTCATTGCATTGCTGTTGAAGGAATAGAAATCAATTTTCTGCTCTTTGACCGGCTGCTGGATTTGCTGCTTTTTGGCGCCCGAACGGGGGGAGAGTAATGACCAGGGCTTTCCAGTCATTCATTCACCAGATGCGCATGAACGGACGTGTTGAATGCCACCTCCACGATACAGGTTTTTCAATAACAACACCTAGCACTTTAATACAGACACACTAGTACCACTGATATGCACTCAATACCACCGATACACGCTCAATACCCCTGCTATGCACCGATTCCTGCAACCGGTCTAATCCAGATAATCCGAGGCGTGTGTAAATTGAAAAGTAAACAAAGCCATTTCCAGCTTGTGGCTTTCTGTGGCTGACTTTGTGGCTTGAAGCTGAGAACCCAAGCTCTGACCCGGAGCGGCGCAGGTTCAACTGCGGGGAACAAGCGAAAGTGTACCCGTCGGAATTACTTAGGCGGACCCGCCGGGCATCGCTCGACCGACGACACAGTTCTACTCCGTCCTCGCCTCCTCGAGAACCTGATATCCGAGACTCTTCCCCGTCCAAGACCACTTCTGCAGCTGATTTCCCACGTCTGGGCCACGATCCACTGGCTTGCTAGAGCACCGCACCACACGATCCTTCAGTAACTCTGGTTCTCCACGACCCCGTCGCGGCAGTGAGTCCGCCGGAGCAGCAGCGCCAGCAGCAGCGCTCCACCACCTCCCCGTCCCGGTCTCCGCAGTACTATCACTGTGATCAGGCGCAAATGGACGCAGCTTTTACGGATCTGGCGAAGCACGCCCTGGATTTGCTGGATCAGTGAGTACAGCTGTGATTTCTGCTGCCCATCGCAGGCAAATTGGGTGCAGTTTTGGGCATCTTCTGACTGTCTTGATAGTACTCCTCCCGACCAGCGTGTCCTCATCGCTGTACGTCTCCCAGCTCAATTCTGTGTCTCTAATCTTTTCTGACAGTGTTAGGTCTCTGGAATACCCGGTAGCGGTAAGACTACTCTTGGAAACGTATCTATCCGCATTTTCTTGCTCTTCCTGGTCGCGTGATGCTGACGTTCTTCTGATATCTAGGCCGTCCTCGACAAGATCAACCAGCAATGGACCACACAACATCCCGACTCGTCCCCGGCCAGAATAGCCACTTTTATACCAATGGACGGATTTCACCTCTCTCGCGCTGCTCTCGCCGCGATGCCTAACGCAGCCGAGGCTATCGCTCGTCGCGGTGCGCCGTTCACGTTCGATCCCGACTCGCTTCTCGCTCTGCTCCAGCTGCTCTGCAAACCCATTACTCTCGACTCCAAGCCTGCATACGCCCCATCCTTTGACCACTCAATCAAAGACCCGGTCGAGAACGACATAGAGATCCTCCCGAGCGACAGAATCCTCATCATCGAGGGAAACTACCTCCATCTGAACGACGCCCCTTGGAACTCCATCGCCCGTCTCATGGACGAACTGTTCGTATCCTTCTACTTTCCCTCCTTTCTACGACACTGTTACTAACTCCCCAACCAGCTGGTTCGTCCGCGTCGAGCGCGATATCGCCCGCCGACGCATCATCAAACGCCATATCCAAGCCGGAATCGCAGCGAACGAGCAAGATGCCGCGGCTCGCGCGGATCAGAACGACCTTCCAAACGGTGATTACATAATATCTCACTCCATGCAACCACACCGCATCATCATTAGCATCCAGGACACAAACTATGCAATCTAGTATGGGAATGTGCTCTCAAAATTCATTGTTTTCGTCTATTTGTTCTGCGGAGTGACTGTCGTGTATCTTGTGATTTGTTGTTCTTGGGCTAACGGTGTTTTTCAAGTATGATGGCGTGTCGCGTTCGTTTGTTTTTCGTGTTTCTGCAATCTCTGTACATATAGCTATTCTAGATCTTTTCGTTAGATATCTAATGGTATTAGAACAAAAGTTTATCATTATTTTTCAATCATGCAGTAGCATAGTCTAGAAACAGCAGAAAAAACGCCAAAAATAGTGAGATCATGATAATCATCTTGCTCGCAAACCGATTTCGCTTCCGTGCATTCAAAAGCTCCTCGTTCGCACTCTGAACTATTCCCATCGTGTCAACAGAGTCCGCATACAACTGTTCAGTTACCTCAGCTTGTTCTGCAAGATGCGCAGCAAGCTCGCCTTGAAGACTGGCAATCTCGTATAGAGATTTCTCGGCTTGCTGGGCTTGTTCGAGTCGTTCTTGGAATTCAGCTAATAACGCTGTGTTCTCACTCTCAAGCTGTTGTAATAACATTGGATCTGTCGTAACTGCCATTTCTGCTTCTCGCTGTGCATGCTCTTCTGACAGAAGCTCTTGCATCGTAATTGCTGTCTGTTGTGAATAGCTCTTTCCTGTACCATATGAACCACCTGCAGAAGTACGGCTGTTCAGCATGCTCTTTGCTTTCTCGCTGTCACGAGCTAGTCGGACTTCTTGAAGATCTGTCTGCACCTCTGACACCTCCTTCAATAGCTTGTTCAGCAGCTGTGTCATTCCTCTCCGATGCATTGCTTTCGTCTTTCGACCACCTGCGTCCTCGTCTGCTTTGATAAACAGCCTCGCAAGGGTGGCTTTTACTGACGCAGGTCCATCACTTTGTGACTCAGCTTTCTCAGCTTCTGTAATCAGTTTTTCAAGTTGCCGGACGCGATTTGTGCAGCGTTGTATTATAAGGCGAGACTCGTAGTCGATTTCGTCGCGTTGAGTATTCGTCAATGGTCGATTGGATGTGCGCGAATAGGAGGAAGAAAGAGCTGAGCTGGTAGATGAAAACACTCCGTGCGTTGACACATTGAGATAAGACGGTCTTATTTGTATTAAATATTGCTGCAGAGAAATGATGTGGTCATACTGTTCTTTGTTTAGCATCTTCACACGTATTATAATCGATACTGCTCACATACAATCTGTCTAACCTCCGCCGTAAACGCATCAGGTTTTCGTACTCCTTCCTTCTCATTCAATTCTCCATTATTATTCTCGTCTGTAATCCTGATTTTAGGAACATCAAGTGAGCATCGGACGCCCTTCTCCTCCGCAGCCTTTCTGCAGAGATCGTAGAATATCGCTGTGTGATCCATTTCTGATTCTTCAAAAGCACATCACTTTTATCTTCATAATCAAACAATTATAATCAGTGTAATAAATAATACTAATTCATATGTGGATTGTACGAGTGGTGAAGAAGATCCAGATTGCCAGATTTGATGGAAATGGTTGTGCTGGCTCAACTAAATCTTACCTACTCTGCGGCTCTGATCTTCAATCAGAATATCACAAGGAAGTGTCAGATTATACAACCACAGAACAATACAGATTATGTTACAAAATACGATTAAAATTACTGAAAAATAGTGAAAAACACGATATTATATGATATACAATTAAACAATGACTGGCCAGAAAAACAAACAAACAGGCAACATTAAAATAAACAAGCAAAGCGAATTCATTGCGCCAGGATTACCTTACAAAACCGCGCTCTATCAGCTCATTGGAACAACAAACTAGCAGCAATTTCAACATTTCCATTTGCTGTCCGTAAAGCACTGATAGCTTCCTCGCGCGAAACGCCCAGACTCTCCAGTTGGGCGATATTAGTCTCAGAAAACGTGACGACCGGCGGCGGTACTGGTCTACTACCACTAGTCGATTGTAATGTAGGCGAGACTGGTGACGAGGACATGGCTGATTGCGATGATTGGGGTGCGTATTCGGGGAATAATGGTTGATCGGGTCGTGGTGCAGAAGACTGTGGCGAGGGGATCGATCTTGACAATTGGTTCCGAGATCCTTGCGCTATTGGTGCAGACTGAGAGGGTTGATATTGGTTTTGTGGGCTTTGAGACAAATCCATAGCACTTGACTGCTGAGCTTGGGATGAATCACCTTGCTGAAGACCTAGCTGCTGCCGCTGCCGCAGTTCATATTGCGTCTGAGACTGCTGCAGCTCTCTCTCGTGCTCTGATTCTGATCGTCGGGTGAGTTCAGCAATCTCTGCTTCCGACAAATTGCTCTCGCGGGCTTTTAATGGGAGATCAGCCTCACCAAGGAAAGGCACCTCCTCTAAGCCAAAGACAAGTACATTTCGCTTCAGATCTATAGTTGCCTGGTGTCGTTTGAGCACTAATTCGTCAGTATCCATTTATACAAATTCCGTAAAAGAACCTACTATCTAAACCAAGCAACAGATCAACATCCTTGCCTTCCATAACGGTAAAACTACAGGGTAAGAATGCGTTTCCAATTTTGAGAGGCGCAGAGTGAATTCGACCCAAAATTCGCGCAGTACCGACACCACGAGCAACGCCCTGAAAGTTGCGATCGAGCAAAAACATGACGCTGAGGTCATTAGCATAGAAATCTAAAAACTAAAAATAACACACTTACTGGCATGCCTCAGCACAAGAGGGACTCATGATGGTAGCTTGTGCGCCAGAATCCACGAATGCTTTGATCTTGTGACCATTGACTTCGACTGGAACATAGAGCATATGAACACGTCCAAAGGATTCGGGGTTATGTTCAAGAGCATTGTTGAGATTTTCCATGACAGCTTCCTGCTGGATTAGCTCGAGGATTTTGCGTTGTGATTCTTCGTTGTAAGGGTCATCATTTAGACGTTTCTAGGGAAGCGTTAGCACCGATGCAGGATAAGCGTAGCACTGTAAAAGAAATCAACATACGAGTTCTCTCCGTTTTATCTCCTCAGCTTCAAGACGCGATTCTTCGATCTGAGTAAGAAGTTCTCTAAACCGCGGCGGATCATTGACAGCATTTGCTAGATCAGGATATGTCTGTCGAACCATATCACAAAGAGCCTGGTCACCCAGCATCTGCAGACGGACTTTCTCAAAATCGTTCATAGGCGCTGATTGCGCGCCAGAACCAGCTCCGGAAGCCATGCTCTCTGCGGTTGGCGCTGGCTGCTGAACGCGAAGCATGATCATATCGTAGTCTTCCATGCTGAAAGACGACAGCGGCTGGTCATCCCCGGACAGGATGTTTGCGCGGTAGAACAGGATCTGGTTTGCCGACACCACGCCCGACTCTGCTTCGATGTAGGCTCTCAGGTCGGAGAGGGTCATCGAGGCGGAGACCTCGAGGGTGTAGATCTCCTCGGAGGTCTCTGCGGTGACGATGAGATGCATTGCGAGGGAGTCCGTTCACGGTCCACAGGATGAAGTCACGAGCCGGACAAAAACGAAGACGAAGCAAACACAAACAGGAGCAGACACAGGCTCGTAATATAAGTACTCCACACGTAGACACGGCGGTGCGCAGCTGGCTGATCTGCTGCTGTGAACCCGCTGATAACAATTGGGCTTGGAAGAACGAGGAAGCGCGAAGCTGGAGTTGAACTCAAAGCCAGTTCCAGGCAGCCGCACAGTGTGCGTCTCACACACCCGCTCAGCCTGGTCTACCACTGCTCGGGACTGTCTACGGTTGAAGGAGAGAATTATAGAATTGTATCGTTAGTCTAGATAGCGTGTTTGTGATGTGAAATATAACAAATATAGCAGATATCTTCTCTGAACTCGCGGGAGCAGAACGTGGCGGAGTCATGACGCGATCATTAAACCAGCGCTGCGCCTTCATTCCTCACAACTTTAGCTTGATCCCGGCCTCCTGCATCGCGTCCTGCTTCATCCAGCGATAATACCAGAAAGACGGCAGGATTGTGGCCGCATGCCACAGTGAGTGCGCGTCAATGGCGTCGAGAAACGGTGGAAAGTCAAACAGCTCGAGACTCATGGCCGCGCTCAATAGGAGCACATTACCGAGTGGAACAAGTGTTGACAGCTCCTTCTTGCTCGAGAAGAAGTACGACTTGATTGAAAAATAGGTCCAAAGCGCGTTCTGAAGCAGTCCAACGACTACATTGGCCACCATGTTGTATGTATAGCTGAACTTGATGAATGACAAGTACGAGATGTGCAGTGCGATTGCGCTCAGACAGACTATTGACAGCACTCGTCTCTGCGTGCGCTTCGACGATCTATCCAGCCTGAATATTCGAATGCATGCAAAGTAAAAACCTGTCATCACCGTGATTCCAGCAGAGAAGTAGTCGAGTCGTTCGGTTAACACAAAGTCGCGACAGTGGAACACAGACGACCACACCCACGCGTTCATCCCCACGATGGTGATCATGACATAGTACTTTTGCATGTAAAATCCTGATCTGACGTCGTCAATAACCACCTTCGGAGAGCTGAAGTACTTGAAGGCCAGATAATGAGGCACAAAGTTGAGCATCGAGAAGATAACCGACGCGGGTTCTTGGATTCCCAAGAACCTCTGGAAAGGCCATTTCCCGTGAAACTGCACAATCGGCTGCTCCGCATCAATTCTACCCTGTGTGATAATCCGCTGGCATTCGTAGTCGCAGTTCTGTGGACAATCCCAGGCGAACAGGGTCAGATACAGCGGCAGTTCCGGGGACTGTTCGCACACAGATGCGACACACGTCGCCACGCACTCTCGGAACTCGGGTAGTCTGTCTCCTATCGACCCATAAACACTCCGCAAACAGCATACAAACACCAACAGTAATGCCACCTGTCTTCGCAGCATAGTATTGTTGTCTATCAGACAACACTGCGCTCGTGCTGGTATCAGGTTCCTAGTATATTGCTAATCACGTGCCTGATAGAGTGACGTAGCGCTACACGATCCTCTCTCTTCCTTCAACGTCCCTTCTACCGCTGCCATCCTGCTTCTATATCGTCCGGAAGCTGCTTATTATCCGCTGTTTTCTTAGTTATTGGGGAGCAATTATCATACAATGGATGAGGAGTACGACGTTATTGTGCTTGGTATGCTTGGATGCGTGTGCTTTTGCTGTTATCCTGACCAGATTGCTAACTATGATATCACGCTGACGAACAGGCACAGGTATGCTTTCTATGCTTTCTTCACCATAATCCTGGCTTTTATGAGTTTTATGCTAATCTTTCAGGTCTGACCGAGTGTATTCTATCGGGCGTTTTTAGCGTTGAGGGAAAGAAGGTCCTTCACATTGACAGACAAGATCATTACGGCGGGTAAGTGTTAACACTTCGTCAACCTGCTTCTCTATTCTAACATTCATACAGCGAGAGCGCGAGTCTGTCTCTGTCACAGGTATCTACCTATTCAATTACTGATATTGCCGAGTTCTCGTTTCTCACATCTTTCTTTAGATCTACGAGAAGTTCCGTGCTGGCGAGCAGCCTCGTCAGTCCCTCGGCCGTGATCGCGATTGGAATGTGGATCTTATTCCCAAGTTCTTGATGGCAAACGGTGAACTTACCAACATTCTTATCGTACGTCTTTTTTTGCATATCGCAAACTCGCAGATTACTAATTGCTGATAGCACACCAATGTCACTCGTTACATGGAGTTCAAGCAGATTGCGGGCAGTTTCGTTTATCGCGATGGCCGTATTGCCAAGGTTCCCTCTAACGAAATGGAAGCTATCAGGTCGCCTTTGATGGGATTATTCGAGAAACGCCGTATGAAGCGCTTCTTCGAGTTCATCAGCAACTACGAGGAAGGAAACCCGTCGACTTACCAGGGCCTCAACCTTGATCGTAACACGATGATTGAAGTCTACACCAAGTTTGGTCTCGAATCCGGCACTAAAGATTTCATTGGCCACGCAATGGCTCTTTACCTTGACGACGACTATCTCACGAAGCCGGCTCGTGAGACTGTTGAGCGTATCTTGCTGTATGTGAAGTCTATGGCGCGCTTTGGAAAGTCTCCCTACTTGTACCCTCTATACGGTCTTGGCGAGCTGCCTCAGGGATTTGCGCGACTGTCTGCGATCTACGGTGGTACTTATATGCTTGACAAGCCCATTGACGAGATTATTTACGAAGAAGGCGTTGCCGTTGGTGTTCGTTCCGGTGAAGAGATTGCCCGCGCAAAGATCATCATTGGAGATCCCACTTACTTCCCCACCAAGGTCCGCAAGATCGGAAAGGTCATTCGTGTGATTTGTGTCCTCACTCGCCCTATCCCCAACACCGATAACTCAGACTCTCTTCAGATTGTCATCCCGCAAAACCAGATCGGCAGAAAGCATGATATTTACATCGCCATGGTTGCAGCTTCGCACAAGGTCGCCTCAGACGGTCACTATCTCGCCATTGTCTCGACCATTATCGAGACTGATAACCCGCTGAACGAGATCACTCCTGCTATGCACTTGCTTGGCCCCGTTTTGGAGAAATTTGTTGGCGTCACTGACCTTTACGAGCCCGTTGCCGATGGAACCAAGGACCACGTTTACATTTCCAAGAGTTACGATGCTACCAGCCACTTTGAAACCACTACTGATGACGTTAAGGATATTTACGAGAGAATCGAGGGCAAGCCCTTGGTTCTTCAGAAACGTCCATCAGAGGACGAAGAGTTCAATGCGGAGTAAACCGTTCTTTTCGAGTTGCAGTGTTGTATATTTGTGATCTATTGTAGTGGCATTTGATTACAATTTTTTTTAAGTAAAGGAGTTTAATAAAGATACAGAAGTGTAAAATACCCTTGTTTTCCTATAAATTACAGCTATTAGAAAGCCATAATGCCTTTGGTATACCAAAATAAATAACTCTCCGTGTACCTGATCTAGAAAATGCAGGTCAAGAATAAAATATTATTTAAGCGATACTGGGAACAAACCCGGCAACAGTCGGAAGTAAAGGACAACACTAGCAAACTAGAGCTAGCGAGAACAACAGGAAACGAAAAAAAATGATATATTTTCAGAACAGCGCAAATCAACTCAATATTGTTGACAGAACTCTGAAGGTATTCATAAATATAAAAGGTATCGGAAGGTACTCATACCATCTGCTTCTCGACTCTCCAAAACTCCTGCTCAAAATCTGTATATTCTTCTATTCCAATTCGCGGCATATCATCACGTTTAGAATCCGCTCCATCCCAGCTCACGCGGTCTAAAGCTTGGTGGACAGTTCCTCGATCTAGCACAGATCTGTGGATGAGTTCTCTAGTGGCGACTCGCTTTGGATTATAGCAATTGTCTTTGTTGATTGCATAAATAATCATACCCGGTATTGCTTTAGTAAGGTACCATAATCTTCTAAAGACAGAATCGGCATTATCCACACATTCTACAAGTTCCGGCTTGTATTCACCAACACGTCTGATATGCCACCCAAGAATCAACCAAACCGCATATATGCCCGCAAACTCATCTGATATAGGACCATTATACCACGGACTCACTCGCTGCATTGTAAGTTCAGGAAGAGCGCTGCAAGGCGGATGAAATCCATCTCCAGCACGGATATCCGTATTCCCTGGATTACGTCTGATTGTCGCAGCGCGGATATTCGCGTGGAGGTAGTCAATATCAAAGTCGATAAATGGCAACGACTTTGCAATCATCCAGATCAGAGTTCCATCTGAGAGTACATTAGAGTGATTTTCGTTCATATCTGCGTCGCCAGATTTTGTTTTCCATGGTCTCCTAAAGAAAGCAGCACGTAGCATTTTCTTCTTGAAACCCCTGAATTTCGTTCTTACAAAACTGGAAGAGACGTCTTGTTCCAGTAAATTGCTCCCAGGGAGCTCGGTTGCCACCGGCCCGCCTCCAATATTGATATGCGCTCCAGTAAACCAAACCTGCTTGCAATTATGCAAATTAACACCTTCGTTATGGAAAAACCATAGAGCTGGGCGGAATGCAAGACGTCTCTCATCCAATGATAATGCATGATATGCGTTTTCCACACCTAAGTTCAGGTTAGTATACAGCTAGAACTTCTATAATTAGTTATACACACGATCACTCAGTTCTTTGTTCAAAAAAGAATACTCATTTTTCAAAAAAGAAAGAGATTTCGGAAGCGCTAGAGCGCTAACAGTATCAAAACATCCAATGAATTTTATCCGTACGTCGTCTCCGCAAATCAGCAATCCGTTACAGAGAAGTTCTTTCTTCAACTCATGGAGCTTTTGTCGACGTATGTCAGAGTCTGCGCTACTGTATATCTTGAATATCTCAGGAAAACGAGCCATTCCAGGCTTGCGCAGGATCCCGAATCCGAGGATGAAACTGCAGATCGAGCGGACCATATACGCTCCTCTTGAAAAGCCATACAGGAACAGGTCGTCTCCGGCAACGTAATTGTATGATAGAAAACAATACGCCTGCTCTACTTGGTCCACAAAGCCTTCACCAAGAGTCGCTGTAAACAATAAACAAAATGTTAATCATCATATGTTTCGTAGTCACTATGATATTCCCTACCTCTCCAAAAGTTCCTCATGCCATCAGATCTATCTGTTCCTAGACCAGGCTGATAATACACAATCTGGGATATCTTTCCATCGTCGCTATGAGGCTTAATAGCACGGGCATTTCGAGTGATATTAGAAGGATTGGCATTTGTCAGTCGAAGTGAATTCTGCCAGGTGCCTAAACACTGCGTTAGCTCTTTCTTGACTCCAGCTTCACTGCAAACTTGTCCTGAATACCATCACACAAAATAACCAATCTCCGCTTAGATGGCTCTGAACTGCCTGGTTTATAGAATGGCATTACAAGATATCTTGTTGTCTGTCTGGTATCATCTACGGCAAGATCGCCTGTGTTCAGATGTGGTTCTGCAGCGAGCATAGATCTCGCTTAGCAGCTCTAAGTGTTTGGATTTGGACCGACTACCAATCTTTTCAATATCCACCCTCACATCAACATGATCTACATCTACAATAAGGCAATTCATAGAATTTGATCTTGTAAAAAATAATATACATTACTGATCATCCCACACCGCTTCATCAATAACAATAACCAAACTTATAATAGCCATGTAAACATTATGCACGAAAATCTAACACCGAAATATCGAAACGACAATGTTCTACGCAATAGCCTGATAATACAAAACGTACTCTTTCTTAACTCGCTCCCAAGTGCTAGTGTCGAAAAAGGTGTATATTCCGCGCTCATAGTGCACATTCTGCTGTATCGGCTCCGCACCTGGGTCCTTCGTAAGCCATACCTTAAGCTCCTTATGATATCTCCAGTTGCGCGTCGTCAACTCTGCAGCGGCAGCCTCTTGCATGTAATCTCTCGGCATCGAGTAGAAAATGTAAAACAAAGTTTCATCGGTGAAAGCAGATATCTTTGTTTGTTGCGGCGGAGCTGATTGTACAGTATAACACGCGGGAAGATGGAAATCGGGTTCGACTTTTGAGTTCGATGCTTCTGCCCAAGGCGAAGCAAAGGTCAAACTAAGTGGTTCGGCACTAAACACAATGTTAGCTATATTCCAACATGATACAAATCGTTAAAACTTACTCAGGTTGGTTCAGATTCAGACCAAGAGTAGTCAGATCACTACCCATAGCAAGAAGAGCAAGATCATTATTGCTCTCCATCTTCATAAAATTCATTAATCCGCTTAATCCAAACGGCATGCTTTCTCCCTTGCCATCCTTTCCTTCTGCGGCAGAATCCTTGTTGGCATCCTCAGAAGGCTGGGACTGCTGTTGCTGTTGTTGCTGCTGCTGCTGCATATTCCATACATCGCTGGGATTTCGTCGCAACATGTTTGAATATTCACGCTCTAGCCTTTGCTGTTCACCGTAATCTCGAGAACCTTCGTCTAAATGGGCACCATTGACGCTACTGCTGGCAGAGCCTGGAGCACCAACCATTAAACCCACAGAGTTGTTTGAGTAATTGCTGTTTGCGACACCGCCACTGGCAGTCGAGTTACTGTTGCCTCCTCCGATTCCCGCAAGAGGACTGTCTGACCAGCTCTTGTCATCGATCTGGTCGCTCGGCGCTGAGAGGCCTCCAATTTGCTGTTGCTGAAACTGTAATTGCTGGTGTTGCTGTTGCTGACTCTGCATGTACAGCTGCTGTTGGTGGGCGGCGGCATCCATACTTTGCTGCTGGGTAAGGCCAGGAGGTCCTGTCCGTGACGCCATGGGCATTGGAGATTGTGTACCGGGTCGTGATCCATAAGGCTGCTGATTGCTGAAAGCAGAATTGCTTCCGCTACCGCCTCCAGCGCTGGCGGAGTATGATTTACCAGCAGTTGCTTGACCGAGAGTCGGAAATTCGTTCATGTCTAGGCCTCCAATTCCTGCGTTTCCGGATCGGATCACGGAAGACGGAGCTTGCTGTGAAGATACTGTCTTTCCAAACGCACCATTACCCCATAATGGCATTTGTCCTGAAGATAACACGTTAATCATTGCAGTTCTGAAACCATGCCAGAGACCACTCTGTAGTCTACGATATTTACAGGACCAAGAAGAATACGGGGTCCAACAACCACAAGCTGCCTCAAAATCATTAATTGCTTACCTCTTTGACCATTCGCCGCAGCTGTAGCTGCAGCAACAGCTGCGTTCAACGGCTGCTGCTGCATACTGCTGGGCCTGTTCATCGAGGTGATCACGTTTGAAAAACCGTGTGAACGATTCTGTGGAAGTTGACCTAAAAGCAGATACGAATCAGCAACTAATACAATATCGTAAACCATGACTGAACGCACTTGGCCGATTCATCCTTTCATAAACGTGCTTTTGCGAAATCAAGAGAAGAGTGTGTGCGCTTCATATATCGAAAAGGACGAGCGCTTTCTGTGTATCCAATAAAACCCGCGATCTTTAAATTTGCTGGCAATCACGACGTGTCTCAAAAGAAGAATTGGAATCTTATCAACAAACACTCATCAAACACAAAAACAGACAAGTTCTCGAGGAAAGATTCGTATATCACGTTAACAAATTGCTGGTGAATAGGCAATAAATCCTTGATGTTTAAAAAATCAGGGAAAGGGTTGTAAAGGGTTAGGACAGTGGGAGGACAGGACAGACTTGGATATGATGAATGATGGATCGAGGTTGTGTTTACATCGGATCGAGTATACATTGAGCCAGACAGCAGATGGCGGACAACGAGAAAATAGAGACACGGGGGGAGGAGAAGGTGGAGGATCAGACTGCGACTGCTGGAGAAGAGGAGGAGGAGGTTTCTGTGGTGACTGATAAGACTGAGGATGCTAAGGCACGAGCTGATCTCGAGGCATCACAGTCAACAGAGAACGAGAAAGCTGTGACTGAGCCTGTTGATCTAAGTGGTATGATACATCAAACAATTATTTAGCATGGACCAATGCTAATTAGAATATTAGAGAACAAACCTACCTCATCTGACGAGTTTGCCGCAGACCACGCTGATGAATCGCTACGAACTTCTACAAGCTCACGCAAACGTGCTCGTGAGTCCTCGTCTCCTGCTACGGAAGAGATCGCAAATGAAGAAGAACCAGCGAAGGATATTCCAGCTAAACGTGCTCGTGCTGAAGAAGAAACTATAGAAGAAAAAGACGAGACATCTGCAGAGGATCCTGCACCTACTGTTGACGACGCGAAAAACAGCGCACCAGCAGACGAGACCAAGGAGACTGTTGCAGAAGAGACAAAAGAAGAGACCAAGGAAGAAACAACAGAGGAGACTAAAGAAGAACCAAAAGAAAGCGAGACTAAAGAAAGCGAGAACAAAACGTCATTCGAAACAACCAACGAAACCAAACCCGACTCCGACCAAACTGGCTCCGCCAGCAAGCCTACCCCCTTTAGCTTTTACGCAGCAAGTGGTACCTCTGCATTTGGCAATTCACCTGCTAAAACATCATCACCTTTTTCTTTTGGTGCATCATTATTTGGATCTAAGAGTAGCTCTGATGTAAGTGAAGTTCTTTCTTGAGTGAGCGCAATTGCTAATGTGATCTAGAATTCTGCCCCAAAACCATTTTCTTCTTTTCTATCCTCTAATCCATTCCTCTCATCCTTCCAAGATAAATCAACAAGAAAAGATGCAACAGCCGAGAACGATGATGACAAGGACGATCAGAATGATGCTACCGAATCTTCAGATCTGACTGGAGATTTCGAACCCTACGTACAGCTTAAACTGGAAGAGAAGAAGGTTGAGACTGGTGAAGAAATGGAGACCTCTATCTTCAACTGTCGCGCGAAACTGTATGCTCTTGATCCAGCGAAAGCTACTGAAGGATGGAAAGAGCGAGGTGTTGGCCAACTTCATCTTAATATTAAGAAGCTTGTAGATGAGCCTGAATCTGATTCCACTCCTGCACCCGCATCTGAATCATCAGAGAAAGGGAAGGAGAGTACTCCTACTACTCGTGCACGAAAGTCAAAAGCACGTATAGTTATGCGCTCTGACGGTGTTCTTCGAGTTATTCTGAATTTGCCGATATTCAAGGGTGTTGAAGTCATGCAGGGCATGAAAAGCTCAATGGCTAGCGAGAAGTTTATTCGTATTTCTGCGTTTGAAAATGGATTGCCAATGCAATATGCGCTCAAGATGGGACAAGAAAACACAGCTAATGAGCTATATGAGCATATCAATAAGCAGATGGAAGCTTAACTTTTATGAACAATTCTGTATTCTAGCACCTAGTTAATGGCAAATTTTGTACATATTGATTACGTATGAAGAAACATTACATTTTTGACAAAACTGAAGTATATCAAATATTTCTAGAGTAATTAAAATCATTCTCATTCATTCGGATCTTTATGTGTCTATAGACCAGTCTTCAAGTGTGATCTTCGGAAACAACCAGAAATATAATAATACAATATATAACAGTAACGTAGCGGGAACTACCTGATTAAAATATCCACTTCTCATCAGCAGACTCGATCGCCCATTTAAATTTCTCGCGAAGAGTCTTGGAAAACAACTTTTCGATAGGCACGCCGAATTTCTTGGAAAACATAACTGTCAATCTCGGATCAATGTAGTTAATCTTGGATGTTGTGAGCGCGACAGTCGAGTTGTCTTCTTTATCTTTAAGCTGTAAGGCAGTGTTGATTGCTCTCTCGCTGAGTTTCTCAATTTGTTGCTGGAGTTTGTCTGCGTTTGTGACTGTAATTGCCACTTTCTTGAAACCAGACTTCTTCTCCTTGTTGTACTCACTAGCCAGTTCATCAACGGCTTTCAGCTTCTCCTTTGTCTCCCTTTCAATCTCCTTTTCGGAAAGTCCCTTCTCGCCGTCTGCGATGCGCTTCTCGTTGTCCTTAAGCACCTTCTTGGTGACTTTCTCTCGCTCTCTAGTGATAATGATCTCAATCAGGCGCTCGACAACTTCATCCGTAAGTTCAGGATCTATCTCAAAGTAAGATGGATCCTTCTTCTTCAACGCCGGATCAACCTGAGCCAGCTGCATCTTTAAACGATATCTCTGAAACTTAATCTCCAAAATCTTGTCCTCGATCTTTCCGACCGACTGCTCGTGAGACTTGGACACAGTACGCTGATGGTTACACAATATAGCAACAGCACGGTTAGCTGCGTTGAAAGCCACCATTTTCTCATTGACAGTGCCTTTGTTGGGAATTTTCTTTAACTGATCTTGCATAGTCTTGGAGGCGTTGTAAGTACGGAAGACTTTCGCGGTGAGGCCAGGCATGTAGTTTTGCAAGTGCTTGTTGAGCAAAGGGGGATCGAGGCGATCGAAAAGCTCATCACCTTCTCTCTTTGGATCTCGTTTGAAAAGCTTAAGATTCTTGTAGACTTGCGGGTCCACCTTAACCTCTTGATGAAAACGGATCGAATCTTTACCCAAGAAATCAAACACGACGATATTTGGAGGCTTAAAAGTAACATGCTCATATCGCAATGAGCAACAACCAACAGTATCCGCCTCATCTTCGCCCTTTTCTCCACCAGCTCGCAATGCAAGAACATCAATCAGATACATCGCAGTAGCGCGCTGACGGTTAATCATCTTCTCATCCTTTAATTCGCGTTTGTAATCAGCGCGAATGACGTCAATGTGGTTTTTGAGTTGACGCGCTTTCTCGAATTTCTTGAAATCAGACATGCCTTTCAACGAACTGTTAGCCGCCAAAAAGACGTACTTCGTGGCACCGTTAATGTTTTCTTTCCATGTGGCTAACCATGAAACAGTGTTGTCGTGCTTGACTTCAGCCCACTGATGACCATCCGGTGGCTGTGGGATTTCAGCTTCAGCTCCGATATTAAGCGTGACCTGTTCTGGCATAACTCGAGCTTTCAGCTTACCAGTCTTTGGATGAGATCCACGACCCCGAAACAGACCAGGCGGTTCGATGCGGAAATTGCCAACAACCTCTTTGCGGCCATCGAGTAAACACACTTTATACGTTTCCTCAAGTTTATCCTTCTCTGCTTTGATTTTCTTTTTCTCTGCGTTGGGGATATTCTTCTTTTCTATTCTTTTCGCCTCGTAGTGGTTGAAGATGTCGGTAAAATCGCACTTAACGAATTCCTCAATCTCTACAGTCTATATACAATCAAAGTTAGACAACAAGACACTTAGCGAAACACTTATAGAAGTACAAGGACTTACCGTTCCACCAGATTTCTTCAAAACAGCTTTAAAATCACCAAAAAAGTTCTTTTGAAACACCGGGTTCTTTGCATGCTCAGTCTCCACCATCGCACCAAAAAATCCAGCAACTTCTTCGGCTTCAACAGGAAGATCAACATATGTTCCATCATAACGCAGTTTCACATGCTTAGGCAGAGGCTCGTAGGGAGGAGGAAACAAAACACCTTTGTGGGATAATGTAGTCCACTTAATGGAACCATCATTTTGCTCTGCTTCCCACCACTTGTAGGATTCCTCTTCCTCTTCTTCGAGCTCAGTTTTGCCTTCGTCGTCGGTAGAGGCTTTCTTCGTTGCCTTCTTTTGAGTTCCGTTCTCCTCTTTTACCGCCTTTCCGTTTGCTTTACCGTTGACTTTTGCGTTCGCCTTTGCTGGTTTTTTGACCCCATTTGTTTTGGCAGCTGGGGCGGTTGATGGATGGGGAGCAGTACTCGATTCGGTTTTTTGCTTTTTTACAACAGTAGTAGATTTCGTCGGTTTCGCCGCCGCAGCCTTAATGTTCTTAACGCGTTTTTTCTGTAATAGGATAATGTTAGAACTCGGTCAAATCAATAAACAAACATAGATCGGTCTGGATCGAAATGTTGGATCGTGGGCTCTCACTTACCAATGGCACTTCATCATCAGAGAAATCCGACTCCTCTTTTTCCGTTTTCAATTTCCGCTTTTTCACATCTGCTATCGGAATGTTAGCACGAAAAACTTCTTATCCTCGTTATATCTCCAAGGACGCGTAGTTTACGCGTTCATGTGCAGAGATTCACGCGCCTTCCTCGAACTGGACATACCTTGCGTGCGCTTCGACAGCGGAACATCTTCATCAGAGAAATCTGACATGATTACTCGTATATGACAATTAAAAAAAAACTAATTCACTATTTATCAACAAAAAGAAAAGTTGCCGGTTGTTGTGGAGAAAAGTGTTGGCCCAACAAAGCCAACAACAATTGGATCAATAACGAGTCCGAGACGCGCGTAGATATTGATGCGACACGTCTAAACACCACGGTTGCTCGACAATAATACAAACAAATACGCCAGAAATTTACTGAAAACCACAGAACTTCTGATATTAGAATCTAAGCTGTCAAACACACCGCCAGCGCAGAGTAAAATCGCTCTGATTTTCCAGACTGAAAAGATGCCTGAAGATCGCCTCGGCCTGCCAAAAAAACAGCACTGGGAATTTTTGGAGATCCGCATAGAGGCGCAAACATTGTTGCAGTTGTGCAGTCATGTGATTACACTGAGAGGGGTTTGTGTTGGTATTCTGCGGTTACTATTTACTCCTATAGAGACCGTCATGACATTATTCATGTCTTAGTATAATACAAGTCTTTTCATAATTACAAATATAGCCACGAAAATATGTAAAACCTCCTCGACACCCGAAACACAACCGCGATCGAGAAATCAAGAACGAACACTGTATGTACAATAGACGGCAAAAAAAACATGCTTCACATAATGCTGAATAAACAAAACACTATAAAACGTACATGTTTGACTACTCAATGCATGGCATTCATGGAAATGCTAAATATCTTCTTTTTCACATAGTAGGGGTATACAGGAATGCTCATCGAATGCCGTTGTCGCGGATTTCTTCCAGCCGTGGATACACAGAGCTGCCCATCTTCTTAATAAACGCATCATTACTCGTCGTAGTATAGTGCGCAACACTCTGCAGAATTGACTCCAACATCGGCCGATTATTTTGACTGACTAAAACCGCACTCATACCGTTGTTGAGCACACCGAGAATGAAACTCAAGTACGATTTCTTCATGTCCGTTTGCTGGATCTCTTCGTCCGTCGACCCATTTGCAGACACACTCAGAGCATAAAAGATTCCATTAAACAATGGATTTAAAACTTGATCTAACATATCAAACATTCCTGGCTCTCCTTTAAAGCTGTGAATCAGTTGGCCAAGGAAACTCATAAAATCGATCAGTTCCGCAGTACTACTCTCAGACAAAAGTCTCGTCACAAGGATTGGAATTTCAGGCAAAATCGATTGCCCCAAAATAGGAACCATACGAGCAAACGCAAATCTACTAGCCTCACGAATAATCTCCAAACTCGAAAGCGTCTCGAGCGAAACTAAGATCGCACGACTAGCAAGAATAAACTGATCTCGAACTGCATCGGTTACAGCTTTACCGCCATCCGCAATACCACGGGCAAAAGTGCCAATTGCCATTATGTCGTGGTGAATCTGAAGAGCCAATCTTGGATCCTCAGGAGCGTGGGGAAGACTTTGCTGCATATCAGCAAAGATAGGATTCAAAATGTTCTACAACTTCATTAGTACTCTAATCTACCAACGATAAAAATTAAATAGACATACCTTGATCAGCGCCAATTGCTTCTCATCTGAGACTGCATCAACCGAAACAAAAATTCCAGATGCTTCAAAAAGATACAACCGGCCGTCTATATTATCAGAATCACTAGCTCCAAGCTCGGAAATGTCGGATTCGTTATCATCCTTTTGTGCCAATTCAGCTCGAATAACTAGCAAATCACCAATAGCACCTAATGCTGTTTCTGAAATATCACCTATTCTAGCCTTGCACAATTTGATAAATCTATAAAATAAAAACCAAGAGCGAACTTGAACTTGCGCATATGAGCTGTGAATTCCAACTCCCGAGACAAAGATTTCAAGCATCTGTGGAATCAAATGCTGATGTGCCTCAAAAAACTTTGGATTCTTCACAACAAGCTCCATATATTGCAAGTTGATAGCTGGATGTCCAATAGCCAATACATTCGAAGACGTCATTCGTAACAGCATATTGTTCAATAGACCAATAGCGTTCGAGTTCTCTTGATTCTTAGCAGGCAGAGCCGCCGCATTTCGAAGACCATCACTATAAGCGCCCAACTCGAATAATCCAAGCTCGACATCACGCCAGTCCTGCTTCGAAAGACAGTCAAGCACCACATTCGAAATGATGTCCATGAACAAATCAGGGTCGATGGCTGCTACTGCATCTTGAAATAGTCGTAGGCGTGCTCGAATTTCGAGAAACTCGTTTTCTGAGTCATCTGATCCGCTGTGAAAACTCATCGATTCGTCATATTTCAACTTTAAGATAACAGTTTTCAGAATAGAAGTAATCATAGCCAGACGGCTAGGAGTGAGTGGTCGGTTTCGCTTCTTCTCCTTTCGCAATAAAGACAGCAGATCTGATATCGTCGGGAAGACTTCTGATGACGTGTCGTCGTACTCGTTGGAAAGGAATGTGATTGCGAATGGCATGTATTGTTGCAGTAAATTCTCAGCACTCGATATGAGCTGAGATGGAAGTTGGTTCTAATGATACCGTTAGTCAAATTGAAAGAAAAAGTTGAGGCTCTAAGCATACATCATCCAAAATCTTAATCAGATCCAAGCACACAACGTTTGTAAGTCGAGCCACTTTTTCCGTAAATTCTGGATCTGAACCCAAAGGAAGCTGGCTTATGAGTTGCGGTAGATTGAGCAGACTAATCAATTCGAGCTTGTCGGCGGGTTTCATTTTCTTGCTCACGATCTCTGATAATGTATCACAGGCGGCGCCTCGTAACGACTCGTTTCCAAGAATACTGAAAATTAGCTGCATGTACTGCGGAGTCACAATTAAGGATATATCGATCCATGCTATATCACACAAAGGTTAGCCATTCTGTACCAAGGCACGAGCTTAATGAAAAATACATACAAACCCAGGATCCAATCACACGAAGACAATTTTCGGTAATAAGATATCCATCTTCTCTATTCGTCCATATCATCAATATTTCCCGCCAGGTGTTTGCTAGCTTAGCCATATCTCCAACTCGAACGTCGTCTTTGATTGAAACATTGCGTCGTGCATCTTCGTTTGAGCGTTGAATTAAGGTATCTGCGATTTCGTCATGCTGTGAAAGAAGTACACGAAGAAATAGCTGTAGGCCTCGTGCATTTTGGAATGGGCCGCCGATGGATGAGAGCGCAATTAGATCGTCGTAAAATGATGGCCATGTATGAGGATAAGAGAGTAGGAAGAAGTAGGTTATCGTTTGCGCAAGCTTATTTTGCATGACTATAATCAATTAGAACAAGAAGCGGCAGCTGAAGCACAGGATATCATACAAACTGCGTCGGTTTCGGAATTGTTTTGTGGGCTGTATTCTCTCTGGATGTAGGATAGTAAGGCATCTTTGACGTAGGACAGTGAAGAATCATTCAATTGTTTATCGCTTCCGTTCAGTCTATACATCGAGTAAGAAACAATGAGCAAATCACAAAGAAGAGTAACATACCTTTTGACCAATGCATCGTCAACGACTTGCAACGCAAAAAAACGAACAGCTGGCGATCTAGAGTGTCAGGGGCGATTAGTATAGCTGATATAACAACGAATCAAAGCAAATATTTACCGTTTTCGTTCACTCATAAACAACGCAAGACAGACTTGCCACCCATCATTTGACTCTTTAATCTGATTGCAGAAGGCCATAGCCTGAGAACACAAAATGATCAGTATATGTTTGCGATTCAACGAAATCAAAGCGGAATCGTACCTGCTGCTTCAGATTTGAATCGACATTGCCACTTAACGCAATCTCTACCGCCTGCTCAACCTGATCCTCCATTTACCTCTTAATATAATACCACTATTACTCAGAAGATGTATGAAATGAAAGCCGGAGAACTAAGTTGTTGATCTCTGGAACAGTAACGAAAGATTGGCTATCTCTCTCTATTCTGGCCACTATAACTCACAGGTAGAATACCAGAGGTATAAAACGGTGAGAATACAGCCAAGGTATGAGGTCGATAGGCCAAATTCAGAAACCAGGAAGCTGCAGGCTGTTAAATAGGAACTGGAGTAGCAGATCTCTGGATCAATCGTGCCCGATTTTTTTTGTGCACGCGCAAGTTAGACAGCGTTTATTTGGCCGGGTAATCACAGGACTAAATTGCTGAGTAAGGTATGACAACATTTTGCTAATGGCATTAGTAATATTCACAGATATTCTACTGAAGAAGAAGGCAGATTGCGCTTAGATGTGGAGTTGAGATCAAGCTTATCTAGTATGCTGGATAAATGTAGATTACTGAATGATTACGATGTGCAGACTTGAGTGCTGCTTTTATGGAGAGATAACCTCGATAGAGTGCGACAGCCAGCATTCGAAGAAGTATATGGATCTTAATAATTCGATAGTAGCCGCAATTGATATCACGTATGCACCTTTTTTTGAGTATTTTATATTCTATCAATACATCTGCGAGATATATTCAAGTCGTAGTAAGAATCGGATCAGGCTCATAACCAGAACCGATATCAAATCAGATTATGACACGGTATTTTAATCACCAGTCGATTCCATCACAAACATTCGAATTATGCTGTCTTGCTGAGTAAACAACGACATATCTTAAGAATAACACGAGCATTTCAATCACTCAGCTACTCCAAAACTTGCTCTCACAGCCACACTCATCACCCTGCACATTCTCACCCATCTCTCTACTTTAGCCTACTGCTTCCTTGAACGTTCCCCTTCGTTCTGCATTCGATATCCCAACTACATAATTGCTCAGACACTACCACTCACCACCCCCCTCTATCTCTCACCCCTCCAAAGATCCGCACTTAAACTTTCTGCGGCGTCGCTCACTGTAATTAACCGAACCCTTATGCAAACCTTATCTTGCTTTCCTCTTTCGCCACACTTTGAAACTCAATCACGCAAAACCTTTCCAGAAATCGTCCCCGAGAAATGCGACTCGTCTCACACCACCCGAACCCACCACCTAACCACCACCTCACTACACCTTACCCCACCTCTACGATTCCCTCAGATTAGTGCAAGATTTACTTTGACTCAGACAATTATGAAAATCTCTATTAAAACATTCCTAATAAATAAAACCCATGCAAAAAAAAACTAATCGCGAAATGATGTGAAGCGTATACTATTATGCAAATTTGATAATCCCTCTTGAATATCTCGTAGTACTTCCGACTCTTTGCAACTGTACATAAACAGAAAACTATAAACTCATTTTCAAAACATATTCCGCTATTATATATCACCAATTATTAAAGTATCCATTATCAAAACATTAACAAAACAATTTTTTATCAGTCCAAGATTCATCAGCTTAAACCTCGAGTTTCTTCTCCGACGACTCAGACGAATCCTCACCGAGTCCGGTGGTGGAAGGTCCTCGGTAGTTATACTCGCCGTGGTACAGCTCGGAGATCTCCTCAAGAGTCTTGCGCTTAGTCTCGGGAATAAGGAGAGTAGTACCAATACCAAGAAGCATGAAGAAAGCAAAAATCTCCATGACATGGTTGAGCCAGCAAGTGCCACCGGGGCATCCCTTAGTGCGGAGAGGAGCAATGGCAGTCTGGGCAATGATAGCACCAATCTTTCCAGATCCAGCAGAGAGACCGTGGGCAGTCGAACGGTACCGGGTGGGGAAAACCTCACCGGGAACAATGAAAGTAGTGGTGTTGGGTCCCCAGTTCTCGAACAGTTGGCAAAGAACATAGAGAGCAAGAAGACCGTGACCGGAGAGCTTGTGATAAGCGAAACCAATGATACAGAAGAGAATAGTGAGGGCAACAAAACCAACGAGTTGAAGAGTCTTACGTCCAACAACGTCAATAGTAGCAACAGCAAACCAGTATCCGGGAATGGCACCAGCGCAAGTAATAATGATGTTACCAACGCAAGTATTGTACAAGTTTTTGTAAACGTTAGACTGACCGGCGTAACCAATAGCAGAGAGAATGGTAGAGTTGTTCAATCCAAGACCGTAGAAAGCAATGTCGAGGAACAACCACGAACCAGCAGTTCCCAGAAGAATCTTTCCGTGCTTCCACTGTCCGAAATGGGCCCAAAAGTCACCCCACGAAGCCTTGGGAAGCTGGAGCTCAGCGGTAGCAGCAGGCTCAACATCCTTGATGGCCTTAACCTCGTCGGCACTGGCATCACCGTAGCTTCCGCTGATGTACTTGTTAATATCGGCAGAGGCCTGCTCAACCTGGCGGGCAACATCGAAAGTGTAACGGGGAGTCTCGGGGATGGTAAGACGGAAGTAGAGGGCACAGCAGGCGGGGACACAGCCCATTCCAATAATAATACGCCAAATCTTATCGTTGGCAACCTGGCAATTCTCGAGGCACTCAGCGGTGGAGTTAGCTGCCTCAAGAGTACCCTTGAAACCACGGGTGGCAATCAAAGCGACGATGGCAGCCGCGAGCTGACCCCATCCCTGGTTGGCGAAGACGGCACCCATAATAGCACCTCTCCACTTGGTAGTGGCGAATCTATAAAATAAAAATATTAGATAAACGCGAAAATAAAAAGGCTGCAAAGAAAAAAATACATACTCAGATGTGATGATAGAAGAGAGGGGATAGTCACCACCAATACCAATACCCATAATAACACGCCAGAAAACGAGCAGACCGATGATGTTGACAGAAGGACCCTCGGCAGAAAGAGCTTGGCCAATGGTTCCCACGATGATGATCATAAGCTCAATACCGTAGATACGCTTACGACCGATCTGATCAGCGAGCCATCCGAAGAAAACCTGGCCGACGACGGTACCACCAGAGGTGGCGACCTTGACGGCGGTGTCCGAGTTAGTGGGGAGCTTTCCGCCCGTGGACTGGAAGTAGGCATAACCAAGCATAGTGACACTGATGTTGATGGAGAAGATATCGTAGGCGTCAGTGAAGAAACCAATACCGGCGACGACGATGGCGCGGACGTGGTACCATCCAAAGGGAGCGTTGTCAATCTTCTCGAGCGCGAGACGTCTGCGCTCGTTGGGATCCGAGATGTGCGCGAAGTCGTTGGCGAAATTGTGAAAGGCGGCGTTGCCACCGGAAGTCTTGTTAGCCATTGCTTGTGAATAGGCTGAGCACGCAGGGGAATCTAGCTGGGGAAGACTTGGGGAAGAGAGCTGACTGCCGAGAACAAACAAGCCTGGATGAGGGCGCGCTGAGAATACTTTATGTGTCGCGACCAAGAGAAACAAGATTATGTTGAGATGGCCCGCTAGTCCGTATTCGGAAAGCGCGCCCTGACTCTCTTTAGCCAATGAGCGCTGCGGCTGCGAGCACGTTGTAGTCGCTTTTGCACACACGTGCCTGCGCGTGGCCTCCCCAGAGGTTCAGGTCACGTGCAAACACTGGCTTAGGCGAGCCAGGACGCGAGACAGGCCAAGGACGATGGACGTGTACGCGACCGTGTCTGGCCTATCGGGCTGATTCACGAGGCCCACTTGCATGCACGAGGTGAGCGGGATTGGCAGCTATCAAACCGGGCCGCGGTTGAGCGTGCAATTGGCCGTCGAGCGTAAAGCTAGGCTTAGAAGTGCTTTCAGGGGCCCGGTAATTGAGCGTAGAGCACACGATACGAACGAATATTGCCCGCGTGCGCCTTGAAGTAGATTGCTGTTTTCAGCCAAGGACTAGCGCACTCATTCGCGGGTGCTTGTCTGTCTTTTGCCCGGTCTTGTCAGGGAGTAGCAAGACATTGTCGCTCTCGGCTTGCGGACGATCGACTTGGCCCACATGTTTTCAGGCTGGACCAGGTTTTGATTTCGATTTCGATCGCACGGCTTTGGCAGACAAAACACAAGCTGCGCTGGCATCAGAAAACAAACAATCAGGCAATTACAAGCCACATTGCCATCTGTCAAATGTTGGTTTCACCTAGTCCGTTTTCTGTTTAAACCTCTACCCGCTCATTGCTCTAGTACCCTTCTGTCTTTCATTTCTTCCGCACCAGTATTGTGTTGCGTAGCTATGCACATGCGTCGGCTATCGCCTAACCTCTCCGGGCCTTCATATCTCGTTCTTCGGCACCTCCAGCGCAAACGTGGGTCGCATTGACCGCCCACGTTGTCGTCTATACCCAGCCTGAACGATACTCAATCCTCTGCTCTAACCAGGCGCCTAATATTGATCAAAACAGGAAAAGAAACCTTCTCGGATTAAGCTAGTAACGAAGACGAAAAAAATAAGGAAAAACAGAAAACAAGGGCTCAGTTCCGAGACCCACACGCACGCACGTTCACCTTCCTCCCGTCTCTTTCGCAAACAACGGATTATCCCCTGCGCTCTTTCCTTCCCTGCTTCTGTCAATTTTCCACTCATCCCTCGCTAGCAGGCCGCTGGCGCAATACTGTGGCGTTTGGTTTTGGGCTACGGATGAAGCATCCTATTCCAGAGAATCTTTGGACTCGCGAAAACTCGTCTTCCTTCATCACGAATACAACAGGTTATTGCGCACATTAGCAGCGCAATATAGCTCCAGCACATTCAATTGAGCTGTCAACACACGAACCTGCATGCTTTGACGTCTGACAGTTGCTGTTTTGCCCTCTGAGTACTTTCATCTTACTGACACTGAAACAAGTACGGGTATCCTACACCAAACAACCGAAGATAGAGCTTAATATCACGCGCACATCTTCAATTCTTGAGCAAACTAATAAGCCACCCTGCTCTGTTATACTAGAACATTGAGCTTATATCCATCCACTCTTCTTGATATTACTCATACTGACGCTTAATGTAACCCAACATGCTGTCAAATTTCGCATTGCGCACCACGTTATCGCAATATATCCAGACCAAAGTCGATGCTGTTCAAGACATCTCTTCACAATTTTCAAAAACCCTTTTTATATAATAGATCTCGTCACATATTTCTAACTGTTCAATGATTAGCAAGCCTTGAAAGAACCGGTTAGCATAACTGATTGAAAACAGCTTTCTTCTTGTCGTAATTGCTAATAGTCGATAACTATCCCAAACGACAACATACCTTAACTATCGCCAAACTCCATCTCAGTCACCATACTCAATCGCAAAGAAAACAATACACCACAAAAAATTTCTGCCGTTTTCGTAGTATTTCCGCTCGATCGCGGTTGTTCGCTGTTGCGATTCAGAGCTAGATTTGGAGTTCATCAAGTAATTAATTTATTTCTCACGTAAGAATACAATTAGCATTATGTAATTACATGCAGCCATTTTCATTTCGCCTGTTCTCCATGTCCTCAGTGTTACAGCAGTTATCACCCATCACAGATTTAGTAATCAGGTCATAAAATGCAATCAAATGACATAAAATTATGTGGTACAAAAAAGGTCTAATTACAACGAAAAATATGAATATAACAAAACAACAGAAAATAATTATTAATAGTCGGATAATACGACGTATGCCTTTCTATACAAGACTCAAACCCTTCTCTCTAGACACAAATCCCGGGCACATAAAATCATTAATGAAAATCAAAAAATAAACTCCAAACGTAAGATTAAAGCAGTGGCGAAACAGAGCCAACTGGACCAGGAGCAGCAAGCACAGCTGTCGACGAGCCAGGAGTATTCGCGCTTCCGGAATTACTAGTGGAAGTTGGCGACAACGCAATCGTGTCCGTGGACATCATCGGCATTGGCACGGGTGGAACGATACCCACTGTTGTTGCCGCTGCCGCAATTGAAGTTTCGCTAAACATTCCAATCGACTGCCACGTGTGATTAGTTCGGCCCTTGATGTCATTGATACCTTTTTCCATCTTCGTGATTGCATTTGAGAATTCGGCCTCGATAGCACGTCGCCGTTCAGCCAATTTCTCGCGCTCAAGCTTTCGACGAGCAAATTCAGTATCCCAAGCTTCTCTACGCTCTTGATCCGCTCGTTGAAACTCGGCAATCAGCTTCTTCTGTCGGGTCTGCAACTTTTCAGCTTTGCCGTTGACTGTACTCTCGTCAGACTGTAGTTCCCGATGACGCGTATCAGTCGCTCCCTTTCGTTGTTGAAACCGGCTCTCATGCTGATCAATTTGAAGAATGGCAGCCTGCCACTTTTTACGACGCGCATCAACTAACCCAATCAGAGACTGCTCCTCTTGCTCAAATTCATCCAGCTTCTTCTGAAATGCTTCAATCTCTTCTTCGGTACGACGAACGCTCTCTCGTAACGCGAGAATACGTCTCCACGCACGCTCATCGCCACGGTCTCCGGCTCCAAGACGTGATTTAAGAGTATCGATTTCAGATCGGAGTGAGGCTAGCTGTTTTGAATGGTCGCGTCGTGAACGTTTTAGCTTTTGCTTTTCTTCGGTTAGCGTCTCATTTGTAGTGCACAGTGTGTCGAGCAGAGTCGTAACTGGCGATAATGGACGTGATGGCTGCTGAACTTGCGAGGATACCGCGGAAGCTATTATAATCATAATTAGTAACAGAAGTATAACAATAAGTAAAAGTTCCGACATACAGTCTTTTGGCGAAGTACAGATATCCGTACGGCAAATTGTGACTTGCTTGAACTTGAATTTCTTGCTAATCTCAATCTCATACTCTGTAATCGGCGTCAGTCCGCTAACAACAAGCAGCGTCTCAGCGTACTCTTCAGCGCTCTCTGGCAGTGCCGCACTATTGATCTCGACCTCATCAGCTACTGCTTCTTCAAGCAGCTGCACGGTAGGATCTGTAGGTCCATCAGAGGCGTTCTGTAGAGCCGGGTAAAGAACCTTAGGAACAATAGTTTGGACAGAAACTTCAGGCCATAAGATTCCATTCACTCGAACAGTAATGCCGTTATAAAGCGACGCTTGGAATGTATGTGGCTGCCACCCGGTCGCTGCCTGAGTCGGATCTGTGTGTGAAAATATTGACGGAACTAAAGATGTGGGAAGCAACGAGTGATCATTATGTCCATTCGACTCATTTGACGACTGAGAAGCTGAAAAAGCTGCATCAGAGGTAGACGATGAGGTGCAGTCACCACGTATTATCTCAAAAGCCACTTCATTCTCCAAAATATATCGTACGCAGCAATATAAAGCCGGCTCTGTCGCAGTAGGCTTATAATAAAGCCCATTCGCTACTGGACTATCGTCTGAGATCAATGAGGATAATAGAGATTGACCCTCTTCTGCTGGTACTAAACTGTGGTTATTTTGCGAGAGATCTTCGGTTGTCAACTGCGGATCTGAAAGGATTTGTCGCGATTCACGAGAAGCCAGCACTAAGGTATTTGCAAGTGCTGTCCAAAGAGTCTGTTGATGTGGCTTTCCTTCTCTGTTTCCCTTCTTCTTCTTCTTAACAGGCGTACTACTCACAGAAGTAGGCGCAGGAGCCAAAGGCTGACTTGTGGCAAAGGCAAAAGAGTCATAATCTATTCCATAACCATCTCCTAAAATAGCTGGCGATGAGCTTGCAGCCGGTATCGAACTTAACTTGTTTTCATGCTCGATGAATAATCGTCGAAGTGAATGCATTATGCTCTGAGCCACAATATGAATAGCAATAGCCTGACCAAACCAACCAGCTGATCCGTAAATGATATCCAAAGTGCGAGGAGATGAGCCACTCGATGCTAAATAATACTGAGGAATACTCGATATCGGCTCTTCTTCAACGACGCTTATCACCGGTGCTGGATTTGGTAGTAGTGCGCCACGGCGGATTAAGAAAAAAGAGTGACGCACTGCTCGAGCGATTTGAAGTAAAGAAGTGCAGTACAAAGCTGTTTTTGATCCCCCGCCTCCAAGAGCCGAGGCAATAACCGCAGATCCCAGATCGGCCATAACTGCCCGTAACCGAGGTAAAAAGAATATTGACACAACAGCTGTAGTAATGTCAGCCAACAAAACGGTGAGCAAGCTTGGAGAAGCCTGAGTCGCGTGCGTCAGCGTCGAGATCAAAGAAGCAGCTGGAGGAGTAGGCGGGGTGACAAATGTCATAGAGGCGAAAATCATGTGGATGAACGAAACAATAACACTCGGAAACTGAATAATGAGGACAAATATAGTAAGAGAGTCGATCAAAGGATGAGCGCTAAGAATCGAAGTTTGTTGGGTAGCGGGCTTGCCGTTTTGCGAACCATGTTCGTTGTAAAATGACGGGGTCTTTCTTAACGAACGCTCTGGCGGCTCATGAAGCAGTGTAGTAGTGGAAACAGTAGCAGGACCGGATGCAAAATCTGACTTTGTCAACACAGGTGTAGTCTGAGCAGAGGCTAACGGACTGGCTGAATAGTTCTGCTGGGGAGTTGGGGCTCTCCTTGACGCGTCAGCCAAGGAGATGTCCGGCACCGGTAAAGACTGCTGAGACGATGCAGCCGCCGTCGAAATCAGCGAAGACGTCGAACTGGAAACAGAGCTGCTCGCCAGGTTCGCGCGCCGGGCGGCAGATCCGCGCGCCATGATTGACGAGGCGAAGCAGCTGCTGAGCAACCGCTGAACTGCAGTCTCAAAGCTCGGACGATCGTGTCAGTAAACGTCCAAAGCAAGAGGCCCAGAACGGGATCAAAGAAAAAGAAGCACTCGTCGCAGAAGCAGTTGAGAATATGCTGCTGACCAAAGCTCGAGAAGAAGAGGAATGCTGAAGAGGATGCAAAGAAGCAAGTGAATCGGTGATATTTTTCTAGTGCCGCATGGACCGAACCTTCGCTACCGTCACGTGAAAATTCTTAATGCTTAAATGTGTGGTACAATAGCCTTGAATGCTGACATTTGCGACTGCACGAAAATTTGATCATGCTGAGTCTGCAGATTAACACCCGGAAAGCCCAGTCAAAGCCAGGATTCAGTGGTACAGTGACTGTGTTGCACACGAGAAGACAATGGCTCTTTCATTTGCTGGCTGGAGCAGGCCATTATGCGAAGTGCTGGAAACTAAGTCGCTGGGCTTTGCTACGCCTGCATTTTTCCAGCAGGCGACTTCTCAGACACAGCTGACACAGCGACGCTCATACGAATCGCAGCTTCCCCGACAGAGAAGACAGCGAAGACATCTTCCGCCTGGAAAGACGCGACCAGCAGTATATCACATGTTTGACTGCCGTGTCGAGATGTCGGATGGCTCCACTTATGTTCGCCAATCACCGTTCCCGCGAGTCGAGTGGAGATATTTACGGGACCAACGCACACATCCTCTCTGGAACCCGACGATCAGTGGTCTAGTTGCAGTCCAGGCAGATACAGGTGGCCGTGTTGCTAAGTTCAACCAGAAATTCGGTGGTGCAGCTGATGAGTTTGCCAAGGAAGGCGAGGGGGCTACCGAGGAGGAGTCCGTGTTTGATGGCAAGATTGAAGAGATGTTTGAAGACTTTGAGCACAAGGAGTCTCTTAACGTGCGTGTGTTCCAGAGAATTCGTACAAAGGGCAAGAAGAGCTCTGCGGGACGCAGTGGTAGATACATTTAGGGTGGGTACGGTTCGAGTGCAAATTTTGTAAATAGTAAAACGTCTAGGTTATGGATATATACAAAATCTAATATACATAATATGATACTATAGAAGATAACTCTTCACTCATGCATTAAATGACTTCTTTTTAGCAGTCTTCCTGTTTTGATTGGGTTGTCTTTGGCGTGAACCCGGAGATATTGACGATTGAAATAGACGAGTGCAGGTTTGCTGGACGCGCTGCCTTCGTCTTCGTCTTCAATCTCCAGTCTCTGAACCTCGCCTACCCATATTTCATGATCTCTAACTTTGAAGCAGTTTATCGTGTTGCAGTCGACTCTAGCAAATGCAACCATGCCTTCTTTGTGTTCTGATGTCTCGTCTTGTTCTTCAATTTTGATGCTTGTTTTGTTTAGCATTGGCGTTCTAAATGGAGCATCAGAGACGGGAAACCAGTCCACGCCCATGACCTCCACATCGCCTTCTGTACAGTCGGCATCGTCTCCAGCCGTAGCTGATCCCGCAAAGCCATGCGCGACCTCTTCAGTAGCATGCGCTCCAGAAAGGAAGTTCACACTAAATCTGCCCGAATCATGTATGAGCTGTGACGTTCTGGACGGTAGCTTCAGATTAAAAGATATCAGCGGTGCTCCTTCAGCCGACACCGAGAGCGAAGTCACGGAGGAGACAGTTGCAGCTCGTCGGTCGGGGCCATGAGCGGCCGTAATGACAGCCAGCGGAGCAGCATGGCGCGCCATGAGCTGCTTATACTGTGATCCCAGATTGCGACATACTGCTGAACTTTGCAGACCACGAACCGCACTCGAAACACGCATTTATGCCTGTGAAGTCATTAGATGATCGAGACGCGGATGGGAAGCACGTTCGCGAGTTGGGTCACTCGCTCTAAATTTTCGAGGTGATGTGTGGTGTGGGGGACGTGTGTTGTGTGATGATCAAGACGCGTTGCATGTGAATTAGTGAGAAGGGATGCGAATGATTTTGTTGGAGCGGCGCCAGTTTGCGCTTGTCTGCTGGTTTTGGTGTCAATTATTGGCGAAAAAAGAGTGAGTTTTCTAGTGAGTTTTCTAGTGAGTTCGAGTGGGTTGCGATGTTGTTAGTCGGACGAGTGTTCAGGAGAGAACTGTGACTGTATTATCACACTTGCGCTGTGTATTAGATTAGAATAAATCTCAATCCAATAACAATCCATTATTCCATAGAATAGCTATAACTTATTCCATCTACTATTCGACTATAATCCAACAACTCCAAACCTTTTGAGTTGGCGGGGACTCCCAAGCCGCAGTCTCTCCTTTTCCACAAGTTTCTGTGGAAGGCGCGAGAACAAACCCTTGCTGCGTATATTATTTCGCGCGCCCGCCCTGGGAAACTTTTCTTTCTTTCCCCCTCATAACTATTTTCCATTAACACTTGTTATCCACGTTGTCACAATGGCTGAAACTGAACAATTTGGTATGTTTGCTGTATTTGATACTGACTTTATCTTGTTCTGCTGCTAACTTTTCCTCAAGAATTTCAGGCGGAGATCTCGCAGTTGATGAGCTTGATCATCAACACCGTCTACTCCAACAAGGTGCGTTGATCGACTTATTCTACCCTCTCAAACTGCCATTGCTAACTCGTATCTTTAGGAAATTTTCCTTCGTGAGTTGATCTCCAACTGCTCCGATGCCCTCGACAAGATCCGTTACGAGGCTCTCTCGGATCCCTCCAAGCTCGAGACTGAGCCTGATCTCTACATCCGCATCACCCCCAAGCCTGATGAGGGTATTCTCGAGCTCAGAGATACTGGCATCGGTATGACCAAGGCTGATCTCGTCAACAACCTTGGAACTATCGCCAAGTCTGGCACCAAGGCCTTCATGGAGGCTCTCTCGGCTGGTGCTGACGTCTCCATGATCGGGCAGTTCGGTGTTGGTTTCTACTCTCTCTTCCTCGTCGCCGACAAGGTCCAGGTTATCTCCAAGCACAATGACGATGAGCAGTACATCTGGGAATCGTCTGCTGGTGGCCGATTCACCATCACCCTGGACGAGGAGAACGAGCCTATCACTCGTGGTACCATCATCCGCCTCTTCTTGAAGGAGGACCAGAAGGAGTACCTTGAGGAGAAGCGCATCAAGGACATCGTGAAGCGTCACTCCGAGTTTGTTGCTTACCCCATCCAGCTTGTTGTCACCAAGGAGATCGAGAAGGATGCTCCCGAGGAGGAAGAGGAGGAGAAGGTTGACGACGACAAGGCCCCCAAGATCGAGGAGGTTGATGAGGAAGAGGAAGAGAAGAAGGAATCCAAGAAGATCAAAGAGATTGTCACCGAGAACGAGGAGCTTAACAAGACCAAGCCCCTGTGGACCCGCAACCCTTCTGACATCTCTGAGGAGGAGTACGCTGCGTTCTACAAGTCTATCTCCAACGACTGGGAAGATCATCTTGCTGTCAAGCACTTCTCCGTTGAGGGTCAGCTCGAGTTCCGCGCTATCCTCTTCGTTCCCCGCCGTGCTCCCTTCGATCTCTTTGAGTCGAAGAAGAAGAAAAACAACATCAAGCTTTACGTTCGTCGTGTCTTCATCACTGATGACTGTGACGAGCTGATCCCCGAGTGGCTAGGATTCGTCAGAGGTGTTGTCGACTCTGAGGACTTGCCCCTTAACTTGTCCCGTGAGTTGCTTCAGCAGAACAAGATCCTTAAAGTCATCCGCAAGAACATTGTCAAGAAGACCCTTGAGATGTTCACCGAGATCGCCGAGGACCGTGAGCAGTTCGACAAGTTCTACACTGCTTTCTCGAAGAACATTAAGCTCGGAATTCACGAGGATGCCCAGAACCGTGTGACCCTTGCCAAGCTCCTCAGATACAACTCGACCAAGTCTGTTGACGAGCTCACTTCGCTCACTGACTACGTCACTCGCATGCCCGAGCACCAGAAGAACATCTACTTCATCACTGGTGAGAGTTTGAAGGCTGTTGAGAAGTCACCCTTCCTTGACGCCCTTAAGGCCAAGAACTTTGAGGTTCTTTTTATGGTTGACCCCATTGATGAGTATGCCATGACTCAGCTCAAGGAGTACGAGGGTAAGACTCTTGTTGATATCACCAAGGACTACGAGCTCGAGGAGACCGAGGAGGAGAAGGCCCAGCGTGAGGCTGAGGAGAAGGAGTACGAGTCGCTTGCCACCAGCTTGAAGGAGATTCTTGGTGACAAGGTCGAGAAGGTTGTCGTTTCGCATAAGCTTGTTGATGCTCCTGCTGCTATCCGTACTGGACAGTTCGGTTGGTCCGCTAACATGGAGCGTATCATGAAGGCTCAGGCTCTTCGTGACACTTCGATGTCGTCGTACATGTCGTCGAAGAAGACCTTTGAGATTTCACCCAAGTCTGCTATTATCAGAGAGTTGAAGAACAAGGTTGAGGCTGATGGTGTCAACGACCGTACTGTCCGTGATTTGACCACTCTCTTGTACGAGACTGCTCTTCTCACTTCCGGTTTCTCGCTTGAGGAGCCTAACTCGTTCGCTAGCCGGATCAATCGTCTCATTTCGCTCGGACTTAACATTGACGAGACGGAGGAAGAGGTTCCTGCTGCCGAGTCTGAGGCTGCTGCTGAGGACGTTGCTGCTGAGTCTGCTATGGAGGAGGTCGACTAAGCTTTCTTTCTAATGGGTCACATGGAGTAGAATGTTTTTGTTTTCACTTTTCTATTTGTCCATATGTTTCTTTATACTTCTATATTAGTGTTACCGTAAAAATTGGTTTGTAAAAATGGGATTTATGATATGAATGACAAGACTTTATTGTAGAGCTGATTGTAGAGTAACTAAGACAATGCTTTGTAGTGCGAGATTGGGAAGTGTAGCTCGGATTGAGAAGAGTAAGCAATTACATAACGGGTTAAATCAACGAGGATTTATCCGATTTTGCCGGGCTCAGGCAGTCGTGGATCGAAAGTCCATCGTCGACTCAGAGAACCAAGAAAAGAAGCAGAATAGTAGCTTCTAAATACTGTTAAAATGTAATAATGTTATAGATACAGTAATTAGTTGCGACTAAATAGTATGAAAGCAAACACAGTGCCATTGGCTAATTATAGAAGGCGCTTCAGCAAGTACTGGTACCCCGCGGGCGGCAAGTCTAGGACTTTTACCGGTGTTTATTATGGTGACGGATACACCCAAGAAGTGCTAGTGGACGGCTGTATAGTTGATTCCAACACAAGTCAAAGCCCAGTTCGTAGTAGTCGCGGATGCCAACTCTCCACGCCGCCTCCGCTTAAACAGCACCCCGTTGCGCATCTTCAAATGTCTTCGTCTCTGCAAACTGTCATACTAGAAGGCCCTATTGTATGCTTCTCTTGCTGCTCTGTATTCGTATATAGAGGAGTTATTGTTCTTGAACCCATTGCTCACTGATCTTCGTAGGACCTTATTGGCCAGCAACTCGCAGACTCTATCACTTTCTACTACGTGTCGCTTGTCGGAGTAAGATATCTCTCACATTGATTTAATACCGACCTATCCGCTAATCTGCGCTTCTAGATCATTGGATTTTTAGCTGGGTTAATCACTCAGGAGATCAAGACGACTGTTTACCTCTGCGCTGTTTTATTCTCTATCGGACTTGTTGTTGTGGTCTTTCCTTGGCCATTCTATAAGCGCAACCCGGTGAAGTTTTTGAAGCCTTCCAAAACCAACTAAAACTCGTGCCATTTACGTGTGTTTTGTTTTGGTTTATTTGTTTATTGTAAATTATTGCTACCATGACAACCGGAGATTTGTTTTTGGTAAGTACCCTTACTCGTCGTCTGTTCATATAGCGCATCTGCTAATCATCGTCTTAGGGATTTGACTTGTCCACCCAACAAATAAAAGTAATTGCAATCAATAGCAAGCTCGAGCCTATTCTTGAGGCTAATGTTGAATTTGATGTTGATACTGCAGAGTATGGAACGAAGAAAGGTGTTTTCACCAACCCGGATCTGAATGAAGTGTATGCTCCTGTGGCCATGTGGATCAAGGCGCTGGACGTACTTCTTGGTAAATTGCAGAAGGCTGGTCTTGAATTTGAGAATGTGAGAAGTATTTCTGGTGCTGGACAGCAGCATGGATCTGTCTATTGGTCAAAAGACGCTACGAGCCTCCTTGAGAATCTTGATGCAACCCAGCTTCTTGAGCCTCAGCTGGGCAAAAAGGCGTTTTCCCATGAGATGAGTCCCAATTGGCAAGATCACAGCACGGTTAATGAGTGTGAAGAATTAGAGAGCGCGATCGGTGGACCAGACAAATTGGCTGAGATTACTGGATCAAAGTGTCATCATCGATTCACTGGTCCTCAGATTATGCGCGTGAGACATAGACATCCTGATGAGTACGAAAGCACAGATAGGATCTCGCTAGTTTCGAGCTTTCTCGCGTCGCTTTTCCTTGGTTCAATTGCTCCATTTGACGTCAGTGACGTATGCGGAATGAACTTGTGGGATATTCCCAACGAGAAGTGGGACGATGAGATCATCCAGCTTGTCGCTGGCGGTGACGAGAACGATAAGAAGGAGCTTCTTCGAAAGTTAGGCGAAGTTGAGCCTGATGGAGGAAAGCATCTTGGTCAGATTAGCGACTACTTTGTTTCACGATATGGCTTCTCAAAGAACTGTGTTATTACCCCCATCACTGGAGATAACCCCGCTACCATCCTTGCTCTGCCGCTTAGACCCCTCGATGTCATTGTGTCGCTTGGAACATCTACTACACTGTTGGTTTCTACACCTGTATATAAGACCTCTCCGTCGTATCATATGTTCTCGCACCCGACAAGCAAGGGCCTGTATATGGGTATGCTCTGCTACTGCAATGGTTCGCTCGCGCGCGAAAAGATCCGCGACGAAATCAACAAAGTCAAACCGCCTTCTTCAGAAGATCCTTGGAGCTCCTTCAACGACGCAGTCGAAGCCTATCCTCCCCTTGGATCCGACACCGATGCCAACTTAGGAATTTACTTCCCCTTGCCTGAGATTGTTCCTGACTGTCAGGCTGGTACATGGCGCTACGTTGATGACCACAAGGATGGTTTATCCCCTGTAACTGACGGCAAGGGCTGGGATATTCCCCTTGCCGACGCGCGCGCGATTCTCGAGAGCCAGAATCTCAGCATGCGTTTGCGCGCCGGTCCCTTGCTTTCCGAAGTCGGCCAGCCTCGTCGTGTATACGTTGTCGGCGGTGGTTCAAAAAACCCTGCGATTTGCAAAGTCACCGGAGAAGTTCTTGGTCCTTCTGAAGGCGTATACAGACTCGAGCTCAGTAACGCTTGCGCCTTAGGTTCAGCTTATAAAGCACTCTGGAGTATCGAGCGAACTGTGACCGGCAAAGACGCTGAGACCGGACTCGATACTTACGAAAGCTTTGAGGACTTTTTGGGAAAACGATGGGACGAAAGTACAATGATTAACAAAGTGGATGTTGGCTATAGAAAGGGAGTGTGGGAGCGTTATGGCGAGGCTGTGAAATCTTTTGAAAAATTGGAGGATATCGCAGTGAACTTTGAAAAATAGCTGGTTTAATATGCTTTGATAGTGGTTTTTTTTTGTTATTGATTTCAGAGAAACTAGATTAATTTTATAATTTGATACAATGAAGCTTGAAATGCTTACTCATAACTTTGCACATAGCAACTGAACAATAAAGCCCTTCATGAATAAACTAACAAATATAAAGTACGCCCTGTGATGCATGCAGAAATAGTACAAAAACAATAATCTAAACAGTTGAAAGCAGCTTTTCGTAATACAAGATCCTGTCTGTTTGCTTGCTGCTTTGTTTGTGCGTAACTATGACTACATCTATAATCATGGATGTGTCAACTTTTCTATACTGCTCTCGCCTTCTTCGCTGTGCGTTCGTACCAGCCTTGGAGAGATGTAACAATAAACTCCACTCGTTCTAAAATCTGTTCTCCATTACTCTGCTCTTGATGCTGTTGGGCACGTCTAGCCCGATGAATAAACTGTGAAACTGGCATTACCACCACATTACGCGACGGATCCATGAACCGCACCGTGCGACCGTTATCAGCTAAAACAACCTTGTAGTGATCTGTAAAGTTGAACTGGATTTCGCCTGAGCTCAATCTGAACATCGTCGCATGCTTTGTTCGCAGATAGTCAATCAAGTAAGAGACCTGGTCACTGGTGGAACAAATTCGTACGTTCTGTTCGGCGACATAGAGATTCGTAAGCATGTAGTCTCGGAAATGCTTCATCAGATAGAGCTTCTTTTGTAAGGCCGATGGCAAGCCATCAGTTGTTCCATATGGTTGTCGTTCGCGGGGTGCAGCAGGATTATGCGAGTCCACAATATACTCAAAATATGTAACTTCTGGATTCAAAACTACTGTAGTGCCATCATTGAAATAAACTCCGGAACAGCCATCAGAGAGTTGGTATCCCATGCCATACTTATTAGAGTAATCTACCCACTGGCTGATATATACGTGTCTTCCTGCAGAGTCAGACTTGCCGTCGTAGACTACTTTACCCGCAAGTGCATTCTTCATAGTTTCAAGTGTCTTTTGCAGCTGTACGCCTGAAGCATCAGGATTAGCTGTGGGAATTTCGTTCTGTGGTGCAATCAGGTACGTATTTGTTGGGACAGCAGATGCAATCTTTTTAGCTTCTGGCAACTCGCTTTCTCCTAAACGCCTTGCTCGGCCTAAAGCAGGGAACTGTGTTCCAAGCGCTGGCCCTGTGGTTGCCTTGTTGATTGGCAAATCAGAAAGTGGCTTCAAAGACCTAGCAGAGCGCGCACTTGCTTTGCTCAGTTGCTCTTGAGCTGTACTCACAACAACATCACGTAGATTAGTAGCTGAGACTTTAGGTGACAGGCATTCTGGAAGAATCTTGTCAAGTTTGCTCTTGTCGACAATGGCCGGGGCAGTAGTTAGAATAACATCTTTGACAGTAACGGGCTCGCCAATGTCTCCAGAGATAGACCCAGGGCCAATGCCAGCTGCAGTAGCAAGACGACGGAAGTTGCGGCGTGAGATCGCAGGAGTTAAGTTTTTCCAATGAGGAACGCCTTCAAGACAGGTGACAGGCAAATGCGAAGGCGTTTCTTTTCTAAAGAAGGGATGCTCGACTATTGCGTCTAGTGATGGTCGATCTGCTGGATCTTTGCTTAGCAATGCTTGAATCAAATCAACTGCTTCTGAAGAAAGTTCTACTCCTTCTGGAAAGTGATATTCCAGCGCTTTGATTTTCCTATGGAAAGTTAGTATGTGCTTGGATGAACGTGCCAGAATGATATTGCTTACTTGTATATCATGTTAACTTCTTGGGATTGGAATGGAGGTTTTCCACAAAGCATAGCATATCTATACCTCAGTTAGCATAGCACAAGAGCCTGAGAAATGAGAAACCTTACAGAATAATTCCGACAGACCAGATGTCTACCTCGAGACTGTGTCCGTCTTGCTTGCCAAAGAGAACCTCAGGAGCGATGTAGTTAGGTGTACCGCAAATGGTCTTTTTTCGTTCACTATCGGAAAGCAATAAAGCTGCTAGTCCAAAATCGCCGATTTTGACATGCATATTCTCATCTAAGAAGATGTTTCCCAGCTTCAGGTCTCTGTGAATAACCCTTCTGCTGTGCATGTACTTTACTGCTCCGAGAATTTGAATCATAAAGTATCTAGCTTCAGGCTCTGTAAATCGCTTACGACGTCGATGCATGTCCATTAATGTCTTGTTCGAGCACATCTCGAGAAGAATGTAGACGTTCTGGTTATCTTCGAAGCACTCGATGAACTTGACAATGTTTGGGTGATCCATGCTTTGATGCACTTTAATCTCTCCGAGAAGCTGTTTAATGTGAGAATTTGCTATTAGACGCATAGAAATCAGGCATACCTTGTTTCTGGTTTTGGTGGAGGTCAAGGACGCTTTCGCAACTGTTTTCGCTGCGTAGACATCGCCGTTCTCATTCTCGACCTCAAAACAACGAGCAAAACCGCCCTGAGGTCATTAGCATCTGATATAGCAGCACATTGCTAGCTAGTATAAAAGCAAACTTACCTCCCCCAGAAGCATTCCACGATGGAACTCTGCCCCGTTGTTTTTGCTGCGGATCAAGCTTGGAGGTGTCTTGCACAATGACGACGCTCGCTCCTTAGTCTTGCCAGCTTGTCGGCCCTTCTGAGCCGGAGCAGCAGTCTCAGGCGCGGGATGCACCAGTACATCCTGCATCCTGTGTTGTTCCAGTTGCTCCATATATTCTGCTTAATACTCACGGTAGACCCTCTTCCAGCAAGCCGCCTTTGTTTGGATTAATCTTGTCGTTTGGCCGGGTGTTGGTTCGTGCGGCTCATTGTTTACATCTCAAACTTTAATGGTTGCCATGGAAATTGGAGTCCGCCTTCTGTGACTGTGCGGCTTACGGCATAAGCATCGCGGGTGTTTGGTACTTTATCTTTTTGACCAGAGTGCACTTTCGCCGGTCCTGATCGTCTCTTCCTTCAAACACCCTGCGCGCAGTCTCTTTTCAGCATCTCCAAACAGCAACAGCAGCCTGTTCTTCAGTGTGTGTGCTGCTGAGCAAAGCTTGTGTTTACTGATCCGTGTGTTGTAACCTACTTTAATGGCCTCTCAAGAGCCGTGGCACCCCCCGGCACAGGATGGTGCCCAGGGCCCGCCTCAGTCCCTTCCACACCCTGCTCACCGCTCCTCCTTCGGGTCCGTTTATCACCGACTTCTCGGGAACTGTTTTTTTGCGAAGGAATGTGTTCTACTAACTTGCTTGTTGTTATAGTGCGCAGCAGTCCAGTCTGCCTGTGCTACCTCCTCCTTCAGCCTTGGGCGCAGGCGGGAACCGTGAGTGTAACTTTCAATGATTCTTTGCGATAACCGCTAATTCAACCTCTGCCAGGAAATCAAGGATATTACACTTCTTTACCCTCGATTTCTGGTCTCGGCAACTCAACCGCGCAGCACGGCAATTATAACCTTCCCTCGATGTCGGGCACGCCGTCGCCCCAGCTGACCCATCACAACCAGTCTCCATCAATGCCGCAAAATCAGCTACCTGCGCTTGGCTCATCAGTTGCTCAGAATCAGAAGATGTCTTCTGGCTCACCTCCTATGGCTTCCGCGGGTCTTGCAGCTCCGCCGCCTCCCCTTGGAATGGGTCAGGGGCAGCAGCAGCAGCAGCAGCAACAACAGCAACAGCAACAGCAGCAACCGGGATCACAGCTCCCGCTCGGAGGTGGAGCTGGTCTGGGGATTGGATCAGCAAGCGCATCTGCTGCTTCACAAATCGCTGCTGCCTCTTATCGTCCTTTGAACGTCAAGGATGCGCTGTCGTATCTTGACCAGGTTAAGGTGCAGTTCCAGAACCAGCCAGATGTCTACAATCGTTTCTTGGATATCATGAAGGACTTCAAAAGTCAAAGGTGAGTGGATTAATCTACCGTTTTATCTCTTTTATTGTTTTTGGCACATGCTAATGGTGTCTCGACAGTATTGACACTCCCGGCGTTATCGACCGGGTTTCCACGCTCTTCAGCGGCCACCCGAACTTGATTCAAGGCTTCAACACATTCCTTCCTCCCGGATACCGAATCGAATGCTCTCTTGACCCCAGCGATCCCAATCCGATCCGGGTCACAACCCCCATGGGCACAACCACTCGTCCTGACGGCCAAGTGCCCGTCTACGATCAGCGAGGCGGTTGGCCTCCTGAACCCTACCCCTACCTACCTGAGCCGCATGCACAGAGCGGAAACTCCATGTCGCAGCTCCAGGCAGTAGCAAACGGGTCGAGACAGACAGCAGCACAGCAGGCTGAGCAGAAGCGGGTGGGCGGTCCGGTGGAGTTTAATCATGCGATCAGCTATGTGAATAAGATCAAGGTGAGTAGCGGGTTGGTGGAGAGTTGAGCGAGTACTAATCCCTTATCCTTAGAACCGATTCGCTTCGCAGCCCGACATCTACAAGAACTTCCTCGAAATACTGCAGACATATCAGCGCGAACAGAAACCTATTGCAGATGTGTACGCTCAAGTTACCATGCTCTTCAAGGACGCTCCGGACTTGTTGGACGACTTCAAGCAGTTCTTACCCGAAGCCGCCCATCAGCGCACCGGCAACTCTCCGGAGCCTATCTCTGCCTACTCCGCCTCTACTCGCCTTCCTCCTGTAGGCCACTTTGCTCCCCCAACAGTCCCCAAGGAAAAGAAGAAACGCAATGCGTCGACCGCTGAGCAGAGCTCTGTCCTTCCCGGCCAAAACGCTCAGGCATTGGACCTTCCTCCAGTCTCCAGTATGCGAGGCGCTGGCAACAAAAAGATGAAGCTTACCCCTAAGCCTGATGGCCAGGTTGGCGCCATGAGCCCCACGCTGACGCCGATGATTCCTGAACCATTGCCGCCTCCAGTGAAGGCTGGTCCTACGGCCGAAGAATTAGCTTTCTTTGATCGTGTGAAGAAGTATATGGGTAATAAGCAGACTTACAATGAGTTCCTGAAGCTGTTGAATCTTTTCTCCCAGGATATCATTGATAAGAGCCTGTTAGTGGAGAAGGCTGAAGCATTTATCGGAGGCAACAAGGATCTCTTCGACTGGTTCAAGCGATGTGTTGGCTATGACGGCGGTCCTCTTTCTATTGAGAATATTGTATTCAAAAAGCACCGGCTCGAGCTATCGCTCTGTAAGTCATACGGACCCAGTTACAGACTATTGCCTAAATCGGAAACGCATCAGCCCTGTTCTGGTCGTGATGAGATGTGCTGGGAAGTGTTGAATGACGAATGGGTCAGTCATCCTACTTGGGCTTCTGAGGACTCTGGATTTGTTGCTCATCGCAAGAACCAGTTTGAAGAAGTGTTACATCGGATAGAAGAGGAGAGACATGAATATGATTATAATGTCGAAGGCAACCTTCGCACTATTCAAGTTCTTGAGCCTATCGCAAACCGAATCTCAAATATGTCGGCTGAGGAGAAAGCTTCATTCAAGCTTGCTCCTGGATTGGGACACTCCTCAAAGTCGATCTATCAGCGAATCATCAAGAAAGTGTACGATCGTGAGCGAGGACAAGAGGTCATTGATGCGTTGCACGAGAATCCTGCTGTCGCTGTTCCAATTGTTTTGAGACGTCTAAAGCAAAAAGATGAAGAATGGAAACGCGCGCAGCGAGAATGGAACAAAGTGTGGCGTGAGACCGAGGCGAGAGTATTCTACAAATCTCTCGATCATCAAGGTCTTGCTTTTAAGCAAGCTGACAAAAAGACTCTGACTACGAAGTTTTTGGTCAGCGAGATTGATACTGTGAAGAAGGAGCAAGTTAGCAAGAGATTGAATCCCCTAACACCGGGTCCAAAGTCTCAGCTCAACTACACCTTTGAATCAGTTGATATCATTAATGACGTCTTGCACTTGCTTAACGTGCATCTGGAGCACTCGACTACCTTTTCCAGTGGCGACCGTGAGAGAATGGATGGTTTTATTAAATCCTTTATTCCTTTATTCTTTGGTTTCACATACCATGATTCTGCCAAGGATGCAGGTGATGCTGCAGATGCCAACGAGAGTCATGCTGCATCTGAGGCCGAGGATTCTAGTGAGAATGGTTCTGCCTCACCTACTATGAACGGTAAGCGTAGCAAGTCTGGTCGTGACAGCGATTTGCTACGCGACGTTCTCAAAAAATCAAAGAACAATCGCAAGCGTGAGAAAGACAGCGAGAGTCGTGAGGCTACTCCTGATATGTCTGAAGATACGCCAAAGCCGGAATCTGTGCCGCCTGAGGATAATACTATTCAACTGCCTGAGGCCGTTGAGAAAGCAGGAGAGATCTGGATCTCACATGTGTCAAAGAAGGGAGAGCATGCAATTGGAGATACACCAACCCCTGATGGTCGGAGAGTGAAGTACAATTTGTTTGGTAACACAACGATTTACTGCTTCTTCCGGCTCTTCCAGGTTCTGTACAGTCGTCTCGAGGAGGTGAAGTTGTTAGAGGCTGAAGTGGCTCATGACATTGCCACTCGGGCGCCTGTACAGTTTGCGAAAGAACTGGGAATAATCTCTACCAAGGTTCAAGATATGGGTTTTGCATTCCAACCTGAAAACTGCTATGGGCAGCTTTTGGAGATGTGTGAGAAGCTTATTGAAGGTGATATCGAGCATCAATGGTTTGAAGAGTCACTCCGGCAGGCGTATCGCAATAAGGCTTTTAAGGTGTATACGGTTGATAAAGTGGTTCAGGCTATTGCCAAACACGCGCATACTATCATCTCAGACACAAAGTGCTCAGAGATAGTGCTACTTTATGACCGTGACCGACATATGCAGAAGACGACGAACCGCGAGCAGATTATCTACCGGTTACAAATTGAGACTATTCTGGGTTCCGAGGAGAATATATTCAGATTGGAATATGTAAGTACATTATATTATGTGTGTAAGTTGATGGTGCTAACAGAAAAACTAGAACGAAAAACTCAAGGCAATGGCGATTCAGATGCTAACACACGAAGATCTGACTTTGAATGATGCGGTGACGGCTGAAGAAAAATGGAAGTACTACCTCACTTCATATATTATGTCTGCTCCGACTGAAGGCGTGCCTACCGATCGGGTGCGGATGCCCTTCTTGCGACGGAATCTGCCGAGTGAAGATGCTGAAGAAGAAGAGGAAGAAGAGGAGGGTGCAGCGGAAGGTGAGACAGTTACCAAAGCGAGTCAGACTTACTCGAAGGGTGCACTCCGTGTTAGGATATGTCAGAAGACATACCGTGTATTTTTCGAGGAAACTACGGAGGACTTCTTCGTGAGACATAGTGTAAAGCCGTACAAGAAGTTGCCATGGAAGATTGATCAGCTTGTATGATTTGGTGTAATTTATTAGGATATCAAGTTGTGGTTATTATGTATTAAATTGAGCACTATGGCGCAGAGGAGCGGTATAAGCGAATGTGTATTCAACGTCATTTCTTTGTTTTTATTTCTTGTCTGTTACTTTTGTTTGTTTTGCTTTTGAATGTTTTGCGAGTTAGTGTGTGTATTTCTAGATTTGAAATTGAGCTATGCAAGTCAATAGATTATTTGATCATTGAATTTCTCTTGTTCGCCTGTTCGTGATCTTTGCTGTAGTAGTGATAAACCCTTAACCCAAGGGCTCAAAGTCCCAAAGATATAATATAATTTACACTCGAAGGGAAATATCTGCAACATTCACAATCCAGAAACCGGGAACCATGGCAGTTCCAGACACAGTGCTTAAGAGTCCATTCATACCACGGGCAGTATTTCCAAATTATCGTCTTCCACGTTCATATTTCCTTGGTCATCATGCGAAGACGATTCGGTTAATGAGAGAGATGATTTCCTCGATTGATCTGATATTCGAAGTTCGCGATGCACGAGCGCCGTTTAGTACTCGAAATCCGATGTTTGAGAGTCTTGTTGCGCAGAAACCGAGGGTAGTGGTGTATTCGAAGTGTGATATAAGTAGTATTGATACGAGTATATTTAAAAAGTGGCATCCGGAGGGGGGTTATTGTATGGTGGATACGGGAAATCCGGCTTCTGTGAAGGCGCTGATAAAAATTGCAAAAGGTACGTATTCCATTATTCATATACTTTTTCACAAGAGACTAACAAACAATAGAGCACTGCAATACCAGGGAATCGTTTTTTGGCCTGAAAACAATGGTCATGGGAATGCCAAACGTTGGTAAATCATCTCTCTTAAACACCTTACGTCACGTTGGAGTCCGACGAGGAAAAGCTGCACGAACAGGAGCTTTGGCTGGAATAACTCGTGCTATTCCAACATTTGTCAAAATCCTTGAAAATCCAGACGTAATGGTTTACGATACTCCCGGAGTTTCACTGCCAAGTACAATAGATTCGGATACAATGCTGGTGCTCTCGGCTTTGGGATGCACAAATCCGAAGTTGGTTGATTATGTTATACAAGCAGACTTTATCTTATTCCAACTAAACAGAATCGACCCAACATCCTATTCGAAGTACTGCAGTCCTACAAACGATATCGACGAGTTTTTAAGCGCTTATTGTCAAAGATTAGGCTTGAAAGTGAAAGGCGGCTATCCTGACTTCACCGGTGGTGCTGCTCAATGGGTAGATCGATGGCGACGAGGAATTGAAGGAAAGATTGCATACGACGATTTTTCAAATCCGGATGCGCTTATGGAATGGGAAGCTTCACATTTATCACGGAAGAGGTTTACAAGAGAGAAGCAAGTTTCGGATAAATTTAGAGTTGCGTGAGAATATATTCTAGCTTAACTATCACAAAATAAACACCAATTACTCATCATCATCGTCATCTAATTCCGTAACGTCGATCTCTGGATCGTCTTTTCTGAGCACAAATGGCTTAATAATATCATCGAAATACGGCGCTTGTGGACTAGACGGGTTCTGTCTCTTAACAAGCTCAAAGTAGTTCTCATAGACATTTCCATCCTTGCGGCCAATAGCAGAATTGATGAAAAAGTCAGAGAGATTGAACGAATCTGTAAGTGGGATAGCCTGCTGTCGGACATTTGCAAGATAGAGATCAGTCAGCTCTTTGATCTCGTCAATCTGCTTCGAAGTAAAATATCCAGCCTGTAAGAATAACCCAGAGTCATTCTCAATAGACCATAGAGCGTACAACGCAGCCAAGTCATGAAGCACACCAGAAATTGATGAATCTGCACTTGCTATGCGAGAGTAGAACATGCGAACCATGAATGCTCGAGTGTGAATACGAGCCGCAAGAAACCTCTGTTGAGATGTAGCCTCAAAGGCTTCATCGACTGATTTGCCCTTCTTGGTATGACTCTCAAATACAGCTCCAGCTTTGCAGACAACGGCGGAAGCAACGGCATTCCAGGCCTCGACAAGAACCTCCGGAGAATCAATCTTGCGAGATCCAACCGTAGCCTTTGCAAGTTCTGCAGAGTTGGCGAGGTATGCAGTAGATGCAGGAGCAGGCTTACCTTTTTTGACTTGCAGGTATCGCTGAATGAGCTGACGACCGGCAGAGAGAGAAAGAATAGAGTTATCGCCTTCCCAAGTACACTGAACCACCCAGTCCGCATACGCAGGTCCAAAGCCATTATAAGCAGAATAGCCATGGCCACCACATGCCTGTCTGGTCTGATCAATGGTCTCTGCACATGCCCAAGTCGAAAATGCCTTGAGACCTGCTGAGGTGGCGAAGACCTCTTTCAGCTCCTCGATAAGATTACCCATAGAAGCCTTATCCGAAGGCTCAATGGAGTCAATGTTTCTGAGTAGCGAGCGATGCATTTTCAAAATCTCGTCCGCTGCAAATTGCATTGCAAATGTCTGCGCAAGTAACGGAAGCAACCGGCGCTGGTGAAGAGCATAGTCGAGAAGTTTGGTCTCGACATCTCCCTTCTGCGCGGTAAACTGACGTCGTACAGCAGCGTAACGAATAGCAATAGTGACAAAACGCTTGCTCATTTGGGCAGAGTCTGCAGTCATGGAGACACGACCACCGATGAGAGCGCCGTAGGTAAGCTGCTCAAGAGGAGGTTGAGTAACCTTTCCATGTCGGTCAACTTGGCAATGTCTCATCAGCATAAATTGTCTAGGAATTCTGACATTGGTAAACTGGACCCAGCCGTTGTCGATACCATCGCGACCCATCTTCTTGCCAATGTCGCCGATGGAGATACCAGGCTTAAGGTTGTATGAGACCGGGTCGCGGAGGGGAACAACAAATGATTTAACGCCGTAGTCTATTCCGTGAACAACGAGTCGTGCAAAGCAGATTGTATGCTAAATATCTAGTTAGTAATCAGTCATTAATAAAGCATGTAAGATAACATACGGTAGCAGTATGGGCGGCACCGCCAATCCACCATTTTGTCGCTGCCACGTGAGGTGTATGTACAATGAACTCGTCAGATCCTTGATCAAAAGTAGCAGTAGTCTCAAGACCGGCCACGTTAGATCCATGGCCAAGCTCGGTCATGCAGAAGCAGCCTATCAGTCCCTTGAGCTCGGCTGCTCCCTGTGCAATCCAGTATGAGAACTGCTTAGGCGTGGCCGCGCCTCGAATGGCTCCAAAGAACAGACCGTAGTGGACGCCTACACGAGTAAGAAGACTCATGTCAATGATTCCGATCAACGATAGGCGCTGATATGTGACTTCTTCAGGCTCTGCGACGACGTAGTGAACGAGTCGTGTGATCTTCTTCATAGTGCGCTCTCGCAGCTGATCTTTGGTTAGGTCGTACACGTCGACGTTCTGGAACAGCGGGTCCCGTTCGATTTCAGCCATCAAGCGCTCCCGCAGCGCAGTAGCGTCTTTGCCGCCGTCGAGGAAGTTCGTGAGCTCTCGCACGGGGAAAGAGGCTGCTGCGCGTTCGTCAGCCATGGCCTTGACTGTGTTTCCGAGGCCCAGGATGGACGTGTCTGCTTTTACGTCGTTCGGTGATATCTGGCTGCCCAGGGCCGCTACCCGTGCCAGTGCGCTGACTTTACTATCGCTCATTATGTGTTATTTCTCTGCTATCTTCTTTACTGCGAAGAGCGTTTAGTGGGAAGAAGGAGGAGTGGGAATCTGGGGAAGTTTTAAGCTACGCATGTGATGCCGCGCCACATTACCCTCGTCTTCTCCGTCGGAACGCCACTGTGGCTTGCTCACTGTTGCTGCCGAGGCAACTCCAAACATGGCTGCTCCCCGCAGCTTTCGCGGTGTGTTTGGATGCTCCTCCTCGGCTCGGACTCTATCGTGTGTTTTTCACTACTGCGTTTGCGCTAGAATTCATTATCATCTATCGTTCAATGCTCCTCACGCCATCTGCTGCGTCTGCGCGTGATGCTGCTGCCTCTCCTCTGCCTCCCGCTGCTCAGTCTCACCAAACCCTTGTCGCTCAAAGAAGGTCTCCCACAGCTCAATCGCCTCTTTCTGACTCTCCACAGCGCTCTCGAGATACGTCTCGACACTCGCGCGGAAGTCCTCGACCTTCTCGCGCTGGAACTTGTCGAATTCAACCTTGATAGTCTTGCACACGTCATCGTAAGCTACTCGTAGTGTGTAAACCTTGCGCTCGTATTCGCTTGCCTCCTCCTGCATCGCACCGATTCGCTCCGGCGCAGTCTTGCCGTTGCGTAGTGCCCGAGTAAGATATTGCTGCTTCTTGAGAAGTTCTTGCTCAGAGCTCTGCCACGTCATATGACTCTTCTGTCTTTGCGTAAACACATTATTGATACTCTCAATCAACCGCATATACTCGTCAATCGTGTCTCCTAGCGTAAGCATGTCCTGCAGGCCTTGTCGCTCATGAAGGTCTCGAATACGCTGCTCCGTCTCTGCCAGTCCCGTTATCGCGGCAGATAAAGGACGCGACAATTCAACTTCTCCCAAGAACGCAAGGGCCGCTGCAAACTCACCGGTCGTGTCTGCCAGCTCCTTGCGTTGAATAATCACAGTGTCAAGAGCCCGTGCCAACGATTTCAGCTGGATATCCAAAGCATCAATATACTGCTTCTTGTCCACGAACCACTCGTCAGTCTCCGTAAACTTTCCGTTAAATGTCAAAGCACTAAAGATTCCTCCTGTCTTTGTCGGTTCAGACTGGCCCATCTTCTCTCGTATCTTGATATCAGTGTTGAGCGTGTCACTTTCTAAGAATAACTTTAAATCAGGATCATGCTGAAGCTGCGGATGTGAGGTAATTTTATTCAACATCTTCTCCAAAGCGGATCTTCTTCCTTCAACGAAATTCTCATCGAATCGTCCCATTTGTTGTTTCTCCGGAGGTGCGCTCACAATAATACCTGGATTGTTGTTCTCCAATTGATGATAAAGCCATCGGAAATCACGGTAACGACGGGTAACAGTGAAATCTTGATATCTGAATGCTTTTGATGTCGTCTGCGTACGTACATTGTAGACCGTATGAGCACTCGTGAGCTCACCGACCTTTATCGGATCGCCAACGGAAATGACGAACGAGGGATTAGCTGCCTGTTCAACTGGCTGGTAACGCGCAGAACTGCTTCCTGCGGGAGCACTCGCTGCGTATGCGTCAGTGGTAGCCACTGGAGCGTACATGAGGGACGGGTCAGCAGCAACTACGGCAGCGGCAGCAGCAGATTCTCTAGCACTCTGTAATCCACGTTCATTCTGAAACTCATCCGGAATCACGATATCTTCACTGTGGCCATTTAATTCTTCAGGTTCAGTCGCCGGACTTAAATCATCAATTGGGCCCAGAGGATTAACAGCCGGGTCCAAGTTCTCGAAAGTGACCTTGCTGGCAAACAATCCGCCTTCGTCGACAGGCGCCGTAGCGCCAGGAGGCAGCGAGCTTTTGCGAGAACGAGCCATTCGTAACGCGCGCGCACGAGATGCCGCAGCGGGAACAGCAGCATAAGTTCCTGAGGCCGCTGCCGTCTTTGATATTGGTTCTTTCGGAGCAGCACCGGTCAGTTCAGCGGCGAGCTTCGAGAGTGGGTTTTCAAGTGGTTGCTTGGGCTCCTCATCCTTTGCTTCGCCCTCTACCTTAGATTCGGTCGCTTCTGTTGCTTTCACTTCAGGTGACGCGGGTTTTTCCACAGGATCTGATGCTGTCTGCTGCGGAGATGCCGCTTCGGCTGATTCAAACGGATTTGCTAGATAGATTGTCAGTCGCGCGTGTCCTTGATATGACAGTATAGGCATTTGACTCACAATCTATGGGTGGGTCTGCTGAAGGAGAGGCCACGCGGGGGGGAATATCATCCCATTGACTCGCTCCAAAATCTTCCTCCATGGCTCTGTTTATAGGAGGACAATAGATTAGGATATGCTGGGAATAGCTGGAAGAGAGAAGAGCTGGGCTTGGAGATCAGTTAACCTTAGATCAGGTTAAAGTGTGGATGGTTGTACACGCTGGCGGAGCGTGCAGGATTAACCTTACCCTGAACTGCCTACGCCCACTTTGAAGAGCTGTGAACTGGTCCCAGATGTTGTAACTATATATATTGTTCAATGAGGATGATTGTCTATTTCCAATCTATCCACCCATTTCAATGTATTCTCCGACCAATCTACGCTGCCATTTAGTGACAAGTTCGGATATTTTAACCAACAGTCCAGCTGCCATGTTTCTCACGTCCTCGGCCGCAATGCTCTCCCACGATGCTTCGAGATAGTCTTTCATCTCCAACATTTGCTTTGAGAATGACTGAATTAGGACGTTTTCGTCGTTAACGTCTATAACCACTAGAATAGCTGTAAAAATCGACTCTAGGACAGACGGTTGTCCAACATCACGACGGATAGTCGATGTAATAATCAAGAGTTCTGATGACATATCAAAAATATCAGTAGCTGAAGGGAAACTGCTATTGAGTATAATCGCCATAGTCTTGACATAGTGTGCTACTAGTATTTCTCCAAACGCGTTTCGTTCCAGAGTAGACGTAAAATTTCTCCACCGTGACGCCAGCGGGAAGAAAAACGACTTACTAGCAATACTTGCAAGACTATTCTTTTGCACTGGCTCCACCGCTCCATCGCGTTTCTCGCGCTCGGCTTGTAGTCTTCGCGATACAAAAATCTCTCTGCTTTTCGTCGTATCTGCCTGTTCAATTGCATTCTGAACCGAGCTCCTTAATGACCTTGATTTGATTTGGCGTATCGAGCGCTCGATATAAGATAAACCAAATCGACCCAGATCCTGCGGCAAATCTTTCTCAGACGCAAATCGAGCGTGTATTTTCACAGGAAGAAGCTTACTTGGGAAAATGTCTGTATTCGAAAGCTCGAAATTGTAAGTGCTTTTGCCGCTCAGGTGAAGAGCAGCCAGAGCAATACTAGACAGCATTGTGAGGCGCTCCTGTAGAGAATAGTCTCCAAATGTAACACACTCTGCATATAAAGGACTGACAATCTCCGGAGACGTCACGCAGAGTGCTATCATAGCGTTCATCTTTTGTTGATCAAATTTATCCAGTCCATAGTTGTTCCTAAGTCCGCACATGACTTGTGCTAGCTCCTTACTGGTCGTAGCTAATTCTTGGCCAAAACTAGCCTTACGTAGGATAATTTTTGCTGCATGCAAAAGCGCTAATCTTTGCTTTTGTACCTTTGTTTCATTGTTTGAATCGTTCAGGTATGCAATAAGATCAATCAGATAAACCGGCGGGCGGACTCTCTCACGACGAATTGTGGGATCATCATCAGAGTCCTCGGAGCCGTCGTCTATTATCGCATAGGGCGTAAAACCTTCGTCATCATCTGAATCTGAATCGGATCTTGAGATATCCTCAATCTGCTCCTCGTCAGAGTCCTCAGTTGTTTCCTGTATATGATTGAGTGAAGGCGCTGGTGGAGCAACGACTAGATCATCCCAGCAACTCTCATCTGTTGCGACAGTATCATTGACTGTCAACAATTCGCTCCATTTCACGTACTCCTCACCAAACCCTTCGACCTCGTCAAACTTCAGTCGAGGACTCTCGGTGGTATCCCGTGCATTCAGAGCCATGGCAAAAGCCATGCCAATAAATCGAAGGCGCGGAGACATAGCTTGTAGTCTATTCGACACGCCCTCAATAAATACAGATGACTCGCTCATTTGTTTAGCATATGAGTCCGATAAATGTGTTACCGTTAGGAATAAAATTTCGGTTTGTGCTATTGGAATCTGATTAGTGATATTTTTGACTAAAGTAAAGCCTAAAGTACCTTCTTGTCGTGAAATCTGAAGATTTTTGATAGCTATTTTTTCGCCCCATTGACGTAGAGTGATTTCGAAAGCTTCTTCGTGCAGTCCTGGTTCTTGTTAGGGCATGCTAATATAATAATATGAAGTTATCTCACCGTGAAATACCAGCCAGCAAACAACTGCCCTTCGGAGCAGTAATTGCCCCGCACCTAACTGAACGAGTTTCAACACATGATCCTCTAAACTAGGAGGTACAAGCTGTACTAATAACATAGAAACCGCTTCTACCCGTCTATTTATAGCATCAATAGGTTCATGCTCGTATTGATCAAAGTATTTAGACTGGAGGTATTGCAAGAGTAGTTTGGTGAAGGTCATGAGGTCGACTGAGGAATATGCTGCTGCGACGCTACTTATCGCTGTAAGGGATTCTTTCTTTATAAAAATGTCCAGCATTTGATCTAGAAAATTAGTAGTTACTTCATTACTTATATATATAAATGGAGGAAAAGATACCTGAATATCCTAAAGCCATAGCCCGGATGGTAAACTTTGCGAGCTTCGATATATCTAAAGCCTTTTGGTGATATACTTCCACAATCTCACGAGCCAAAAAAGCAGAAAACAATTTTCCATCAGCAATCCACACCCATTTCTGGCTTTCAACGCTTCTGGTTTCGTTCAGAGCCTGGTATGCGTCGCCTGCATTAGCAAGAATCTTGCTCCCAACGAAAAGCGATGAAATTTCTTGCCAATACAGAGCTTCTCTAGCTCCGCCATTGATCTGTGATGCCAAAGTGGCAATAATCCCCCGCTGAATGATATTGTTTAGTAGAGCAAGAAGGGTGAGCAGTGAGCTTCGCTCGCCTTCGTCCCTTGGTCGTGACCGTACTTTGGCTGATCTGGTGCCAATGACTGAAATCAACGCACCCAGACCTGTCACAGACGAGAAGAAAGTCTGCAAGTCCTGTAATCCGGAACCCTTTCTCTCTGCTCTCAGTGCATGATAATACTCTGGGATTGTTATGTTTAGCAGTTGCAAGAATATCTGCATTGAATCCGAAGATGGCTGCTTGGCTGACGACGACGTCCTGACCTCACTCAACAGCGGCGCCAGGTCAGCCACCGAAGATACTCGTTTAAGACGCGAAACCAGCGTTTCTTCGTCCGACATTGTCACTGTATGCAAAAATCTTATGGGATCAAAATTCCATGAAGAACTGCATTGTTGAGAGCAGCTAAACTGAATGAGTTTTTGTCGCGGATGTTGCGATGCAGACTGACGATTAATTATTGTGCGCAGTTAGGGAAGGATTCGTTTCTTAGCCCCTGATTTACATGAACGTAGCCTGAGTAGTTCAATAATCTGCCTTTATAGAGCGAATTTTAAATTTTATAATAGACAAATAAAATAAGAATAGCAAAAAAAAATTACTTCTTTAATTTGTTAAAAAATAGCAAAATTTGAGTGACAAAAAGGACAAACATTGAAGACTGACTGGGTTGGTCTGAATTTGCTCAGAACCAGACCAAATCACTGACACTCACGTGTTCAAGTCTTGAATTTACTTTAAATACAAAAAATTACTTTAATCCGTAATTTCAGATTAAAACTACATTTTCAGTAGTATTTCTTTACATTCACTTTTACGTATTTTGGTCCATAATAATCAATTAAAGCTCAACAATAAATGAATTAACAAAATGACCTAACCCGCAATAACATTCCACCACGCACATAACGCATCTACAGATCACTCAAACTCGCCCTTGCGCAATCCAAAATACCCATCAGGAGGCACCTCATAAAGCGCACTCTGCGTACCATCAATACCCGCTGAACTGACTGTATTTCCCCACCATTTGATCGTTGTCTGAGTGTAGTTGATTGCGCCAAAGACAACGATAGCAGCGAATGCGGTTCCAGCGGTTAATCCCGAGGTCAACACATAGTTATACTTTGTCCACCACGCAATATAACGTCGCTTGATGATATACATGAAGAAAAAAGCAGCTATCAGTCCTGGTGTGTAATACGAGAGATTGTATGTTTGACCCCAGACTGAGAATCCTGCCATGATCACGAGCGGATGTACATAGCGCAGGATATTTGGGAATTGGCGACGTCCTATCCAAGTCAGGACAGCGACAAGAGCTCCAACCAGAAAACAATACACGAGTCCGGGGTATAATGTGTTAAATACTCTATCTGGGCCGATAGTACCAAACATCGTCGCAGAGGTGAACATGCCATTCTCGGTAGGACATGTGAATTTGCTGGCTTGGGTTGAGGTGCATAGGCCAGGCATTGTTGCAATGATTGTCTTGATACTGGCAAGACTGACAAACACATGGAGCGAGGTGGCCGCTAGCTGACCTCTGAATACTGATCGTGGAGCAATTTTGGCATAATGTCCTAATTTCAAATCCGACACAAATGTCTCTGCCTGCACATCCATATTCCAGCCATAGAATCGACACATCAACGTACCAATGCCGTTTCCAGGGACCAGATAGCCGCCGAGAAGTGCCATGAAGTCATTGAGCACAAGTTGATACCCAGATACAGAATACACGATTGCACCAGGGATTAGCATCGCAATTGAAATACACAGAATAGTAGGGATAATCCACACGGGCACATTAACCGGATACACCTCAAACGCAATGATGCCCATCAAGAAACAAATAATGAGAATAGCAAAATACCACCAATCGGGAACTTCTTCGTACACAGTCATCATACGATTCATTGGATCTGAAAACTCGCTGACTTGCGACTTTTGTCTCTTTCTCATGATTCCATTATAGATACCCTTGAAAGTGCTGATTAACAATTTCCAATCTGAAAGAAGCACAAACACAAACGAGAGTGTATATTGTGCAAACGCCGACCCTTGTCTGATCAAATTACCCATTGACAAATATGGCGGAGAATACGCTTCATAGGCTGCTTTGTTCAAAACACTTCCTGACGATACCCTTGATACGTTATATATTTTCCCGTCGTTCGCAAACGTGTTTGCCGAGTTGATTGGCAGATATCCAGTGTACTTGTAATTTTTGTAGTACATAATGAGAATCAGAATACCGCTGCCCAACGCGCCGAAGTAAAGGTTGAGAGTAGAAAAGAAAGGCTTGACAAGAGGAGACGAGTAGTTAATGACATTCCAATCGAAAGAAGTGACTGGATTGAAACCCATGCCAAGTTTGGATCCAGTGACAATTGCGAGGTTTTTATTCTGAGGTGCAATCCAGGTCATCCAGTTGAAAGTCGACAAAGCTTGAAACAAAACATTTGGTATAAAATAATACACAAATGCGATACCCATGCAGAGAAAGAGAAGTCTATATCGAGAGATACGCCAGCCATTGATTGCCGTTTTAGACTCAGGTAGCATTAAAGCCCTGTTGATTGCGAGAGTTGGCATGATTGTTGGCCACACGGCTTTTGGATTCCAGACAACCCATCGACGAAGAATGCCTGCCATTCCAAACCCGAAAAATTCGGTAGAGATATTCATTAGGAGCATGAATCCAAACTGCATGGCCCAAGGCTGATCAAAAAATACCGGAAGACTGATAATGAAAACATGGTTGATGACGTTGGAAAATCTGCCGCCAGTATTTACCATGATGGTGGTGAATGTCTGTTCTTTGAACGTCCACGGGCCCGGATTAAGAGAGATGGTACGACCTCCAACTCTGATTGACCAATTTGGAAGTACACGAGCGAGAAACATTCCACTCGGATAGACAAGCATCTGCAGCACGGTTGGAGGCAAAGTAATCGAAGGCTGTCGCGGCTGAAAGAGTTCACAAATGAAGGATCCGACTGACGACCAAAACAATCCAATAATATACGCACGAAACGTTTCAGCATATTCTGTTGGGTCATCTATGGGACTAACAACAGCGCGCACTTCGGGATACGGAGAATAGTACTTGATCAGAGTGGCTTCAATGCGCGTTTCAATCTCGTATGATTCCATATCGGGGATGAGCTCATTTTCTTTAGTCGCAGACAAAGAAACGAGCTTCTGCAATTTCAACATAGTGTCGATTGGAAAGTTATAGTCGTCGGCATGATACACCTCTGCCTCAATCAATATCTGCAGTGCCTCTTCTGCAGAGACGAATCTGATTTTGTCAAGAACATACTGAAGGATATCAGGCGCCGCCAAAATATCAGCCAGATCTTTAGATTGAGATAAATGCTCGAGAACTTTTTCCTCGTCAATTGCATATGTCAGTTCAGAGTCAATGTCGTTGCTCGATGCGTCAATTTCGACCTCGTAGACTGTTGTCTCTGCGGTCTTTTTCTCGTTTGTTTTATCCATACTATAGAAAAGTTAGTCAACAATAGCGGTATGGCACTCTAGGAGATAATTACAATAAATCGACACTCGTGTGAAATGAGATGCAACAAGCACAACCTTGACAAAGACGAGCTCAATCAGTCTGAGCTTGCATTTATCATCTCTCTAGAGAAGACTAATCTATCATATCTACGGTATCTTTTTGAGACATCACGGTCGATAAGAGCCCGACACCTCAATATATTCGGGAATCCCGACTATCACAGCGTCAGGAGGCACGCTTGCCCAGCTATACTGTTCATGATTGTAATCTGGGGGTGACTGAGTTGATACTACTGATCTAGCCTGTGGCTTGGTGGCGGTGGGCTCGTGCGATAGCGAACAGTTTGTACCGTAAAACATGAATTCATTAAGATACCCCGTTCAGAAGGTACCAGCGAGACGGATAGCTTTCTGAAGCAAAGAATTGCATCAAATTACATATCGTACCTGTTAATTTAATTTATAGCCAAACCAAAATGTAGAGTGAATCTTCGTGCTGATATGAGTAGGTCAGCGACGAGGGAAGGATGCGCGCGCGGGCCAAGTCTTACAGACGATAAGGTTTTGAAATGTACCTCCCTACAAGCGATAGCAGCCGTGGCATCTCATATCAAAGCACACTCATTATCTATTATGTTGACTTATTCTTGGGAGAATTTGAAAAGTATACTTATAGAAATCTAATTTATACAAATTTTTTTACAAGAAACAAGGGACAGCGCACGAGCTGGGCTATCGTATCTACCATCTAAAACAGTCCCAGCTCAAGAAGTCTATTCCCCGCCGTCAAGAAGTAATAATCAGCATACACGAGTCCAGAATCGAAAAGTCGTCTCAGCGCATTCTCATTATTATTGATAGTAGCGTTTTTAAGAATTGTATCGCATCCACCCATATCAACTGGTTTGTCAGATACGTCTGTGAAGATGGCGTGGGGTGAGAGGGAAAGTTTGATGGTGTTGCGAAGTAGAGAGAGGGCCCAGTCGAGATATTTCTGGTCGCGGGTGTGAGTGTAGATAATGATGAGACCATTTGCAGCAATCATGGCGGCGGAGGTGTCGCGATAAGTTGGGCGCGGTGCGTCAAAGTCCCTTATGAAGAAGTTAGTACTGCACTCAAGCTCATCGATGAAAGAAGGACTTTACCAGTGAGGAACACCGTCGTCCGGTAGTTGCGACATAAAGTACTCTGCAAGATTAATCGCAGCATCAAGGAACTTGGCGTCTTTGGTCCAGCCATAAGTCTCCGCGTATCCCAAAATTCCCCAAGCCTGACCGCGCGACCATACAGTTCCGTTTTTGTATCCCTGATTCTGCAGTTTAAAAGTGACGGATCCGGTAGGTTTATCGTAGACTAAAAGATGGTGAACAGCCCATTTTGGATGCATGATGTGGTGTTTAAGTGTTGTTTCGGCGTGGGTTGTCGCGATATCAAAGAGCCGTTTGTCGCCGGTGTGGTGCGCAACCCAGTAAAGCATGCTGAGGTTGCACATGTTGTCGATGATGACGAGGACTTCTTTGTCCGGGTTTGAAAATGAGTAGGAGGAGTTGACTGCGCTGTCCCAGGAGCGGATACAGCCGACTTCAGGCACGAAGCGGGAAGCGAGGGCGTGCGCAGCGACGACGATTGATCCAAACGCCCGTTTATCACCAGTGAGTTCATACAATGGTTTAAATGCACTGAGAATCATGAAGCCAAGATCATGAGTGTCGCGACGAGGAGCTTCGCGGTGGAGACTGTCGCTCCACCATTGCAGGGCATGTTCGAGGTTGCGCGGATGGATCTTGTCGAGTGGGAAACGATCAGGTCTGGTGACAGCGCGTTCAAGCAGCGTTGCAAGCGAACCGGGGAAGTATCCTGAAGTCCACCATTCATAATCAGCATATATGTAGTTTCCATTATCGTCAGTGTAGTCAGGCACAGTTGTTGGAGGAGCATGTTCTTTCAGTGCAGGATACGCGATACCCCAGATCTTTGCGATAGCCGAGTTCGCGAAGAGTTCCAGCGACACATCACCTTTCCCATTCACACCATTCTCGAGAGTCATTGTTGCTGCAAAAACACAACTCAGTATTATCACTTCATGGCAAGGATATATTTCTTTTAGCTTATACATCCTCGGATTCAAATGGAAGCGGTTGGCGGAGTCGGCAGCGGGCCGGGGTCCGCTGGTGTCGATTACGTCACGTTTGTTGAGCTGCGTCTGCGGTTAAGACGCTTGCGGTTGTGAACCCCGCTTTGAAGAGTTCGGGTGTAGATTGGGGGTATTCTTAGTTGAAATCTGTGGGGGAAAAGGCGAGGACATGTGGGGTGAATGTGGGGTGGAGGCGGTGGTGAGCGCAGGGAGATATTCCTCACGATCGTCTACTATGCTCAAAACAGATGAATGATTATTGCATTAGTTAACAGACACTCTCATAGCAACTACAGTCTCATCTTTGATCTGCAAAATCCTCAACACGCCATCCAACAAATATCTATCAACACAAGGTTCTCCGGAGAAACCTGATTCATTCCATACAAACGACCATACCCCAGACTCCCATTTCGCGATTGTAAACACAGAACTGTCTGCGTTCCCGGGAAGCAAAGCGTAGATTCTGCCATGTTGGCTGGCAACTAGTTTTCCTCTGTTGCCGAAACTTATAGCTGGTAAATCGAGAATAGTGCGTCTACTCCAGTCGCCGCTAGGCGAGCGATAGTAATGATAATAGAGCTCATTCTGTCTATTCAGAGCGTGAAAGCCGCCAACGGAATCAGCTGCTTGACCTTCTTGATTCATAATGCCGCTAAATTTCAGAATCTTGAAGATCATGATCCCCGGAGACTCAGGCACGATAGGAAGTGATAGTTCAATTTCATGGGTGTTATACCAGGATATACCGTCGTCATCGGAGTAGATGTAGTAGAGATCGTGGTTATTTTCTGGACCATTTGGACCGGCGTTGCGGGTTGCTGTTTCGCGGACTTCGCCTGTTAAGAACTCGGGTCTATCTTCGACATAATCTCGATAAGTCCAGGAGACATGTATTCGTCCGGTAGCATCTTGATCGATCCCGTTGATATAAGCATTATTCTCGACTCCTTTGAGATATAATCCGTCTAGATCGCCAACTGGCGTCCACTGCTGCGAGCTGCAGTTATATCGATAAAGATAGTCATCACCTAAACCGGATTTTCCGACGCGGAATTCGAAAAGTAGATCTCCGCTGTGTAAGCGTAAGAACCGAGGATACGTAACCATTGTGAGGTATCGTCCAGACAAATGATGCTGTACAGGCATAAACGCATCAACACTCCATGTCTGTCTTTCAGGATCAAGAGCAAGACCAGGAACCGATGCGCGATAGTTAATTACATCTCCGTGAAGATCCCAGGATAGATGAAGAACACCGTCGGCGCTGATTCCGAGGCATACGACATTATGCCCGTCGTCGGTTGTTTGGGTGTAGTCTGTGAACGCGAGGAGTTCCCAGTTTTCTGAAGAAGTAAGGCGTCGTCCAAGCGTGATAAACCGTGTTGAAGAAGCGTCTTCTAATGATGGCTGATACGCAGCAAAGTATTCTGCGCCTGCGAAAGTGGTGATGGCGTCTTGTTGGAACGAATTGCAGTTAATTCTGAACCCGCCTGGATTCACACAAAGCGGAGACACTGTCGTAGTAACCGTCATCTCTAATTCCTCTCAGTCAGCTATTGTTATCCACACGCTTTAACATTTTTGTACCTCTAACCTGTATTCACCTTTAACCCTCTCAACTATACAGTACTCTACAGACACACGATCCTATCACTGCTGAGAAGAGCAAACGCAGCCGCTTATGGGCTCCTAACCTGTGTGTTTGCGGGGTTGGGAGTCGGCGCGGCGGCCGCGGCTTGCTCCGCTCTCCGCTTGAGGAATCCAGACAGGTTTTGATATTACAGTCTTGTTGTGTGTTCTGTATTGTATTCTGTATTGTATTCAGAGTAAACAATCAACATGGACGGCTGGAAAAAAAACCCGCTACGCTCGAAAAGTGATCTTCTCACTGCAACAATGACACTCCTCGCACCACTTCTCAAGAAATACTCTCGCCAAAAGGCAGGTATCATCGCTCTTGAATCAGGCGCGCATTTTGATCAGCTAGCGACACAGCTGGAAGGGTTTTCGCGTGTGATGTGGGCAATCGCGGCTGCGAAAGCTGGGTTTGAAGACGAGACAGCGTCAGACAAAGTCAATACCGTTCTTGCTGAGTTTGTGCGCAACTTCCAAGATGGAGTGGGTGCTGGGTCTGATCCTGAATCTGACGAGTACTGGGGTGATATGGAGGCTTGTGATCAGAGAATGGTTGAGATGGCTGCGCTTGCGTTCAGCTTGTTTATGTGTCCTGCTACATTTTGGGATCCACTTCCAGAGAAGACGAAGAAGACACTATCTAGGTATCTGTATACGATCAACGATCTTGAAATCGTCACAAACAATTGGCTATTCTTTCGTGTGCTTGTTAATGTCGGTCTTCGCACCGTCGGCGAAAAATACAATAACAAAGTAACAGAAGCTGCTCTTGACCTGCTCGACAGCTATTACCTTTCCGACGGATGGTACTACGACGGCAAACCCCGGCAGCTAGATTACTATATCTCGTTTGCGTTTCATTTTTATGGACTTATATACTCTGTTCATGCTGCAGAATGGGATCCAGTTAGATCTGCAAAATTTAGACTGCGCGCGGCTATGTTTGCGGATACATACTACGCTTCGTTTTCGGACGCTGGAGCTGGAATTCCGTTTGGTCGGAGTCTGACCTATCGATTTGCTCATTCAGCCATATGGGCTGCGATGGGCTACGCCGGAGTCGAAGGCGCAGCTATTGATCCTGTTACAGGGAAGCCGGTGGTTAACATGGGAGTGATCAAGCATCTTCTGCTACAAAATCTACGATACTGGCGCGATCAACCGTTTTTACTCGACGACGGATCTTTTTCTATTGGATACTGTTATCCTAATATGTTTATGAGCGAAGAGTATAACTCTGCGAATTCGCCGTACTGGGCAATGAAATCCTGCCTCGCCCTTGCCATTCCTTCAGATTCTCCGTTCTGGACCGCATCTGAACCAAAGAAGGTCAATAAACCACTGATAATGGAATCACCGCATGCAGGACAGTTATATATTAACGACGCGTATGGACATACCTATGCATTATCAGCGAAGCAACATGCGGATTGGTTTCGCAATCAAAGTGCGAAATACTGCAAGTTTGCGTATTCTGCGCATTTCGGATTTTCAGCTCCACAGGGATTTGACGGGTTATCTCATTTTGCTGGGGATTGTTTTCTCGTGATTACGAATGATAATGAAGTGTTTGTGGGACCGGGATGCACCACTGATTATGGAATGGGAAAACTTGCGGATCGAGCCGCGGTGTGGGGATCTTATGCGCCAGTGTTGAATAAAACTGTGGCGGTATCGAGTTGGATGATTGCGCCTGATTCTGGGACGAGTGGATATCATATTCGGGTTCTCAGAGTTGTGAATACAGGGGCTGTCGAGGTTACCGTTTGTGATGGTGGGTTCTCGGTTTCCGCAGAGGCAGTTAATCGGCGAGTGATTCGATCATCAAAAGTGTCGTCGACAGGAGAATTTTGTGCAGCTGGAAAAAATTGGGCGCTTTGCAAGTCCGTCAAATCTGGAGTTTCTGGACTACGCTCTGGAAAATCAGACGGTTGTTCGCTTAGTACCGGCAAAGCACAACAAACTGATCCGAACTCAAATTTGGTGTATTCACGTTCAATATTTCCAAGTGTGACGTATACTGTTAAAGCTGGATGTACGGCATGGATTGTGGATTATGTGTTTGCGATACCGGCTGGAGCTGCGGTGTTGGATGGAGAATGGATCGAGTTGTGGGAAAGTGTTCCAGATGGAGACAAGGTATTGGAGGAGATTAGAAGCACTTTTGCTTGAACTATAGTATAGTCTTAGAATATAACTGTGACTATACAGCTAATTATACACTGATACAACTATACAACTAATACAATATCATACAACTCAGTCTCCTCTCTCGAAGTAGTGTGCTCTAAAGGCAGTGCTGACTGGCGTACAACGAACAGTACAGCAGTGCGGCTCAGTGATGTCATCCAAAAATATTAGTCTTCGCACTTCTCAGATTCGATAAAACAGCCATACCACAACTATCTTCCTGGAATATATTCTATCACAAAAGCATTATATTCAAAGGATAAGGAATAATGTCGAAACCATCGCCATTTTATGTGTATTCTCTGCCGGCAAACTTACTATCAACACTAACACCCACAAACTTCTCGCCATCTTACACCGCCGACGACATTCCTACAGAATCACTTACGCCGTCAAGCGACCCTATTGTAGGTGCTGCAAGATGTACTACATGTGATGTATCGAATGAAACGAGTGAAGAGCAGAGGGAGCATTATAAAAGTGATTTGCATCGGTTTAATATGAAGCGCAAACTGGCGGGACAAGAGCCTGTTGATCAACTCGAATTTGAAAAGATGGTCGATGGTATGTCTTTCTGAATATATGTGAAGTGCAAAAAGCTAATGATTAGAACTTAATGAATCGATATCTGGATCAGACAGCGACTCTGACGATTCAGACTCTGACAAACTCAGCAATCTACTCTACAAATCAAAATTATCAACAGTCCAAGAAGACGACTTCGAAGAGCAACGAGTTCATAAATCACCGTTTCACACTTTTGAAAGCTCGTTATTACCACTCGACGATGTTTTCGCTATTTATAGATGTCTGTTTCCCGCTGAGACCGGCGAAAGCGGACTTGAGCAGATCAAAGCTCAACAACTTGAAGATTCTCGCAATATCAAAAATGATGCGCCTGTTAGTGCGATTTTCATGCTTGGAGGTGGACATTTTGCCGGTGCGATTATCTCACATACACAGAATACATCTAAAAAGAACGACCCGGCAACGATTCTCGAGCACAAGACGTTTCATAGATATACTACGCGTCGAAAACAGGGTGGAGCACAATCGGCGAATGATAACGCAAAGGGAAAAGCTAGTTCAGCTGGATCGACAATTAGAAGATATAATGAAGCAATGCTAGAGAAAGAAGTTCGCGAGCTTCTGGTAGAGTGGAAACCATATCTTGAGCGTGCTAGTCATATATTTGTTCGCGCAAATGGCAAGCAGAATCGGGGGATTTTATTTGGATATGAAGGCGCGGTGATAAATTCTCGTGATGAGAGAGTTAGCGGGATTCCGTTTTCGACGAGACGCGCGACGGGCGGTGAGGTTAAGCGGGTTTGGAGCGAGCTTACGAGGCCGCGGATAGCGAAGCGCGAGATGTTTATGCCAAAGCAGATTGTGAAGCCGGTTGTCAAGGCTGCTGTTGTGCCGCAGAGTGTTGTCGTTGAAGTGGAGCCTGATGAGGATGAGTTGCATACGATGCAGATGGTAGCGATGGTACGGAAATCTCGTATTAGCCCGTTATCATCTTACTTGACGACGAACAACCTCACGGCAAACTTTAGATTCCAACCTGAGCAGCAGTATCATCACACGCCAACTGCACTGCACTTGGCCTCGTCGCTGTCGCTACCGCGGATGGTGACTACGTTGCTGGTGTCTTTACATGCGGATCCGACGATGCTGAACGATGAAGGCCGCACGGCATGGGATTTATCAGGCGACAGAGTTACGCGTGACGCGTTCAGACTCGCGCGCGGCGAACTTGAAGGGAAAGTTGAGTGCGACTGGAACAAGTCTGGGATTGGTGCAGCGATTACGAAGGAAGAGATAGCAGCGCGCGAAGCAGCAGAGCAGTTAGCAGCGACGCGCGAGCGCAGTGCCGCCGTGAGCAAACTCGAGGCTACTTTACAATCTACAAGCAAGACTTCTACAGGCAAGAAACTCACGAGTTCGGTTGCGACGGGGGTGAATACGACGGAGCAGTTGCTGACTGGGATGACGGCCGAGGCGAGGATGCGGATTGAGCGTGAACGAAGGGCGCGGGCTGTCGAGGCGCGGATGGCTGCGTCGCGGAGGTAATTTACATTAGACAATACACTTACACTTGGCGATAAGCGCAGACGCATGTTCTTTCTCATTTACTCATATGACCAGACCGTGATTGTAGTCCAGTGTAGTCCAGTCCAGTCCGAATCTGGTGATCACAAAGAGGAGACGGAGCAGCGGCGGCCCGACCGCCCGCTCGCCGCACCGATGATCCTCGCTTCCCCACAAAAAATTAGCACAAGCGAACACACAAACAGCCCGGACAGGCTTTGTCTTTGTCTGTCTCGTGGACAGGGGAAACCCCGCGTTGTGTGTTTGGATAAGCGCATACGCTCATTTCTCCACAGCTGATACTCACACTCGTTTCTCCACACCGGCGATGGACAGATAAAACGTCAGTGCCCCGGATTCCCAGCCACAAGTATACTCATCTCACACACACACACGGTTCTTCACAATGATTGACATTGGCGACGTCTCACGCTTCGAAGGCAAAGTGCTCAACGACTATGTCCCCCGACTGGACAGGTTCTGGTGGCACTACTCCCACATCCGGAGCCTCAACATCTGTTTGATGTGCGCGATGCTCACACAAATCACCTCTGGATTCGATGGTTCGATGTTGAATGGTTTGCAGTCTCTGTCGACCTGGACAGAGTACTTTGGCAATCCGACCGGCGGCAGACTAGGCTCGATGACGAACGGAATGACGTACGGTGTGTTGTTAATGACACCATTTGTGTCTACCATCTGCGACAAAATTGGAAGAAGATATCCGATCACCATTGGCTCTGCTACTGTTATCATTGGAGCAGTGCTGCAAGGCGCATCCCAGGCGTACCCGATGTTTGTCGTTGCCCGGTTTCTGATTGGCATGGGCATGTGTCTTTCAGCAGCCGCTTCGCCATTGCTGATTATCGAGTGCGCGTATCCCACTCAGCGTGGAAAAATGACTTCTTTCATTGAACCTGCGTGGCCTGTTGGTTCGTTCGTGGCAGCCGCGATTACTTATGGTACATTCCACATGGGCGCGACGTCGTGGTCATGGCGGATTCCGTCGTTATTGCAGGCTGCTTCCCCGCTGATTCAGTTCTTATTGTCGTTTCTTGCGCCAGAGTCACCGCGTTGGTTGATTATGAAGGATCGTCATGATGAGGCATACGAGTTCTTTGTCAAGTATCATGCCGGTGGAGACCGGGATTCAGATCTGGCGATGTTTGAGATGGCAGAAGTCGCAGCGACACTCGAGGCCGAGAAAGAGAGCCAACAGTCGCGATGGGCGACTTTTTTCAAGACTCCGGGAATGCGACACAGGTTTTTTATTGCCACGTTTGTGCCGGTGATGATGCAGTTATCTGGAAATGCGATTATGTCGTATTATCTCTCACGAGTACTGGATAATATTGGAGTTACCGACGCACAGGAGCAGTTGACTGTCAATCTGTGTGGTACAGCCTGGGGTATTGTTACTGCATACGCGTTTGCATCACAAGTTGATCGAATTGGACGACGAAAGGGCTTCTTGTTTGGCTTGATTGCGATGCAAGTATCGTATATTGTGTGGACGATTATGTCAGCTGTGAATCAAGAGCAGGGATTCGAGAGCCGGTCGCTCGCTATTGGGATTATCGCTGTGATGTATTTGTATCAGGGATTCTATCATTTGACTGCTCCGTTTGCGCCGACGTATGTGGCAGAGGTGGTTCCATACTCTTTACGAGCGAAAGGATCAATGCTGTATCAGCTTTGCGGAAACGTTGTCGGAATCTTCAACAACTATGTGAATCCGATAGCGATGGTTGCGATTACATGGAAGTATTACATTGTGTACTGTATCTGGATTGGAGTCGAGGCTGTGATTGTGTACTTCACGTTTCCAGAAACAGGAGGAAAGTCTTTGGAGGAGATTGCAGAGGTGTTTGATGGTGTCGAAGCGCAGGTTGGGATTCACGCGTCAGCTTTGGAGCGGGATATTGATCTTGAGAAGATGGAAGGGATTGAGCATATTGATACTGTTGCTAGTGAGAAATGATTAAGTATTGAGCGATATGTTAATGTTTGTTAGTAGTAACTTAAGAGAATGTTTTGTATTAAGAATGAAGTATTTGGATAATATTAATAGTTGCATATTTGAGTAATTTATTAGGATAAGATTTTTTCGGTGTTTGTGGTTAGGCTGATATTTAGATTAGTTGCGGATCGCTGCAGCAGAGTCGTTGTTGTTAGATCTCTCACTAAACCACATTACTATATTTTATACTATACTATTGTAGTACATTACTATATTTTATACTATGCTATTGTAGTACATTACTATAATATATTACTGTAGTTTAGAATAGAATAGTTGAACATAGTACATTAATAGATAACGTATAGATAAGATAATCATACTCAGAATGAGACGATTCGCAAGCGGGAATCTCTTAGTCAGTAATAGTCCTAAAACGGACTAGTGCCAGGGGAGAGGAATGGCCGGCTGATTGAGCTGGGCTTTATGAGGCTGCAATTACTGTAATATGAAGTATTATAAAGATTACAAGATATAGTATAATAGAATAGTATATAAGGTATTATAATAATACTATAGAATAGTATATAAAATACAATAATACAATACGATAAATGTAATGTAAAATAGCAACGTTAGTAAGCGAGCACATGTGCAACTGAGACTGAACCGACAAACTCAGACACGGAATCTTTCGCCAAAATTTCAGTTAGCGAGGTTTCTTAGACATTACAAGTAACATTGTTAATAGATTATATACAATTACAATACATACAATTACATACAATTAACACTAATAGTGATAGTGTATAGTTAATAGAATAGTATATAATAGAACCCTTAGAACAAATCAGTCAGCAATCTTCTCTCAACGTCGTTCCTGCACAAAACGCCTAAACCGGTCCAGCCACGCTAACCACACCCATTCCAAACAGCTTTTCTGAAGTAAAAACGCCGTAAAAAACACCGTAGAACACGTGGGATTCAGCAGAGAATCCTTTTATTTGTTATTTATTGTGCTTCTGATTGCTGTTTTTACTGTTTTTGTCGTTTTATTGTTTTGTTCTATTTTGTCTCTGTGCCTGGTTACCTTTCTTGGTTAAATCCGAGTCGTCTTCTCTCCTCCTCTCCTTTCTTACTAATACTTGCTTTCTCACCACTTCCACTTCCACTTGTAATCTAATATAATATCCTTTATATATCAACACTATCCTAAATATAATCCTTACCATCCCTCACTCTTCGTCATCGTACTTTAACTACACTTAACGGCAACGGCGCGATGAGAGAGCTTCTAGGTTTATTACTGAAAAAACCCTATTTCCAACACGGCACCCGGCACTGCGCAACTTTCTGCCTCAGTGCTGCTGCTTCACTTCTGCTTCACTACTCCTTTACTGCTCCTTCACTGCTCCTTCTCTTCTTCTTCACTATCTTCAATACTCTACTCCTTCTGGTGCTCTTCTTCTAGTATTCTGCTCTAGTACTTCCAGTGCTACTCCTCAGCATCATGCACCTATTCAATGGGCTGCGGCCTTGGTACTCCCGCTCCTCGGTCGTCGCCCGCCGTATCGTCGATGCGCTCCTCATCATCGCAATCATCTCCTGCTATATCGCCGCCCAGCCAAACCGCTCACCTATAGACCCGCGCGCTATCGCTGATGAGTCCCAATTCAGCGGTATGAACGAGAACGATCTGCCACTCTCAGATCAAGAGAAGCTGCCGCGGCCCGAAGACTCCCAGCAGCACCATGTTGCACGAGATCCGGCCTTGGCAAACCCGCAGCGCGCGGAAAACGTCTTCCTCTCGCCTCCGTTGGCGCAGGCACAGCAGCATGCACTTGTACAGCAAACAGCCCAGCAGCTTGCTCAGCAAGCACAGGCGCAGCAGCAGCTCGACCAGCAGACTCAGACTCAAACTCAGGCTCAGACTCAGACGCAAACTCACACACAGGAGCAATCACAGCACGAACCTCCAGTCCCAGCGCAAACCTTCACTCCCCCAGTCCCCGTCCAACAAGTTGACACTCCTCCTATCCCCGCGCAACCCATCGACACGACCACAGACCCCTTCGACTCAGCCAAATTCGTACGCATCGCGGCCCCTCCCGCGCCGCGCAGAAAGCGCGTCTTCATCGTCAACTCCGAACGATACCACTTTGAGGTCGTCATGCCCGTTCTCGATACTTTCTCCCAGGTGAAAAACATCGATCTCACACTCTTCTCGACAAATGAAGGCCGCGAGCGGTTCGGTGTCAAGCCCCTGCTCGAGCATTTCGCCCATGGCGCGGCAAACATGTCGGACTTTGACGACCTCAACAAATTCGTCGACCCGTCCGTCGCGCCTGAGCTGATCTTCCTCACAACCTGTGGCCATGACATCGCAAACATGGGCAGCATACTCACAAAATTCCTCGAAAACGGCGCACAAGTTCTCTGTGTCATCCACGAAGCACAGCGATGGGACCAGAATGACAACGATGAAGAACGGTCAATCTACAAGAAAGAAAGCGCATTCATGATTCCCTGGATCAGAAGAGGACAGTGGAAAATCGTTACTCTTTCTAGCCACGTCCAGAGATACATCACCGCACACTTTCCCGTTTTCTTCAACACTGGCTATGAACTTGACTATACACCCTGGCTGTTCTATCCTGTTTTCGACATGCCACAGAGTGGAATCGCGCTCGAAAGCGAGAAACCATTCGTCGCAATTGCCGGGAAATTCGAAGAAAGCCGACGAGGATACAAACGAATCTTTGACGAATACCAAGAAATCAAGCCATCGGTAGACCTCGAACTCGTCGGAAGTATGGGAGATCCGCAGATTCCGAGTTCACTTGACAACAAAGTGAAAATCATGTATGGCCTTGAATTCAAAGACTATTTCAAAGAGATTGGAAAGTCGATTGCAATCCTGCCTGCCTTTGCCACGCCAGAATACATCCACTCACAAGCTTCAAGCTCGTTAGCAACCGCAGTCATCTGCGTCACACCACCTCTCTTAACGCGAGAAATGCTTGCCTCGTATGACTACATTCCCGAACTAGCCGCCTGGATCCAAGAAGACGACGAAACAGAAGTCGCTGCGGTAGCGCGGATAGCGGAGCAAGGCTACGCAGCCTGGTACGCAAAGAAGGAGAAATTGAAGGAGGTCAAGGAAGATTTACTGGCGAGGAATATGCGCGTGATTACGGGTGCCGTGATGTATGGTGTGTAACTAGACTTGACATTTGTGTTTCTTTGTTGTCGGACTGTATTTCTAGACATGTTAATAGATTTGATTCATTCCACTGACGCCAGTAATCCTCATACTCCAGATCCCAGTACTTCATAATCACACTCTTCAACACAACAGCACCCCGACGCTCTTTTATACCTCTTTCTTCAGCATCCTCAGGCTCCGATCCGAGCTTATCCACCACCCAGGCTCACGGTTGGTCCCAGCCCAAACCCGCTATTTTCGTCGCTAAGTATTTCCATACTATCACACGCACTGATATCCTTGCACCCCTTATCTTTATTTCCCTCTTAATCTATTTCCCACGAAGCGAGAAACTCGGATGCTATGAAGATGAGGATAAGAATATATTGTGGCGCTGGTTGCAGTCGGTGTGTAGGTTTAGAGAGTGCGTGTGTGAGTATGGTGCGCGTTCGTACAAATGGATCGCGGGGTTTTGTAAGGCGTTATGTAATATTTTGTGCTTCACTTTTTGTGTAGTTAGTTGGAGAGATTGTAGAAATATTACGGATTGTTTACAGCATTCGAGTGATTGTTTAGTATAATTTTGTTAAAAGAATTTGAGATGGTTTTAGAATGCCGTGTATATATGACATAACGATACCTCCAACTGTAACTTATACGACGGTGATAAACAGACGATGAATAGCTTGCTTGCTTATTTATTTATGCTATAGGAAACCGCTGAAGTTATGACGCAATGGAAATGATAAATGATATTAACTAAAAGATATGATGATATGATTATAATCTGAATTTTTTATGAGATCATAGTACAGAATCTCTTTGAATGTAAATAAAAGAGTGGATTTTGTAAATAACTTGATTTTTGAGAAAGTGTGGTTATACAACTCTGATAGGAAGATGGATGGTATAAATTCAAAGATGAATTGATTGATTGATTATAGACCTTTTTTTCTTAAAGATGAAGATATGATCATTTGAACGTTTCGATCGGCGAGCGGATGTATCGTAAACAGCACATGGCCACTTTACTATTCGCGCAAATAATAACATGAACAGCTGACTTGTAAATCGTCCAATAAAATCAGCATATAGCTTTGATAAGAAAAATAAAAGTTATAAACGAAAACATGAAATGTGATAGGCATCTGCACTGCACACGAGCAAATATTCAGATATATCGCAGTTCATCCTAAAAATTCCAGTTCGCGCAATATACACGCAGAACCACGCCACTTTCAATGAAATCTCCAACATCGCTTTAAAAAGAAAACTTAAACGCTGATAATGTATACATTATATTCCCACGTTCTTACGAACCTATGCTTAACGCATGCAAAACCCACGTTGTAAGAACTTCACGTGGTACTGGACAGAGCCACGTTCAGGACCGCGTTTAGGATACACAAAGAACGAGAGTTTTGCTTGTTTGTTATGCCGCGTGGTATTTGTATATATGAGCAGATTTTGACGTGCCTGGGTGGTCGATGGCAATGGTTGTGCCTGATGGCGGGGAACGCGTTTGCCCATCCCAGCATTGTCAGGTACAGTTAGCTTTCGCCGTGTACTTCTAATGCTATTGTGTAGTTAAGTAGAGTAGAGAAACTGTCTCATACACTTTTCCGATAGATTTGAATTCCAACGTGCCGTGTTGCCATCTCGTTCTTCGGCAGGCGTTATCGCCCAGTCTACATCCACCCATCCACAAACACATATAAAAGCATGCAATTCTCTGTCTCTTGCGCTCTATCAGTTTCTTCTAGTCCACATATTCAGATAAAAAAGTCATGAAGGTCTTTGCTACTCTCTCGATCTTGAGCGCGCTCGCGGGTATCGCCACCGCACTTGTCATCCCGAATCCAATCTCGCCATTGCTCCCGCCAATCGAGCTCAACATAACTGAAACTGCGGGAGTCAGTGTGACGCTCTCGTTCACAAACACCACTACCTTGCTCACGAATACGTCGGTCGCGGTGGAGGATGTGAGAGCGGAGAATGCGACGAGCGTAGGTTTGTTGAATCGTGCTGCTGCGCCGTTCAGCAACACCACCACAATCTTGGAGAAGCGCGCGCCTTTGAATTCGACTTTGGAATAAGATAGAAGTTGGATGTGTTTTGGCTAAATTCGACTTTGGTATAAGACAGTAGAAGTTGAATATATGATAGCTGGAGGAGAGTCGTAGGTGATATTAGAAGATTGGAGATAGACTCGGAATATGCGATAAGTCGTTTTATATAGATAATACAGACAGTTGAACATTTATAAATGACTTGGCAGAAGAGTATGAAGACCGTATCACACGGCTTGGCTGTGCACTTGCTGACGTATCCCTTAATCAGCTGAAGTGGTGAACGGGTCACAGCTATTCACATTCCCAGTTCTGAAGAGCAGTGCGATGCAGGAGTCCGACAGCCGGAGGAAAACACAAAGAGAGGTATAAAACAGAGCCAAGAGATTTTTGGTTTTGGTTGGTGGTGGTTTTCCGAAGGTGCGTGTGTGCGCTGTGAATCGCAAGAATGCAAGAATGAGATGAGTGATGTTCAGATGTGTTGAATAGTCAACTATTAATAAACAGATAAACAGAACAGCATCTGTTAACTCTCAGCCGTACGTAGTTTAGCGACACATTCACGGTCGCTATCAGTTTTCATTCTCAGCGTTCTCCTCTTTGACTTTGTCTTTTTTTGGCAGTGACTGTTGTAGGTTTTGTTTCACGATTGTGCCTCGATTTCTGAGCTTAAACAAGCAGTGGTGTTGAAGACCGGGCAGAAGCAGCAGAGAGTGGATGGTGATGGAGTAACACTCACGGGGAAGAGCGTGCTCATGTTCATCACAGAAAGCACAGCTCTCAAGCACAGCTATCAAGCACAGCTATCTAACAACTGCACTCACCATCAACAGCAAATAATCCAGGCACGGCTGGAACACTCACTCCCCGAACCCAATGCTCACTCGCGGCAAACGTGAGCGCAAAACACCGCGATGCATGGTTTGAGTTTTGTCGTCCGAGTCTGTCGAGGCCGTTGCAATTCACCAAAACGCTCAAAACACTCAAACAAAGCTCAGAACTGCGCTGCAAGTGAAGACCTCCTAAAGCAGGTCTTGTTCGCATCTATCCCTTTGCACCTCTACTTTCATCTATTCTCATCTCTGCATGCTCTATCATGTCTGCTCTGAAAGACAATGAACCGCCTCTAGACCCCATCGACAAAGCCAAAAAGAGCATCGACGGCGACTCTCCAGACAAAGAACAATATCTTCCCCAACTAGACCTGCACTATGATGCACCTCTCGTTGATGTTAGTCGTCGTACAGTGCCCGAATTTGATAAAGAGGCCGTGAAGCGCGGAGGTGGGAGCGGTGGCGGAATGCAGAGTAGCGAAAGCAGACGGCGCGTCTGCGGACTCACGATCCGTATGCTCATGCTTGTCTTGCTTATTATTGTGGTTGTGCTTGCGGTCGCGCTTGGTGCCGGTTTAGGCGTCGGACTCAAGAAGTCGAATGATAGCAGCAAGAACTCGGACTCGTCCAGCGACTCTGGACTCGCTGCCTCTGCCCCGTCTTCTGCAGCCAGCTTCAGCAATAGTGCCAGTGCTAGCGCAAGCCGCTCTGAATCCAGCAGCAGTGCGGTGTCTCCTGCATCCACCAGCAAAAGTAGCAGCGCTAGCACCACAAAAGTCAGCAGCAGCGCAACCTCTTCGAGCAGCGTGTCAGTCTCCAGCAGCCAAACCGCGTCTTCCTCCGCCGCTTCATCTTCTGGCTCAGCCAGTGCAGACACAAACGAGTATTTCGGAGTCCTCGCAATTCACTCTGGCTCTCCGATTCAGTATGCCAGTTTTTCTATTAACGGCGATGGAAACATCTACTTTGGCGCCTCGACTACTATCGTGAACTACATCGATTCAGGAGTGCTTATGATCGAGGGCGATGACAACTATATCATCTGGGTCGATCCTGACACGCGTGCTTTGCAGTACGGCACCTCTGCTCCTTCAAGTGCTACTCTCACGACCTGGGCTCTTGAAGGTACTGATCTGACTTTGAACAGTCAGAGCTATGCTATCTCCTGCGGTAGCTCTTATCAAGTATACTGGTCCACTGATGGCAGCGATAGCGTTTGCGATAATCAAGTTTCATACGGTGCCGACTTGTACACCCAAGAAGTCGCCGCCTCATCGGCATCCTCCTCCTCTGCCACGTCATCGACTGCAACCTCATCTGCTGCCGCAGCCTCGTCCTCATCTCCAAGCGACGACAGCTCGGACACTGGCACTGGTGTCGCAATCACTCTCAATGCAGAATCTGCCTCAGGCTATGTCGACGGCGAACACATTGTAGCTTTACATGAAGGTGGTGGATTTTCTTACGGATTCATCTCAACCGACAGTGGCGTCCAAACGTTCGAATACGAAGCTTCGAATGGAACGATTCACTCTGAGGAAGAATCGGGATACTACTATTACTTTAAAATCGAGAACAACATCCTCGAATTCTGGATCGGCTACGGCGGAGACGCCACCGAGTTTGGAATCGTCGATTACACTACTTTGACTGTCAACGGTAGTTACGAAGGATTCTACGCGTGCCAGGACATGAATGATCCGTATAATTATTCGGCGAATAACATCAATTATTTGGTGACATATTATCCTGATCTGATCGCTCCTGAGCAGTGTTATGCATTTAATTTGACATTTAGTTACGTTTGATTTATTCATTTTTGCGCTTGTTATTGTTGCTCTGTTTTTCTTGCTGTTTAATATGTATTTATGATGCTGGGTAGAGTCGATGTATAAGATACCATGTTTAGTCCGTACACCACGTCTTTGATAGACCGATAACCTTGCAAAGAGGCAGGCAAGGAAGAAGGCGTGTGTTTTCCCTTTTTATCTTATATTTGTATAGTATACTTTGTGTTTTGTTTTAGGTTATCAGAGATTGGTGGTTGCATTCCATAATGTAAAAATTTTCTATCTTGCACAACTTGTAGAATCAACTTCTAACCCAACTCTTCAATTTCAACTTGCCACGATTCATCCATTAAAAATATATTTACAGTCATCTCTATATTTATTTACATATCATATCCTCTTTATAATCAAGTAAACGGTACCATTTTTCTCGACTGATGTACTCTCAAACCTGCTCAGAAATTTAAAGTTTTATCATTCAATATTGCACCATCGTCGCTTGGTATTTGCATGATAATCGCCATACCCTGGATACCTTATCGCTGTTCCAAAAGCTGCTGAATGAATGATACCAATACTCTGTATTGAGGGAACTGTGGAGGTTGCTTGTGATTGTTGTAGATGTTTGGGCTGTGTGGCAAGTCTGTGTGAATACCTTGTGGTTTGAGAACATCTCAACAGTTACGTTGTACCCCATTCATATTCTCTATCGAATAATTGAAAAAAAGCCCTTCAGTGTTTAGATACTATTCTGTTTACATTTTATTTTATTTTTTCGCATCTGGCCGCAGCCAGATAGCGCACTAAGCGAAAATATATACAATTCGTCCCCTCTCCATCACGTCATTGCAAGGCCTACTACACCTTACCTGACACCATCACTGTATCCTCTGATGTGCTTAATTTCACGCAAAACTATTGGTGCTTACGAAAAGACGCAGAAAGGGATAGGAAAATAGAGCGTGTTTGTGTCGGTTGGGCGAGGCTATATACGAATCGGTTCTTGCTGTTTGCTGCGATTTGCTCTTGTCTGTATAGATTTTTGTTCCTTCTTCTTGCATTCTGCGCTTGCATCAACTGTGCGTTTGGTTAGATTGCTTCGACAAGCGAACATAATGGCGTCTACTCGACAGCCGTCTGAGCAGTCTCCGCTGCTCTCTCACAACCTCGAGATCCCCTCTCATCATGACGAATTTTCCCATCTTCCCCCTCACGAAGCGCAAATCCTTCGCGCCCAAGTCGCAGTGAACCCCGCAAAAGGGAATTTCTTTTCAATGTATCGATATGCTGATTCGCGAGATCGGTATTATTTGGCGATTGGTGTTGTTGCGTCGATTGTGTCTGGCACGTTAAGACCGCTTATGACTGTATGTTTTCATATTCAGAGATGATTTAGAAATAGAGAGGAGCTAATGAATTTAAAGATTTTGGTGGGAAACGTTGCGCAATTATTCGTTACTTATCGACCCTTCATGAATGACTACAATTTTTATAATAACACCGGCAACGCAACGACATTTGAGAATTCTACTTATGGCTGGCGTGATTTGGTGTATGATAATATTCCCGAAGCATCGACTCCTGCGGAGTTTAACTCGGCAATTAATAAAATTGCATTGTAAGTTCACGATATATGTGTGTTGGTACGAGTATGTACTTACTAGTTTTAGTTTCTTCTTGATGCTTGCAGTTACGGATTTCTTTGCCTCGACGATTGCTATTTTTGTGTTTATCGATAGAGGAGAGGTATTATCCTCCCGAATCAGAAGTAGTTATTTAGGATCTATACTTCGACAGAATATAGCCTATTTTGACAAACTTGGCAGTGGAGAAGTCACATCTCGCATTTCGACTGATACTGTACTTGTGCAAGAAGGAATGTCAGAAAAAGTCAGTCTTGCGATTTCCTCTGTGACTAATTTCATCGCTTCAATGGTCGTCGCATTTTTCAGATCTTGGAAGTTATCGTTTATTCTCTTTGGTATCATCGCTAGCGTCGTTGTCACGATGTCTGTATGTTCAAGGTATATGGTAAAGTTTTATCGACGCTCGCTAGCTGGATACGCTACAGGTGGAACGGTAGCTGAAGAAAGTCTCTCGAGTATTCGCAACGTGCATGCATTTTCTATTGAAGACCGTCTCGCAGTTCAGTATGACCGATTCCTCGTCGTTACGGAATTCTGGGCCCATCGAGCCGGTATGATTCTCGGCCTAACAAGCGCATTAATCTGGTTCTTTATGCATTGTAACTACGCTCTTGCGTTTTTCCAAGGTTCAAGATACATCGCATCGCATTATCTCGAAATCAAACAAGTCATGTCAACTCTCATGGTTATCATGATGGGCGCATTTTGGCTCTCGCATATTCCTCCTCACTTGCGATATATCGCAAATGGAATGGCGGCAGCGTCAAAGCTTTATACAACAATCGATCGAGTTTCTGCTATCGACCCGATTAAAGAAGGCAAAAGATTTGCATTGGAGGGACTTGCGGGACGTGTCGAGTTTAGAGATGTCAAGTTTATCTATCCGTCGAGACCACAGTCGGTTGTTTTAGAGCATTTTGACTTGACTGTGGAAGCTGGAAAGACAATTGCTTTAGTAGGTTCTTCTGGATCAGGAAAAAGCACAATCATCGGTATTCTCGAACGATTTTACTCTCCAGTTGGCGGCACGATTTATCTTGATGGACATGATATTACCGAGCTCTCTGTGACGTTCCTGCGCGAGCAAATTGCGCTGGTATCCCAAGAACCGGTGTTGTTCGCTTGTACTGTGTTTGAGAATATTGCGTATGGACTTATCGGTACGCGGTACGAACATGCTTCAGATGACGAGAAAGAGATATTAGTTCGCAATGCATGTCTACAAGCTAATGCTTTTGATTTCATTGACAAGTTACCCCTTGGCCTGCAGACATTTGTAGGCGAACGTGGATTTTTGTTATCAGGCGGTCAAAAGCAACGTATCGCCATTGCACGAGCTATTGTGAGTAATCCAGCGATCTTACTCCTCGACGAAGCAACTTCGGCTCTTGACACTCGAAGTGAGCGAGTCGTTCAACAAGCTCTTGACAGTGCATCGCGAAGCCGAACGACGATTGTTATAGCGCATCGATTGTCGACGATTAAAAATGCTGATAAGATTATCGTGATGTCGAAGGGAAAGATTCTTGAGAGTGGCACGAATGAAGAGTTGCTTGCGAGGAAAGGAGAGTACTATGCGCTTGTACAGGCTCAGAAGATTGATCAGGATAGCAAGGACGAGAGATCAGATTCAGAAGAGTCTGAAGATATCGACTCTGCTGATGAGGACCCTGAATGTTCGACAGCATATGACACCAGTTCTTCTGATGAGAAGGAGGAAGAGAAACGGGATCTTCACTTATCACGCACAAAGACTGGCCATTCAATTTCGAGTTTTGTTTTAAGCCAGAAACCACTCCCGGAGGTAGCTACCGAAGAATCAACACTCTCTCTGATTATTTTTCTTACGCGCATCACTAAAGGCGTCAATAAGTATCTAGTACTTGGCGCAGTTTGCGCTACAATCAATGGACTTGGTCATCCCGCCATTGCGATTCTATACGCATTGTGTTTGCAAGCATTTCGAGATGCGCAGGATTCGATTGATACAATGCTGGCTAATATTCGGACATATTCTTTGATTTTTTTCTTGCTTGGATTACTTCAACTGACGTCTTACTTTGTGTGTAATGCGTCGTTGTCTTTAGTCGGTCAGAGATTGGTTCGTCGGATTCGATTTCTCACATTCCAATACTTTTTGCGACAAGATCTGGCATTTTTCGATGACAAAGAGAACGCAGTCGGACGGCTGACTGCGCTTTTATCGCAGGATGCTCAAGCTGTTGAATCGCTCAGCGGTGCAACTTTAGGTCAGATTCTCAATGCGATCTCGAATGTAATCACGGGCTCTGCTGTCGCGCTGATTGTGGCTCCAAAGATGGCTTGGGTGTTCATCGCGTGTCTGCCTCTTATGATTGGAACAGGATATGGCCGATTCTCGCTCCTGGCTCGTGTTCAGGCTCAGGCAAAGTCGATGAGCGAGAAGTCGTCGGCGTATGCCTGCGAAGCTGTGTCTACGGTTCGGACTGTCGTGACGTTAACCCGCGAGCATCAGATTATCGAGAGGTATCACGCCGATTTAGTCTCTCAGGGGCGACAAATGCGGTTTGCTTCTTTCAAGTCGTCGGCGTTATACGGAACTGCACAGTCAACGCAATTTCTCATCATGGGTCTTGGATTTTGGTGGGGTTCACGGTTCGTTAGAGATGGCGAATATACGCCGTTTCATTTTTACGCGGCGTATATGTCTTCGATCTTTGCCGGACAAAACGCTGGAGTCGCATTTTCTTACGTGGCAGACATGAGTAAAGCAAAGAGTGCAACGATCAGCATTAAGAATCTGTTTGATAGAGCGCCGGAGATCGACTCTTGGAATGAAGGTGGAGATGTTATTGACGATGAGAAGGTACAGGGAGAGATTGAGTTTAGAGATGTGCATTTCCGATATGAGACTCGTCCTGGTGTTCCTGTTCTCCGGGGAGTGAGTTTGAAAGCTTGGAAGGGGGAGTATATTGCTTTAGTGGGAGCTTCAGGGTGTGGTAAGAGTACGATTATCAGCTTGGTTGAGGAGTTTTACAGGCCACTGAGTGGAGAGGTGTTGTTTGACGGGTACAACGTGAACGACTTGAATATAAACAACTACCGGAGTCATATTGCTTTAGTACAACAGGAGCCAGTGTTGTATGCGATGACGGTGAAGGAGAATATTTTGCTTGGGTCGTTGGAGGATCCAGAGGATGTGTCTGAAGAGCGTATTGTCGAAGTGTGTCGGCAATGCAACATTCACGAGTTCATATCTTCGTTGCCAGATGGATACGATACTATGTGCGGAACTAAAGGTGTACTGCTATCTGGTGGTCAGAAGCAGCGGATTGCCATCGCGCGGGCGCTTATTCGGAATCCGAAAGTGTTGCTGCTAGATGAAGCGACGTCTGCACTTGACTCTGAGTCTGAGAAGATAGTCCAGGCAGCACTCGACGAGGCAGCCAAAGGGCGCACTACGATTGCGGTTGCACATCGGCTGAGCACGATTCAGAAGGCAGATAGGATTTACGTGTTTGATGCGGGAAAAGTTGTGGAGGAAGGAACGCACGGTGAGTTATTGCGACAGCGGGGGAGGTATTTTGACTTGGTGCATGCGCAGGCTTTAGAAGGTAGTTAATATTTGATACAAATTAATACATTGGCTGTATTATGTTAATTGATACTGTATTTCTTATTCTGTCTAGAATTGTAGAGTAGTGGCTGCTGAGACTGAGAGTGGAATTACCAAATCAGGCTCGAGTGTTCCAGCAAGAAACACATTCAATAACCAACAACGGTTTCTTCTCACAAACAACCACTTTTTCTCTATTTTTATTACAATTACTATTGTATTGCATTCTATTAATGTATTATATTGTATTATTGCATTATATTGCCACAGCGAAATCGGCTTCCCGTGACTCACATCACCACTCCAGCGATATCGGCGACGGCGCAGCGGATGCAGCCTGTGCCGATATCGCTAACATATCTGCATAACATCGCTACAGTTACAACACAAATACAACTCAGTTTTGGATTAATGCTGCTTAGAATCGGAGATCAACGATTGGTCGTTATATTTTCCCAGTTTACCATTCTCATACTAATTGACAGTGCATATACTATTCTGGGCCAATTCCCCTGAGCACCATCGCCGCACAAAATCTTCGCCCCGATTTCGCAGCACGCTGAATCCTTCCTATAAATCAGCTTCCTCTTCTCCTCCTCAAAACTCTTCTCCACAAACACCCCTCCTTCACCAACTCCACGACAGTTCTCACCAGTTCTGCACAATGCCTTCCGCAGTTTCAGGTCCGCGCACCCTTTACGACAAAGTCTTCGAGGATCATGTCGTCAAAGAGTCAAACGGCACTTATCTCCTCTTCATCGACCGCCATCTCGTTCACGAAGTCACATCGCCTCAGGCTTTTGAAGGACTCACAAACGCTGGCCGCAAAGTCCGCAGAAATGACTGCACTGTACGTTTTATTTCATGCTTTTTATGTTAGGGTGCTAATCAGGTACAGCTCGCCACAGTAGATCACAACATTCCCACCACTTCCCGCAAAACATACAAAAACCTCAGCACATTCGTCGAACAGGAGGACTCGCGTCTCCAGTCAACAACCCTCGAGGAAAACGTCAAAGCCTTTGGTCTCCGCTACTTCGGCCTCGACGATGCTCGTCAAGGTATTGTCCACGTTATCGGACCCGAGCAGGGATTCACTCTCCCCGGCGCCACCATCGTATGTGGCGACTCCCACACCTCCACACACGGTGCCTTCGGCGCCCTCGCCTTTGGTATCGGTACCTCAGAAGTCGAGCACGTCCTTGCCACTCAGACCCTCATCCAGAACAAGTCCAAGAACATGCGGATCAACGTCACCGGAAAGTTGCTGCCTGGTATCACTTCAAAAGATTTAGTCCTTCACATCATCGGCCAGATTGGTACCGCTGGTGGTACCGGCCACGTCATTGAGTTCAGCGGTGAAGCTATCCGTGAGCTTTCCATGGACGCCCGTATGTCGATGTGCAATATGTCGATCGAGGGTGGCGCTCGTGCTGGTATGATCGCTCCCGATGAGACTACCTTTGCTTTCCTTAAGGGCCGTCCCCTCGCGCCCAAGGGACGCAACTGGAACAAGGCTGTCCGCTACTGGCGGACTTTGAAGACTGACGAGGGTGCTTTCTTCGACATTGATATCACCATCAAGGCTGAGGATGTTCCTCCCACTGTTACCTGGGGTACCTCTCCCCAGGACGCCCTTCCCGTCACCGGAAAGGTTCCCAACCCCGAAGACTACAAAAACGACGAGGCCCGTTTCAACGCCATCACCCGTGCCATCAACTACATGGGAATCGAGCCTAACATGAACATCGCCGATATCCAGATTGACAAGGTCTTTATTGGATCATGCACCAACTCGCGAATCGAGGATTTGAGAGCCGCCGCTAATGTTGTTAAGGGCAAGTACAAGCATTCAAACGTCACCCGAGCCATGATCGTTCCTGGATCTGGATTAGTCAAGCTGCAGGCCGAGCACGAGGGTCTTGATAAGATCTTCCTTGATGCTGGCTTTGAATGGCGTGAGGCTGGCTGCTCGATGTGCCTCGGCATGAACCCTGATATCATGGCTCCTAAGGAGCGATGCGCTTCGACCTCGAACCGTAACTTTGAGGGTCGCCAGGGAGCTGGCAGCCGAACTCATCTTATGAGCCCTGCCATGGCTGCTGCCGCTGCCGTCACTGGACACATCACTGATATCAGAGAGTACTACAAGCAGGAGAAGAAGGCACCGATTGAGATCTCTGTCCCTTCGTCTGCTTCTGCTTCTGAGGCTGCTGATTCGGATGAGTCTTCAACCGATTCAGACAGTGATGCTGTCGAGGAGGTTGCCGTTGTCGAGGTTGCTAGCTCGTCCGGAACGGCTGGATCCAGCCAAGGCACTGGAATACCTCCTTTCCGTGTTCTCACTGGTGTTGCTGCGCCTTTGTTCCGCACCAATGTCGACACTGACGCTATCATTCCCAAGCAGTTCTTGAAGACCATCAAGCGAACTGGCTTGAAGGTCGGATTGTTCTGGGCAGACCGATTCAACGCTGATGAAAGCGAGAAGTCTGATTTCATTCTTAACCAAGAAGGTTACCGCGACTCGAAGATCATGGTCGTTTCTGGTCCTAACTTTGGCTGTGGTTCATCGCGTGAGCACGCTCCCTGGGCACTTGCTGATTTCGGCATTATGTGCGTTATCGCATCGTCTTTTGGAGATATTTTCTTCAACAATTCGTTTAAGAACGGATTGTTACCTCTTGTGATTCCTACTGATGTGATTATGGAGAAGATCATGCCTGTTGCTGAGAGCGGCAAGCCTTTGACTGTTGACTTGCTCGAGAACCAAGTTCGGAACGGCGAGACCGGTGAGGTGTTGGCTACTTTCTCTATTGACGAGTTCAGACGTCACTGTCTCATCAACGGATTAGATGATATTGGATTGACTATGATGGACGAGGAGTACATTCAAAACTATGAGAAGTTCAGAAGAGAGAACTTCCCATGGATGGAGGGTGGATCGCAGCTTGTGCGTCCGATCATCCAGGGTAAAATTCCTGGAGTGCCTGATGTTGTTGAATGGTAAAAGTTAGGCTGCCTTTTGTTTTTTTTTTTTTTAAATTGTATGGTATATGAATCATTTTTTGCTTTTGTTTTCAGGTTTAGGATGATTATGATGGGGTTCATAGTTACAGCATAATATACATCGAATACTAAGATATAGAAATAGCCATGTTTCGTACTGTGTAGTAGTACTTGAATAAGATAAAACAGACCGAAATGAATATGCCAAATAACTCCAAATAACAAACAAAAGTGCGTAAAATCATTGAATACATGGTAGATGCTTTTAGAAGGTCTAGTCAAAGCTGAAGCCGTCGAGCTCTGTTTCTAGTGTCTTTGCCATTGCTGTTGTGCGAGCGTAGAGTAGACCAACGGAGGATCCACGTTCGCCGACGAGAGTTAGGAGTAGTGATTGAGAAACAGCGTGAATTATAATTGTGGATTCCTAAAAGATGAAGTTAGTGAAGAGTTGCGGATATCGAGGAGGAAAACATACCTCGTTCTCGACCGCGATCCAGTCTATTTCATGGTTCTCTTCAAATAAATCTGTGTTTTCGGTCACTTCAACGTAAGATCTCCACGCGTTTGCGGAATATGAAGCGTAGACTCGCGGCTTCGGACTCAAGTCAGCTAAATGAATTGCGGAAGTTGTGCTGCCAATTGAACCAGGACCGAGTCCTCCAACTGCCAAAGTGCTCTGCGAAACTGAAGGCGAAAGAGCTAATGAGTGTGTAGTTGTCGATACAGACGCATTCAGAGTCGACGCAGCTAATAGATTCCCACTTGTGGTTAATAAGATCGCCATGACGATTCGTGGAGTGTGTACATGAGGAAGAGAAGCTGTTGCTGATGGATCAGACGAGGAGTTGTTCGCTGAAGAAGCGCCGTTCGCGGGCAAAAAAGTGTCGATTGGCGGACTCAGCGGCGCCAGTGATTGCGATAACAGCAACGTCAATCGCCTTGATTTCAGCATTCTTGTGCTGATTGTGTGTTGTGTACTGTTTGCTGGAGATACTGGGATACTTCGCTATGGATTTAGTGAACTATCGCAATCGAAGTGGTCGAGCTGAACGAGCATAGTGCACGTGATGTTAACATAATAAGGGCCTTGTGTAGATTACTTAAACAGCCACCACCGCGATGGCAGATTAAGCCCTGACGAATCGACTGGAATAAGTATCTGGAAACAGAGATCTGATCCTTATCATCGATGAACGCATTCTCACCGGCGATCCTGCGATCTTTCACCCGTTCAATTCCTGCAATTGCCAGTGTTTTTAAACCTGTGATTCTTAACAAACCAGCGCCAGTTTTAAAGTCTTTTGTTGCTCGTCGCCAGTTTGCTCAGTTAGCTAAAATGACCGACGTCACGAAGTACAGATTCAACCACACCATGTATGTATTCCCGAGGATAATAGGCGTTCTATGCTCAATTGACTGATAACGATATCGATAAGGCTCCGGGTCAAAGACCCCAAGGCGTCCGTTGCTTTTTACCAGGACAACTTTGGCATGAAGCTCATCCGCCAGCTTGACTTTCCCGAGGCCAAGTTCTCGCTTTACTTCCTTGCCTTTGACGAGGTCAATGCCTTGAGCCACGGCAGAGAATGGACTGATCGGTGAGTTCTGCTTAGTTACTTCATCTTGGACAGGAATTGACAACAAATAGTGAGGGTGTGTTGGAGCTCACGCATAACTACGGCACCGAAAACGACCCCGAGTACAAGGTCAACAGCGGCAACGCCGACCCTTATCGTGGATTCGGCCATATCTGCATGTCGGTTGACAACATGGACGTTGTTTGCGCGAATATGGAGGCTAATGGTGTTAAGTTCCAGAAGAAGTTGACAGACGGACGTCGTATGTACTAGAGAAGTGTTCTGCTGAGCAGTGCTAACTGTGTACAGAGAAGGATATCGCTTTTGCCTTGGACCCTGATGGATACTGGGTCGAGCTTGTGTGGACCCGCACTCCCAAGACTGAGAACTTCACCGATCCTACTGGATACAGACTCAATCACACTATGGTATGTGGTCTACTTTTTGCTAATTGTATATACTAATATCGTATAGATCCGCATCAAGGACCCTAAGAAGTCGCTCAAGTTCTACCAGGAGACTCTTGGAATGAAGCTCCTCCGCACCGCCGAGCATGAAGGCGCCAAGTTCACTCTCTACTTCCTCGGCTACAACAACGACCCCAACTTTGTCGAAAACTCCGGCGTTGGCGTGCACAACTTTGAAGGCGTTCTCGAGCTCACTTGGAACTGGGGCACCGAAAGCGACCCCGAGTTCAAGGGATACCACAACGGTAACGACGAACCCCAGGGATTTGGCCACATCTGTGTCTCTGTCGACGATCTTGACGCTGCATGTGCCAGATTCGAGGAGTTGGGTGTTAACTGGAAGAAGAGACTTACTGATGGTCGGATGAAGAATGTTGCTTTCATTCTTGATGAGGATAACTACTGGGTTGAGATTATCCAGAACGAGGGCATTAAGAAAAACGCCAATTGGTAATTATTGCTATGTAATAGTATATAGTGTGTAATAGTAAATAATACTGTGGTATCATTCTTCAGTAATATCAGTCTTGTATGTTAGTTAAGGAAATTCAGGGGCCAATGAAACTCAATAAAGTTGCCTTTTTCGGAGTTTTTGTGGCTCTTTCAGGCGACAACTCTGAAAACGTACCACGCGCTCAGAAAAAAGGCGTCATTGCGCTCAGCAGTTTGCCTTGATTGAATTTGTTCGTTTGTTGATATACCTTGTTTGTTGATTTATTCTGTATTAGTTTAGTGTGTGGATATTATATTGTTGTATTTGACTGTGGTATTGTGGAATATCGTGAAAAGCACAAAGCAAGGAACAAGGAAGACAGTTTGATCCAGCGAATCTCCAGCAAAATGGCACAAACAGTCGCTTCCTCTCTTTCTGGCCTCAAAATTGGAGCAGATTCACGTTCAGATACTCCATTAGCGGACGAAGAATGTATGTTATTGTGGTAGCTTGAGTAGTGGACGAGTGCTGACTGAAATAGCACCGTTTGCGAAATCAGAGGAGACTTCGCAGCCTCGACTCGTTCATCAATGGAAGAACACGAAATCTGTCTTGTCACTGGCAGTGTCTGATGCTTATCTGTTTGCTGGAACAGAAGAAGATGTTATTTTGGTAGGGCGTACTCAGAGACTGAAAGAAGAGTGCTAACGAGATCAGGTTTACGATTTGGAAACGTTCCAAGAAGTCAGGACTTTGAAAGGACATGGCGGAAGTATCCTTGCTCTGCACATTTCAAACACGAAGAATTTACTATTCTCCGCTGGCAGTGATTCCATCTTGAAAGTAAGTCGTCAAAATCTCCATTTATAACGCTAACAATATCAGATCTGGCACACGGAAGCACTCAAAGAACTCTACACAGTCTACTCAGTCTTTGATATCGGCGATGTCTTCGCGGTTCTCTACAGCGAATCACTAAACACTGTCTTCTTCGGCTCCCAAAACGCGTCAATACAATGGTGCGATCTAAACACAATCGACCGACACATCTCCTCCGACAACTCCGGTCTGCCCGGAAACCGCTTCAGCAAGTTCTTCAACTCCTCCGGTCCCGGCGGGAAACGCAGCTCGACGCCTCCTCGATCTCAGCTTTTAGTTCCGAAAACGCTCATCGAGTTGCCGTATAAAAACGTCGTGCCATATGCGCATTATGGCTATGTTTACTGTCTGATAAACTACCACTCGCCTCATCCCGCAGTCACATCTATAGAAGATCGAGGAGAGACTTTACTTTCTGGCGGCGGCGACGGCGCAGTTAATTTCTGGGTCATGAGAGATGGGAAACTCAACAAAATCCGCTCCTTTGAAAATCAAGGTAGCGTGCTGTGCATGACCACCGTCGACACCCTTCTCTACTGCGGCCTCACCGATGGAAATGTAGCAATCTGGGACCTAGACGCGGGCCAATTAATTCGCTCCATTCCAGCTCATAACGCTGATGTATTGTCGATGGCCGCTCTCAAGAACTGCATTTTTAGCGGCAGCGCGACTGGATATATCAGGAAATGGTCGCGCGAGATGCAACTTGCTGCTCGATGGCAATCTCACACCGGATTAATTCTCTCCACTATTGCAGTAAAACACGACAATCGCGCTTTACTCTTCACCGGCGGCAACGATGATTCGGTTAATATGTGGGACATCACGAATGCGTTTCCTGATATGAATATGAATCTCTCGTTTGCTAATGACCAGCTTTTGGACTCGTTATCTACCTTTGTCTCGTTCAAGACGATTTCGGGGTCATTAGACGCAAAAACTGAGTGTCGTCGGTGCGCATCTTTCTTAAAGCGATTATTACGGTCATCAGGTGCAACAGCAGAACTGATCACTACAGACGATAAACATAATCCTGTGGTATACGGTCGGTTTGCTGCTAATTCAGAGGCAAGGACGGGTAGTACGGTGTTGTTTTATGGACATTATGATGTTATAGCTGCTTCAGATGCCGATAGCTGGGAGTCAGATCCATATGTATTATCAGGACGAAACGGATGTTTATACGGACGCGGTGTGTCTGATAATAAGGGTCCGATTTTAGCAGCTGTGTTTGCTGTTGCAGAGCTCTTTCAGGAAAAAAAGTTAAACACAAATGTTGTATTTTTGATTGAAGGAGAAGAAGAGAGTGGATCTGTTGGATTCCAAACAGCAGTGCAGAAAAGCCATGCAATGATCCAACCTGATAAAATCGACTGGATCGTCTTGTCAAATTCGTACTGGCTTGATGATAATGTTCCGTGCCTTAACTATGGTTTACGAGGAGTTATTAATATTGCGGTTGAGATTCATAGTGATTTCCCGGATTTACATTCGGGAGTTGATGGAGGAATTGGTCGAGAGCCGCTGATGGATTTGACGAAGCTTCTATCAAAATTGACTGATGATTCGGGAAAAGTAAATATCCCGGGTTTTTACGAACCAGTGAGGCCAATCACAGATGCAGAGGAAGCTCTTTACGAACAAATCATTGCTAATGCGTCAACGAAATTGCCAAAACACAAATTAATGGCTCGATGGCGTCTACCGTCTCTCACTGTTCATTCAATCCAAGTTTCTGGACCATCTAATCAGACTATTATTCCACATTCTGTGAGCGCGACATTATCTATCCGTACTGTTCCTGATCAAGGAACTGACACCATCGCATCTACACTTCAACAATTTTTGACTACCGAATTCGAAAATCTTGGATCACAGAATCATTTAGATATGAAGGTGAACAAGTTAGCCGACGCCTGGCTCGGAAACCCAGAAAACGCAGCATTCAAAACCCTTGCCAGCGCAGTCAAAGAAGCGTGGGGTATCGATCCTCTTTATATTCGTGAAGGCGGAACAATCCCCGCTGTGCGATTCCTAGAAAAAGAATTTGACGCGCCGGCTGCTCAATTACCTTGCGGACAAGCTAGTGATCATGCGCATTTGGATAATGAGCGGATAAGAGTTATTAATTTGTATAACGCGAAAAGTATTTGGAAAAAGACATTCAATGAGTTACAGCCTAGAGACTAATGCTTTTGAATATGTTGTATATATGTAAATTATTGAATAAATAAAATCTCAGAAAGAACTCAAGTCATGTTATGTTCCACTGAGTGGAGGTTAAATCTCAGCGCTGGTAAAAGGACGATCCTGAAACTCGTCAGACGTAAATTGTCGTCGTAATCTCTCCCAAGCAATCTGATCTTCCCTTGCGTATTGCTTTGCGAGTTTTTCATCCGCTTCTTTCATCAACTTTTTTTGTTTGACAGGATCTGCTGTATTGAGAGAAGGCGTGGAAGATCTGGATTTTCTGCCGAAGGAGAATATCTTCGATTTGCGTTTCTCTGAAGGTGGGACGGATCCAGAAGAATCAAGCTGTGCTTGCAATGCCCGCGCAACTTCCTCGTCAGTGCGTAGTTGCTGGTTATCTTCTTCTGCCAGTTTTTGCGCGTATTCTCTGTCTTGAATAACTCCCTGTTCTTCAGCGGCAAAATATTCAGCGGTTAGTTTATCCTCCATTGCGCGGTTTTTCTGCTCTTTTCTATCCTCTTCTTCTTGTAATTTTTGAAGTAATCTCTCCGTTTCGGCTTGCTCACGCGCTTCTCGCTCGATCACTTCATGTAGCTGACGTTCAGCGGCTTTTGCCTCGGCGACCGCTTTAGCTGCAGCATCTTGTTCTGCCTGGTGTGCTGCTTTTTGGGCTGTTTCGTAATCTTGACGGCGTTGAGAAGACATACTGTGTAGAGCTTTTATACGTTCATGTGCAGTTGCGGTTGCGAGAGCGGAGAGCATTGCTTGTACTTCGAACCCTTTTTTATCTATGATTCGGAGTTTGTTGATGTTATCCTCGTTTAGAGTCATTTCGTTGTATCGTCTAGATGAGCCCGCACCGGCGAAATGACCCGGCGTCGCTGGGAATAAGAACACGGTCAGGTTATACACGAAAAGCTCAGCTAGGACAAGCCGGGTAGCAGCATCAGTATAGATCAGCTTGGCGGTCATGGTTGGAACGGATCCGCCACGCATCAATTGTGGACGGGTTATAGAGACTTGTTCCCAGAAGCAGCTGTAGGCTTTAGCTGGTACCATGGCTTGTTTATCTGGATCGTAGGACGCTGGTTTGACGTAGTTAAACCCGAATCCAGGCTTTCCTCGAGTGCGTTTAAGCGCCTCGTAGAACTTGCTAGAGTCGGAAGATAAGGAGATAGAAGGCGGTACTTGGACGTATAGAGCTGATTTCACTGAAGGATTGTGAAGATGGAGGTCTGAGATAACGCAGCGCTGTACGCGCGATGCTGATGCTGATGCTGATGCTGATGCTGCATTGTTCTCGAGCTCAGCGTAAGCTGGCGGCCCGGCCAGAAACACTGGATGCGTGAGAACATACTCGCCGAGCAGAATGCGTGAGAACGGATCGCCTATTTTCTGCGTAACGTTCGTGATTGTGAGTGGGTTCGTGACGGAATCAGTAATTGCTGGCGGTGGAGGCAGATCAGGACTGAAAGGGACATTCGAGGCTTCTGATTTCGAATCGATCGGTGGCGGCAAAGGTTTTGCAATTGGCGTTGAGTGATCATAAAACTGAATCAAATAGCGAGCCTGGACAGGTTGTCCGTAGAGAGTTGGTGATGTGTATTTGACTTCCACAGTGTCGTGATCTGTGGGAATGAAGACGAGTTCTGTGATGTCAGCATTCTCTCATTAGCATTTAGAGAATACATACTCGCAACATCCAAATCTGCTGTTCTCATTGCTGTAAATAGTTTTCTGGTTCTACTTGATATGTTGAAAGATATCAGAGTATGAAAAGATGGGACGAAGGCGGTGTACACGTTGGGAGAAGAAGGTTCGGCCTGATCAGGATAAGTGTACGCGTATGCGTTTTCCTTGTTTGTACGAAGCTGATATTCGGCTGTGTATCTGCATCTCTAACTATGAGTAGGAAACAATATATATATTGACCAAATGTAAACAAACAATAAAAACAATACAAAGTCAATTAATAGTATCTGAGTGCAAGTAGAGTGCTTTGAGTCCGTTAAGCCGCAGCCACGGGAGCGTCGGTTCAGCTATCGCAGCTCAGTGTCTGAACAACTTCATTCTGCGATAACACCGCAGACTGCAAAGATTACTTGGCTTGTTTATTACTGAGTTAAAGAAGCTTGGAATAGTTTTATATTGTACAGCAGTGTTTGTTTACTATAATTTTGCTTACTTGATTGCGTTATCGGACTATCAACTCACTGTTCATCATGGTCAACACTCTTCACCTCAAGGGATCCAATTATGAGGTATTCTCTATGTTATAGCATTTTTACTGCGTATATATTAATATAGTATTATAGATCGGACTGAAGCACGGAACACTGGCAAAGTCACAGATCCATTCCTGCCTGACCAACTACTCAACCTACTTCGCCAACGCAGGCATGTCCCCCGGCGACGTCAAGATCCTCGCGACCAAGTTCTCAGATTCGATTAAGAAAATCGTACCGCATTTGCATGATGAACTGCGTGGGATTGCGGATGGTGCTGGGGTTCCGTTATTGGATATCGTTGCGTTGAATTCGCGGTCGGAAATTGCGTTGGCTGCGAAACCAAAGGGCAGAAAAGTTGCGAGTGATGATGAGTCTGATCTTGCTGTGCCGCCTGACGGATGCACGACTTTTGCAGAGAACGTGGAGGGTAGACAATGGCTTTCGCAGAACTGGGATTGGCAGACATCGCAGTTGTGTAATTTGGTGCTGCTTGAGATCACCACTCCTGAAGACTCGCCTTCGAACGCGCGAATGCTAAAGACTATGACAGAGGCTGGGTTACTGGCAAAGGTTGGATTTAACTCGGAGAAAGTTGGCGTGTGTCTGAACGCACTTCGCGCTACTGACCTCGACACCGACAAACTTCCTCTGCATGTTCTTCTTAGATTGATTTTAGAGTCTTCAAGTGTTGCTGATGCTAAAGAGAGATTCACAACGCAGTACGGTGACGGCTCTGCTTGCTTTGGACATTTTGGAATCGCAGACGGAAAGGAGGAAGGTCATGCCGAGAGTTGGGAAATTGGTCCTTATGGTATCAACGTGATCCCTAGCAACAGCGAAGGACGTTTATATCACACCAACCACGCTTTGTTCGAGGGTATTAAGATTAACGAAGTTATCTGGCTTGATGACACAAAGGACCGTATCGCTCGTCTGAAGGAGTTGGTCGTACTCTCCGATAAGAAAGCAGATGTCAAATCTCTCGCCATCGCTCCTCAAAAAGACCGTATTTTCTCATTCCTAAAAGACGAAGACAACTTTCCCAATTCAATCTGTCGTGCGAATGATACCAGCCAGCCTGGTTTGTTGGGTGAAATGCAGACTGTGTTTTCGATGGTCATGGACTTGAAAGAGGATGTCGCTTGGGTCGTTGTCGGACGCCCGAAACACGTCTTGGAGGAGTTTACCCTTGAGTTTTAATTTAGAAATTGTTGTCTATATATATATCTGTAATTTCCATATGTAATTGACATATGATTGACTATCTTTTAATATTCCTGGTTCATCCATTATAGTGCGCTGTCCCCAACTCTCCGGTCACGTGACCTCCAAAGTAAACAAGGCACACGTAGATCCTGCATCTTTCTCGCATGGCAGCTCGTCACCGTTGCTATTTTACCGTACAAGAAGAAGAAGTAGGAAAGAAGGGATGAAGATGTCTTCGCGGTCAAGTCTTCATCGCAAACGCAGGAGTTTACCGTCCTACGCGTTCAACAGTACTGGAAGTGGCAGCAGTAATGGTGGAAGATCAAGCAATATTGGACGAACAGCAAGTTTACAATCAGTGCCGCCTTTGAATATGTCTTCAGCCAACGAAACAACAGCTTCTGGCTCAGAAGACATTGACACTTCAAAATCTTCTCAGGATACAAGGAAACAGATGGTTATAAGACGCGCAAAGATGCTGTGGACGACGCTGACAAGAGAGATTGCTTGCGATTCGGGAAACAGCGGATCTTCAACGCTCCGAGATGTCGAATTAGACCAGATTGTGAGCTTTCTTCTTGTTCCGTTTCCATTAGAAAGAGTGAGTTTTTGTTGATATTACTGTGGTTGAGTGATGCTAATTGATAGGTTATGCTCTTTGGTTTCTTGACCTGCCTCGACTCTTTTCTCTACTCCTTCACGGTTCTTCCTCTTCGATTCGCGATAGCTGTTTTTACAGTAATTCGCTCAGCAGTGTCCAAGAAACGCATCGGCTGCTCGATTTCTCAAAAAATCGACATCATCAAATTATTCGTCATCGCCCTTACAGTATACCTTCTCACCTCTCTCAACGCCAGTATCCTCTATCACAATATCAGAGGGCAGTCGGCAGTCAAACTTTACGTCATGTTTAATGTGCTTGAGATTGGTGATAAGTTGTGCTGTAGTTTTGGGCAGGATGTGTTGGCGGTGTTGTTGTCCCATCAGACTCTGAATGGGCCGATTTGGAAGCTGTATATGTTTGGTGCAGTCACAGTTTGCTACAACTTACTTCATTCTGCTGCCCTCTTTTGTCAAATGATTGCACTCAATGTGGCAGTCAACTCCTACTCAAACGCTCTTCTTACGCTCCTTCTCAGTAATCAGTTTGGCGAAATCAAATCAACCGTATTCAAAAAATTCGAGCGCGAAAATCTATTCCAACTCACATGCGCCGATATCTCCGAACGATTCCAACTATGGGCTATGCTTTTAATCATCGGTTTACGAAATGTGGTCGAAGTCTCTGGCTCGACTGGCGGTATCGTGCCGAAATCATGGCAAGGGTGGAATGTGTTTATGGGCGCACTGTTAGGACCAGCGGTTGTCGTTCTTGGATCAGAGATTGCGGTTGATTGGCTGAAACACTCATATATTGCGAAATTCAACAAATTACGACCAAAAGTGTATTCCCGGTTTCTAGACGTCTTTTGCGCAGATCATGTTCGCAGCGCAGATACGAAAACTATAAAGACGACATGGGGTACTAAAGAGATGAACGTGACGCGAAGAATCGGCGTGCCGGTATATCCATTGACGTGTATTTTTATTAAAAGTATGTCACAGCTTGTCCAGTTGATTTCGTCGAAGAGACAGTTTGCTATTCCGGCACGGACCGGTGCACGAGCTGCGCAAACAGGTGCGATTATGACCAACGCGAATCAGACGTCAAGTGAGGGTATACTTGGATTTGTATCGAGTGGAGTTGGAATTGTGGCTAGGAATTGGGTCTTGTACGGCACTATTGTTCTTATTTTTGCAGCTGTGGTTACGTTCAAGTTGTGTTTGGGAGTAGCATTACTTGAGTACAGCACCAACCGTCTCGAGCGACAGCGACTGAAAGAAAGTATCGTTACTCTCCAGCAACCCGAAAGCAGCAATAACACAGATCCCTACCCCGACGAAAAAGTTTCTGGAGACCGAAAAGGCGGGGTATGGGGTTTAATAGACATGAGCGACGGATTACGACAACTAGTCAACAGACATGTCGAGACTGATAGTATTTCGAGCACGCCATTGTCGCCTAGTTCTAGAGTGTCGTCACCGTCGCCGTCGCCGTCGTCGTCATTGGAACAGACGAAGGTAAGGAAAGCGGTGGAGTTACAGGATGTCGAGAGATTTCAGATGGTTGCAAAGAGAATTTGGTGATACTATATCATCACGCCTCTTCCTTTCGTCAGTTTGAAAATGAGAAAAAAAACGGTACAGAATAGAAAAATTTCAGATAGCAGTTAGGAGTATTTAGTGATATTGATTACGACATTATGAATTTTGGAGTTTGGATGGTTTTGTGTATGTGTTTAGGTGAAATATACTCCAAAGATAAATAAATTGGATTTGAGAAAAACCTCACAACAAAAAAGCAATAGTCTACAACATACCCTAGAAAAAGATACAGCAAAGTATAGCTATAACCGTACAACGCAATGCAAACTGTCTACTTTCTAGGTATAAAAAAAGGAAGCAATTTTCTAGAAAAACAAAAGATAACAAAAATACTAGTACGCCAATTCCATAGGTGTATCCCCGTCTCACAAGTGTATAAAAAGAAAGAAAAAATCGCGTATTGGGCGATTAAAGATTTAAGAGATCATAGTAACATTATGGTGTCACTGTATGTGCTGTAGAGCAGTGTAGTCATAAAACACTGAGTTTATTTTTCCTTCTTGGCCTCGTCGAGAATGGAGTCATTTTCGTACTTGCGGTCATCATCCTGCTCGACGGTCTTAACGATTGTCTCCATCTCCTTTGACTGTTTCTTCCAGTTTGACTTGCTCATCTTTGCGTCGTGGTCAAACAAGGCTTTATCAGGGACACGGTAGGAATTTCCGATACGGTCCCAGAGGGTGGTAAATTGGCCGTAGTTGTAGTTAAAGTATAGATGGTGGATGGTGTGGCATGCCGCGCCGTTGATGGCCGGGTGCTGGGTGATATACTCGCCGTCGTGGATGAGGATAGTCCAGACGTTGATGAACGTGAAGAGGAAGAGGTAGGAAAGCTTGTGGAGCGGGAAGATGAAGGGGAAGATGTGGTAGGGCAGGGACTGGAGGTATCCGTCGACGGGGTGGAAGGCGTGCGAGGCGTACGGGGTAGGCACGATCCACTTGTGGTGGGGCTTGTGGAGACGCTTGTACATGATGGGGTGGTGCAGGCCGCGGTGGATGAGGTAGATGCCAAAGTCAGTGAAGGCGATGAAGAGCGGGTACTGGAAGAAGAGGTACTTCTTTCCGTAGACCGTGGAGTCCCAGTAGAGCATGCCGTATCCGTGGATCTCAGCGAGGAACCAGGGCACGGTGAGCAGGGACATGAAAGGCATGGAGGTGAGAGCCTGGTACATCTCAAGGCGGATCTGGTTCTTGAGGTACTTTGGATGGTCCATTGTGCGTTTGTCGAAGATGAAGAAGTAGGAGAGGGACGCGAAGAAGAAGTAGAGCACGACGCCAAAGAACCAGGTTATAAGAAAGAGCGAGAGCGACTGGCGGAATACGTTTGTGCGTGCAACTGTCGACAAGTACGCAGCCGGACCAGGCGCGAACAAAGTGTACTCGTAAGGCTCAGCTGGAATATAGGAAAGCGAGAGGTTCTTCGATAAGGACTCGAAGAGCTCCGAGGAAGGCGCGGACGCCTGAAGAACGGAGTTCACAGCCGCCGGAACAGGAAAGAGCGCAGAGTAAATGTTGTCAAAGACATACTTGTCTGTTGCCTCGAGGACGATATCCATTGCTGCTGTTGCTGCTGCTTCTGAGGAGGAGGAAGTGAGGAGGAGATGAGCAAGTAAGAAGTTGTGAAGCAGAGGCGAGGCGAACGGTTAATAAGACGGCGCGGAAGGTGCACAAGCGCGTAAACAACGTTTGCACAAGTAACTCACACCACTCGGGAGAACACCCGAGGGGATCCGAGAATCAGATAAGCTATCCGAGGTCGTATTCTTACTCGGTATGCTGCGGTATATTCTACATCACTATCATTACTCAACTCAATTATATTCATTATGATGTATAACGTATAATTATTATGCCAGTATTCATACTGTATAATTATAGTATTTATACAACATACAAGTGGTGTACTGTCGCTGTGTTTGTGGTATTCACACTTGGATACCGAGATTAAAGACAGTAGCAAAACACACCACTTCCTCATTCAGCACATTCAACACATTCAGCGCACTCTACATTCTCACCCAAAATATAAAAAAAAACCGCGGAACTCGCAATCGCAATCGCGTTCCGTTCCGACCGAGAAACCCGGGTTTTGGCTGACTCGCGTCTGGGCTTACTTCCAGCGCGTCGAGACGCGTCCTCGGAACTACTCGGAGTTAGAAAAATTCCCAATCACATAAGCATTTCCTTATTACTAAGTACTTACGCTACTTATATACTTGTATACTTATAATACGTTCCTGAATATATTAATCATTCACCAAACTCCAAGCTAATGCACATATACTTCGAAAAACCCCTTTAACTAAATAATGATCCCCTAAATCTCTATAATCACTCAACAGCATTGTACCCCTTCCGCGCATGCTCACCAACCAACAACCCGCACATTTCACCAGCCTCGTTCGCGTCCTCATCCACATTCTGGAAAATAATCGAGGAACCACCAGCACTACTTCCACGTCGTCGAACACCACAGGTCGTCTCGCCTGGTTGTAAAACACACGCAACTTCAACATCGTCTTGGTTCATCTTCTCGTCTTCTTCGTGTGCACCTTGTTTGCCTACTTTTGCGAAGAAGGCGAGGAAGAGCGCAGTAGAACTCATGCCGACTGCAAACCAGAACGCGCCTTTATACGCCTTTGCCAGAATCTCTGGCGAAAACGGTGGCCGCATCCCCGGCGCATCCTTGCGAAGAATACCCGATACAATCGACGTCGACAGAGAAATTCCAAGCGAGCCTGCAAGGTGGTTGATTGTGTAAAACACACCAGCGGCGGTTGACTGCTCTTCCTTTGACACCGCAGACAATGTGTGCAAGTTCACAACATTGTACGTCAAATCAGCAGCCATGACAGCCAAGCAAAGCGCAGGCATCACCATAGCAGCATATGGCATGCCTAACGGCACCAACGCCCACAGCAACGCAGACGTCACAAACAACATCTGTGCTCCGATAAGAATAAACGTGCCCGGCGCTAAATGCATAATCGACGACACAACCGTGATCGCAACAATCGATGCCAAAATCTCTGGGAATAGATAGAACGCAGCTTGTAACGCCGACGCACCCATGACATTCTGCAGATACAGTCCGCCGTAAAAGTTAAGCACTCCAGTAAAACACATCCATCCGAACAGAACCATCACCATCGTCACTGCAAAGCCAGGGTATCTCCAGATCTTCAATGGCATTAATGGTCGCTCGCATCGTGATTCCCACCAGACAAAAGCGGCAAGCACGAGCAAACTGAGAATTAGAATCACAATAACGTATGGAGTAGCCCATCCCCGCGGAGCACTTCCAGCTTGTGAAGCAGAAAGAACAAACATAATACATCCAACTGTCGAAAGCACAACTCCCATCCAATCCAACTCCATCAAACGAACCCATATCTGCTTGGGAGTAAATCGAATGTTGTCGTTGATATTATCACCTGGCACAATAAAATACACAAGCACAGTCAAAATTGCAGATATAATAGCATAGAAATGGAAAATACTACGCCAGGTAATATATTCAATCGAAATACCACCCGTCACGATTCCAATCAACAATCCAAACGGCGCACCCGCGTTGAAGATCGCCATCACTCTGTTCTTCCGACGTCCATTCCTGTAAGTCGAACCCAGAATTCCGACACCTGCAGAAGGACAAGCGGCGGCTGCAAGACCCTGCATTCCTCTGCAAAGGTCAAAGATAATGTGATTAGTCGTGAATGAGCCTGCAAGACACCAAATAGCAAACCAGGCGTAGGACACCACCACTAGTCTCTTTCTTCCGATACGATCCGCCATTCTATTACTCGTTAGTTCTATACATCCAGCTTCTTTTATCTATATCATACCCTGAGAATAACAAAATAGTAGTCGCTGACATGAGCTGATATGAGGTTGCAGCCCAGCTCAAATCACCTCCCGAAATCGAAAACTCCCGTCCTAAAGTAGGCACTGCAATCTGCATCACTCCCGTCGAAATAGTATTCATCACAGTCGAAAACGTCAAGATAAGAATCGTCGCAATCTCATGATACGTAGTCTTAAACACTTCAGGTCGCGCTTCAGGATCTATCACTTCTGAAGAAACTGCGGAGTCTGCGTACACCTCTGCTCGGGCGTATTGATAGGACGCGTTGGCGATAGGATCGTCTGATTCATGAGACTTTTCGTCCATCGAACTCGTCTCTGAGACTGCCTCAATAGCAGCCTCCACAGTGTACTTCTCTACAGTCATCTGGTGTCCTCAATACTGTGCCTCGATAACTGCGGTGCCTAGATAGTTGGGGAATGCGGTTCACGAAGCGGGCATCATTGGCGTTGCGTTCAGGCCTGTCTAGGTCCTCTCCGATCAGCCGTTATCCGTAATCTAGAACTCGCTTAAACCCTAATCTCTTAGCCGTTCTCCCGTTATTCATCTATATTGCTGATTGATTACATTAAAGAATATCTAAATAGAGTAGAATAAAAGAATATGTAAACAAATATGTAAATAGAATTAATTATGCAGATATCTAACAAACCCAATCATCTAACCCAAGACTCCATACATGTCAACTGTCAAAACTAAACACCACCGACCCAGCACCGAAAACATGAAAATAGCACAACTACAAAATCTGCTTCTCAAACGAGCTATAATGAGAAACCTCTGAATCTCCAACCAACAACCGACTCAACTCATCAACTCCATCTAAACTTCCTTCATCTTCATTCTCTTCTTCCTCCGCAGAGAACAAACCCGCGACTTCTTCGTCAGTGGAAGCAGGATGCGCACCTTGTTTGCCCACTTTTGCAAATACGGCGCAGACGAAGGCGACGCTACTTGTAGCGACTGCGAACCAAAACGCTCCTTTATACGCCTTGGCGAGAATGGCAACTGGAATCGCCATCATAGGTGCACTTGTCTCAGAGGGAGCTTCCTTGCGAAGAATTCCTGATACGAGTGAAGTAGACAGAGAAACTCCAAGGGATCCAGCAACATGACTGATAGTATAAAAAATTCCTGCTGCAGTCGACTGTTCTTTTCTCGACACTGTCGACAAAGTATGCAGGTTAATCACGTTAAACGCCAAATCAGCAGAGATAACCTCTAAACACACAGCAGGTAGAATCATAGCAAAGTAAGACGAATCGATAGGTGCGAGCGCCCATAGCAATGACGAAACAAGCATGAGTGAAGAGGAGATCATTAAGATAATTCGTCCCGATGCGCGATGCAAGATAGCTGCGACGATAGTCACGGCCAAAATCGACGCAAGGGTTTGAGGGAATAAGTAAAAAGCAGACTTCATAGGTGATGCGCCCATAATGTTCTGAAGATACAGACCACCGTAGAAGCTGAGAACGCCGGTGAAACCCATCCATGAGAACAAAATCAGAACCATACACACAGCAAAGCCAGGTGCTCTCCAGATCTTGAGAGGCATGAGAGGGTTTTCGACTCTGGATTCCCACCAAACAAAGGTAGCCAAGATGACTAGCGACATAACAAGGATGACAATAACATATGGAGTCGCCCATCCTCTTGCAGCCGATCCAGCTTGCGAAGCAGCCAACACAAAGCTGACACAAGCGGTAATTGACAATGCAGCGCCAACAATATCGATCTCACCGATGCGCTTGCAGACTTGTTTCGGGCTCAATTGGACATTATCGTTGATATTATCACCCGGCACAAAGAAAATCGCAAGAAGGGTCAGAGTAGTAGAAACCATTGTGTAGAGGTAAAAAATACTGCGCCAGTTGATAAACTGAATCGTGACTCCACCAGTGATAATCCCTAAAAACGCACCAAACGGCGATCCGGCACTGAACACAGCCATAACCCGATTTTTCCGACGTCCATTTTTATAAGTCGAACCCAGGATTCCGACGCCGGCAGATGGACACGCGGCGGAGGCAAGCCCTTGCATGCCGCGACAAACGTCAAAGACGATGTGATTTGTGGTGAAGGAGGCGGCGAGGCACCAGATGGCAAACCAGGCGTAGGCGAAAACCACGAGTCTCTTGCGACCTACTCGATCAGCGATGCTAAAATACGTTAGATGTGTTCAGATGAATGCAATTAAATGAATCATACCCAGAGAAAAGAAGAATAGTGGCACCAGACATGAGTTGGAATGACGAGACAGACCAAGACACATCACCCCCAGATATCTGGAAATACCGAGCCAAAGCCGGCACCGCGATCTGCATCACGCCAGTCGAGGCAGAGTTCATAACAGTCGCAAAGGTGAGAACAAGAACAGCTGCAATTTCGTGCAGGTTTGACTTGAAGACTGCTGGTCTGGCTTCAGGATCAATCTGATCTGATAAGGTGGATTGCACCGAAGCGGTACTTTCATGGGTAAGAACGCGAACGATTTTCTCGTTTTCCACGACGATCTCGTCGTCTGCAGTAATAAAGGACGACATTGTATGTCAAAAGAACAAAATACTATCGATAAGATAAATGCATGATTGACAACGGGGGAGATTGCGAGATCATATACAGACCCTCGAGTAGACAATTCGTAGCTGCTCGTAACATAAGCGGACGCGCTTGGGCCCTGGTCTGGAGTGCCAGGCTCACGTAAAGACCAGCCGTGTGCTGAGGCAGAAGGCGACATCGACGGGCTTTGTCAGGTGGTGCCAGCCACCGCAATCGCGGACAGACGAGTCATGTCCTGGTCCGGCGCTGTGAGTCAAGCTTCCTAGAATGGCCACACTGCCCTGGCAGCCCACTGGTTATTCATTGTTTGCCTTGAATGGCCTGCTATGAGTCTGCTATAAGCGGAGATATTAGCCAAGTAACTAATTGGAATTAACTAAATAGCACAGTCTATGCGCACTGTGCTCCTCGGAAGGGAATATAACTGCAATCCACGTGTATTCGGCCTCAGGTCGTGAACGTATCCCACGTGTATGTTATCGATATCAGATAAGAGCATAACACTTGTAAACAAATACTCATTACACATACATAATACGCAATACACAATATACAAATACTACATCTACTAGAATACTACAAAAAAAAACAGTAGATATACAGCTTACAATTGTCACAGAATAGCCAAAAACGGCGCCGGCCTTTAGACCTTTCTGTCCATCATAACACCACTTCGTCGTCTCCTCTGTCTCGTTTACATTTTCATTTTAGCAACCATGTCCGTGATGATCATTCATATAAACTGAATCCCCACAGTTATTTGAAACAAATTCCGCAGTCAATTAATCAGCAATACTCAGTTCAAAGGCCTCGTTTTGACTTAGTAAGATCGTCACGGGCGATAAGCTGATTAGCAAAGCTAGGGCCTGGTGCGAGCCATCATCATCACACCATCGTCTGATCTATAAGCCTCCCCATTCCACTTAAGTATTGCGTCATTCACTCTAGCGACGGATTGTAGTGGTCTAAGCAGCCTTTTGTTGTCAATAGTAGTGGCAGGAGGTGTATTTATCGTGCTTAGATGTCTGTCCTGAGTCTGTTCTCAGAAATCTGTCTCGGTCGATCTGCGACTCTGTCTGCGTCTATCCTAGTTGATGATTAATTCCATACTACCTATTATATAGTCTCAATAGCTATAACTAGTTTATTGATACTATTCTGTGCTACTCAATTACTATTCTTGTCACGAAGGAGGCTTGACCTTCTAGTGAATGAGGCTTCTAGGGTAATCCCAGAAGTGGTTGATGTACCTAATATATGACTACAATAGTTGTATATCAGGAAATAATACAGCAATAGTTATACAGAACCTCATATCGGACATCTTCCGTAATGGGGTTAAGCTATAAACAACTCCGCACTTTACATTGATAATAGGAGACTGCCTTACATTGGTATAGTCCTACCCATATTGTAATATTTATAGCTGGTCGTAATCCCCTCTTCTAGAGGAATAACAAACAACACTGCGCTTCCACTCATTTTAATATTATCTTATTATTATTACTACAAGAATTATCATAACTAGGCCAAACCTAGACTTACATGGTACTTGTGCTTCTCTGTTAACAAATGAATCAGATATTCAATCAACGCTATGGCTGCTGTTCATTTTTGTCATTTGAAGCCCTCTGATAATCAATATCTCATACTAATATTACACTTCTTTCTAATATCATTCTGCTTACTCAACTTCAAAATCATGAATAACCAATTGCGCATATATTACTAATATCTTACTCATTATGGCCCTTGTACCATTGGGAGTGTTCAGCTGGGAGAAAAAAAAGATTTTTTGTTATTGTTTTGCTGCCCTGAGTTTTCTTTTCTCAGATCTTGTTTTCTCTCTTCCACACACAACATTCCCGCATTTCTAACGCGTTTCTTGTGCTGAAAAATCACAAAACAAAACATGTCTAACTCTGCTTTAATTCCTATCGCGACCTACGTGCTTAAAGTCGTGCCCGGTGTGCCGGTATCGATTAGCGATGACGATTATCCCGTCACTGTGCGCATTACTATGGCTGCTATTGATCCCGAGTCGATCGATGGAGAGAAGACGCCTAGTACTCTTCGGATTTTGAAGCGACCTGATCCTTTTGCGTTGGGTGGATTCATGGACTCGGACGATGACGAGGACTTTGAGGATGAGGACTCAAGCGAGGAGGATGAGGAGGAGGAGGAGGAGGAGGAGAAGCCTGCTAAGGGCAAGAAGGCCAATGGCAGCAAAAAGGCTGAAGAAGATGTTGATATGGATGAGAATGATGAGGATGATGAGGACGACGAAGATGATGAAGACGAAGATGATATGCTCGAGATCGACCCCGTCACTGTCTGCACACTTTCACCCTCTACCGTAAGTCTCCTTCTGTTCTCTGCAAACTACAAACTAACATATCATAATCTAGTCGTACCAGCAGCCCCTTGATCTTGTCATCAGCGCTAACGAGGAGGTCCTCTTTGAGGTTACCGGCTCTTACACCGTTAGCTTGATCGGAAACTACGTTAGCCACCCCTTCAACGACGAAGACGACTACGACTCTGAAGGCGACTCTGAATACGACGAGGACTCTGATGAGTATGATCTCAGCCCTGATGAGGATGAGCTTATCGAGGGATTGTCTGACGAGGAGTCTGACGAACTGGACGAAATTGAGGATCACCCCCGTATTACCCCCGTCGACAGTGACGATGAGGAGGAGATCAAGCGCGAGGCTAAGATCTTGAAGGCTGAGGCTAAGAAGGCTTCTGCCAAGCGCGCTGCCGAGGAGGAGGATGTCGAGGAGAAGAAGGAGGAGAAGCTTTCCAAGAAGCAGCTTAAGAAGATGAAGGCTGCCGATGGCTCTGCTGCCCCCGCTCCGGCTGCTAAGGAGGAGCCCAAGAAGGCTAAGACTCAGGAGAAGGAGAGCCCGAAGGACAAGAAGGTCACCTTCGCTAAGAACCTCGAGCAAGGACCTACCGGCAAGACTGCTCCTGCCGCTGCTGCTCCTGCTGCTGCTCCTGCTCCCGCTGCTGCCACCCCCAAGACCGTTACTCTCGATAACGGTCTCATCATCGAGGACAGAACCGTCGGTGAGGGTCCCGGTGCCAAGAGCGGACAAAAGGTCGGCGTCAGATACGTCGGCAAGCTCCAATCCAACGGCAAGGTCTTCGACAGCAACACCAAGGGCAAGCCTTTCAACTTCAACCTTGGAAAGGGACAAGTTATCAAGGGTTGGGACCTCGGTGTCAAGGGTATGGCTCTTAAGGGAGAGCGTCGTTTAACTATCCCCGCTGCTCTTGCATATGGCAAGAAGGGTGCTCCCCCAGATATCCCTGGCAATGCCACCCTCATCTTTGAGAGTAAGTTATTCTTTATATTGTGTTCTGATCTAGTTTACTAACGTGTTTGTGTACTAGTTAAACTTGTTTCCCTGAAATAGGCGTTCTCTCTTCAGATTAAATGAAGCTTATAGACTGTTTTTCATCATTATGTTGGGATTTTGTTCTCCCTCTTGTTACATAAAAATATATATATCTTGGGACGCGGTTCATAAAAGTAACTGTTTTTTTTATATTTAATGTTATATTTGAAATGAATTATTTTGCTCAATTATCTCTTGCAAAGAAAATTATAAATTCTTGTACTGTATTATCAGTTTACAAACGATATCTCAAACACATTAATTCGAAGAATTAGACTCTCCTCCCAACGCAGCAGCTTGTCTTGCAGAATCAACCTCTCGAGGAATATGATTTGCCTCCTTAACAACATCAACAGCAACATTCGCTGTCCTAGGTTCCCTATTCGTACCTTTCGCGTCAGTATCATGATATCCAGAGCTTTCGTAAGTATAATTTGCGTGCTCAGCAGCATGCTCAGATGTGTGAGATGATCCGGAAGCTGAAGATTCGCCAGGAGAAGTAGTGGTATGTTTTGGTTTCTTGTCATGTTTACTGCGTCGCGCTTCCTTCCTCAAGGCCAGTGGTGCCAGAATCTTTCGTTTCAACGAAGACTTTGGTTTCTCTTCTGTCTCTTTCAACGACGTGTTATGCAACTTTGCTAAATACGCTGCTAAATCATCTGAAATCCCTAAATCTCGATTTGAAACTTCATCCACATCAACTTCGGTAGATAGTGGTCCGCCGTAAGACGATGGATCGCGAAACATGTTTTCGGTCGTACTTAGTTCAGGGTCGATATATCTGCCGGCTGTGGTTCGAAGAGCTTTGTGATGGGTAGTTGGGATTGTGCTGGCAGTACCGCCTATGGCTCCTGAAGTCTTTTTGCCGCTGGTGACTGTCTCGGCGCCCATAGTCGTAGATCTTGGTCTCGGGGTGTGAGATTCTGCCGCAGATATCTCAGTATCAGTGGTGTTGGAAGGGGCAGAGGTAGTTTCATCCATTGTCGAAGTATTTCGCTCGTCAGTGACCATTTTCTCTGCCTCTGCTACACCTGCACCTGCTGCAACTTCAGACTTTGAAACCTTCGAATCGTCTGCAGCTGTCGATTTACCTGTCTCGAGACCTGGCGCAGTTTCTTGCTCGGAAACTTCTTCCTGCATTTCTCTCTGAGGGTTGACGACCTCTTCTTCATTCTCCTCAGGACTAGAAGTTGAAATTGGTGTCTTCGAGTGAGTACTTGCCAAGTTCTCAATCTCCTGTGATCCAGAAATCCTTGATCTAACCGGTGTTGACACAGCTTCAGGACTTTCAGACATCTCTTTGATATTCTCTGACTCCATATGAGTAGCAGGATTCAACTCCCTCTCATCAATTTCAGGAGCCGTGGCTTTCGTTGGCGTATCCCCATCCTTCGGCTTCGACAACACAGTTCCAGCAACTATCTTTTCCTTGATTATTTTATTCTCATCGACAACTGATTCTTCGTTATGATATCCACCGACCCCCACGGCACTCATCAGTTTTGTTTTGATTGCTGAACCTTTGTCTTTCTTGGGTTTTGCACTCTCGTCAATCTCGGAGGATAAATCGCTAGATCCGCCAGCGACAGCACCCGTACCCGCATGGATCTTCTCCGCCGTGGGCGACTCCCCTCCATTCTCAAACGACCTCTCAGATCCAAGCGTCGCGTTCTCCGCCACAACTTCACCCGACGCCTCAGAAATACCGCTAGAAACAGAGATACCTTTTGCGTTAAAATGATTGTTATCGTATATTTTCGACGCGTCGAGAGTTGCGTCTTTGAGTGGCGTGGGGTCAATTAACTTGTCTGTTTGTGAAGATATTGTGGGTTCTTGTATGGGGGTGAGATCATTATGTGAAGTTGATCCAGCGATAGCGCCGAGTCCAGCTGTAGTGCCAGCGGCAACACCAGCAGTTAAACCTCCCATCCCACGACCTCTAGGAGCAGGCTGATTCTCACCAACGAAATCGCTATTCGCATCAAGAGGACGTGTATTTTCCACGTCATCAGAAGAAAGTGCGCTTACTGCTGCCATTTCGCGCTTCATGAGCTCCTCAGAAGAAGGAACGCGATCTGATATCGACGATTGTCCTCGAGTGTTATCGTTACCATCTACCTTCTTATCCGTAGCGTAGGCACCGGCAGATACAGGTTGCAATACATCGTTTGCAGATCCAATAACATTCGAGCTAATAATCCCGACAAACAGTGTAGCGGTCGTCATGACAGATAAATCCAAAAGCGCGTAGAGTAATCCTTCAATTGACAAACTAACAATATTAGCGCCTTCGGATAATGTCCAACAAGCAGGATATAATGCAGCGAGAAAGGATATCACGGTTGTGGAGCGAATGAAGTAGGGCGATGTAGAAGAGTCTTGTTTGAGATTGATACCAGACCGCGCACGGGGTAAAAATCCCGAAATCGTCAAGAACGATGCAAACTATTATCCAATTAGCATTCATAGAGCGAAATAGTGCAACGACCTACCACGGCTGAAGCAAAATACGCCCATTTATATCCAGACTTTGTCAATGATCCAGCGAGAAGAGAGCCGAGTGAGAACTGCAAAAGAATCGTTAAGCCGCCAGTAGTGATTGCTGGGATCCCGGAGAACAAGCATAGCGCAGAGAGGATCAGTGATCCTGCGATTGACCAACCAAGGTATCTAAAATGAACGGGTTGGCAATCAGCGTGAGAGAGCAAGGAAATAATTCCATACCTGATGTAGAATACAGGACGTAGTTCACTAGACTGGTGAAGCCTAAAGGAATTGGAAACAATCGTATACCCACCACCTCTCGCAATCACAAAGTACGCGAATCCCAGGATCAACGCTGCTATTGCTGTACAAGCATTTACAAGACGGTTCTTTGAACTCCTGATCTTGACAAAAGAATATCCCGAAAAACAAAGCATCAGAACGGCCATGAATGTTGCGATGTATAGCACGCCCTTTGGTGCGCGGAGGATTGGCGCACCATCGTCGAGGGAGCCATCGATTCTAGGATAGAATATTGAAAACAGGGAGGGCGGTATCTTATCAGCAAACGATTCAAGCTTATTCGAGTCAAAGATCATGATTTCAGGTATTCAAGCAACGCAGAATATTGTAGTATAAAGAACGAGGACATATCTTCATGGTTATATACACCCAGAAATGACCGTCGGGACATTCAAGTGCATGTGTGATTATCACATCGTATGGGGAAACAGACTCCGCAGATCCACGACGACGTCGACCAAGCGCAATTGACTCTTGTTAGAAGCGGATCTATCACGCACGCATTGGAAAGTCAACTACAGTCGTTGCCGAGCGTTCAGAAGAGTTTTTTTTGTCTCGTGGCAGAGTGTCTGATTTATCAAAAGGTTATCTGAGGACGTGATCCGCGGACGTAATCTTCGAAGACAGTAATTGTAAACAGCTGCTTTGAGCTCTGGTTTGTTTCACTGTTAATAATGTCAGTGATTGATACGATCTAAGCAGGCTCGAAATATTTATATTTTCATTGTATTGTGGTCCTATTCTACAAGCACGTTCAATATTGTGGCATTGCAATGTTTAGCGTACTATGATGTCACATCATGTTTATTCTGCAATATCGAGTCCCCTCCTGAACCCTGAGATAACAGAAAGCTTCGTCGGCATATTCTCCATGCGATAGGCATCCTTGTGACAGTAGTATCTACATCTACGAACCAGACAATTGTTCAAAATGGTGGATAATAATATTGTGACTATAATCTCCTAGACAAATCTCAAATGTCTATCGATACTGATTCTTTCTGAGGGCATCAGCTCATCGAGAAAAAACTACCCTTTCGATTCGCTTTCTTTAATTTCTTCTTCCGATACGAAGTAATCGAGTCACCCGTACCTTCACTTTCTCCTCGTTCAAGATCGGATGGGGTGTTATGATTGTGATGATGATGATGATGGTGTCCGCGAGTAGAACCGCCAGAACTGTCATCAGATCCGTCGTCATCAGATTCTTCGCTAGATGACACGGCGTCCTGCACAGGCATAGACTGAATAATAGTCTTTTTGAATCCATGAACCTCACGTACAGATTCCATAATTCCGTTCGCATGGAAATCACTGTTCCCAGTAGGAAATCGGCTAGAAGGCCCACCACTAGAATAATCCTGATCGTCTAATAATCTCGAAGTCGACGTAGCACTAGCAGGTTCACTAAGCACCGACCCTGGGGTGTTCACATTTGTACGATCAAATGGCGACTGCGCAGAGAAACTATTCGAACGACTATCGAGATGATCGAGCTCGATAAACGAAGGACGACGAGTTCCGTTTCTCGAGCTCGAACCACTACTTGAACCACGACGCGCAAGATTGTAGGTATCACTAGTCGCTCCGGGAGGTCCGTCAAGCAGAGCAGCACTTTCGCTTTCGTGAATGACGCCAAAATCTGTACCAACTGCGGGAGCGCCGAACTTTGCATTACCAGCGGCCCGGATATTATCCGATGAGGCACGGCGCACGTAATCCTCCATCGCACCACGTTTGATTGTGACTTTAGTATTTGCAGTTTCTTTAGGTCTGATTGCAAGATTGAGAGGTTCCATTTTCGGCATCTGGGCGGCATTTGGATGCAACGCAGATCCGGGACTTTTTGATAAACTACTGCTCGGTGGTTGCCCCACAATAGCCGAGATCACCGCCTGAGGAAGAGGCTCTTGACGATTGCTGTTATTGCTCAAAGGCAAATGAGAAGAAGAATGGCCAGAGCTGCCAATTTCGCTACCGACAACTGTCGAATTATGTTGATGTTGGGCAACAAATTGCGAAGGAAGAGTGCGGCGTGTCAAAGGCGACACATATTTGCGACGAATACCTTGAGAGATATCGACGTAAACATCTGATTCGTCAACAATCTCTTCTCCAATCAACTCTTCAATGACATCCTCAAGTGTAAGAACTCCTAAAGCACCGTATGCCTCTCCGGGCGCGTCAGAGACAAGCATCATGTGCGATTTTCCCTCCTGGAAATAATTTAGAACATTGAGGCATGTGGTATCAGGTCTTGTCTCGGGAAGGGTAGCAAGGGGGAAGGAGGATACGGGCTGTGCATCTTCTGGATCGTAAGAGATAAGAATACGAACGAGAAGCATACCGATAAAATTATAGGGCTCATCGGGGGTATGAATAGGAATACGAGAGTATCCAGCTTTAAGGATTTCTTCGACGGCAGCTTCATCCAAGATACGGTCGGCGCTCATAGTGTATACGTCCTGGATAGGAGTCATGATTGTGCCAACCGGTTTTTCATTAAGATCCAAAACTGCCGAGATGATTGTGACTTCGTCGCGATTGAGACGCTCTGAGCCCATAGAGCGATGTAGAGATACAAGCGACTTGAGCTGGGCTTTTCGGTATACAGTGCCGTGATCTATATATGTTAGGATTAAGGACGTGATATCTGATAATACAATAACATACCTTCACCCAAAGCACGATCAAGTAGCAAAGCAGTTGGATAGGCCACTGGATACATGGCGTACATCAAAAACTTAACAAAGGGAGTGAAGACAGCGCCAATAGCCAAGCCATAGCGAACGGATACGGATTGCGGGATAACTTCGCCAAAGATGACGATGAGGATAGTGGATGAAACAACGGCAGGCCATCCGCCACCTAGACATCGATCGAGGACGATTGGAAGAGTTTCGTTTGTAATGACGTTGCTGAGAAGCATGGTGACCAGTACCCAGTGCTTGCCTTTCTTGAGGAGACCGAGCACGCGATGAGCGTTGCGGCGCTCGTTCTGAGTACCTGTTTCGGTAATAACTTGAAGCTATGGAGTGAATTAGCAAATTAAATCACGAGAAAAAGCCAGGATAGACATACATATACTTCATCTTGTCCCATGAGTCCGAGGGTCAGACCTATCGATGAATGTCAGTAAAAGCACCAAAGCTGACAGATCGCAGAAACACACCCGCAAAAACACCACCGAGCAGCACAAGTGTTATCGAAATCGCAATAAACACCCAGAATTTTGCGCCCTCGAGCTCATCATCGTCGTCATCGTCATCGTCATCGTGGTCGCGTCTGTAAAGCTGGCCGGCGCCCGCAGCGCTGGAGTAGTTATTAATGTATCCGAAGTAGAACGAGCAATTTGCGGACAGCAGCAAACATGTCTTTATCAAAGCAGTCGATGTAGAACGCGATAGCGGTGGGCGGTGCATCTGCTTTTTGTAGGTGGAAGCTGCTGCGGTCTCTGGTGAAGGAGTATTTGTGTGGAGAGGGAAGAGTGGCCTCGAGGAGCTGCTGCTGGACTCTTTTGGCTGCCAGCGACCCTGGATGCGGCGCGTCTTAGGCGGGCGCGGCGCAGCAGTAAGAGCGCGCAATTTTTTACGCGGTTATGCCATATTCACGTGATTTAATGGCAGAAGCTACGTCATCGATGGTTCAGGGTTTGTGCTCGGACAGCTTCGAGAAGACAATAGACTGCCTCGACAGCCAGACTGTTTGCACTACATCTGTTCACAACACAACTACACAACTGCAGTACAAGTAAGAAGAGATATAATGATCCGTCAGGCATTTACATCGCGTCTCTATGCGTCAGCTGTATCAGCAAAACCAGCAGCGACTCACCTTCTCCGTGGCCAACCCGCTTCAAACAGCGCTTCTCTTCTTCTACGCCAGCGCCACTCGCGATTCTCAACTTCCTCGATATCACGAAATAGTAGTGACGACAAACATACTCATACTCACGGTCCGGATGGCAGCTGCAACCACTCACACTCGCATACCCATAGCCACAGTGGCGAGAGAGAAGTCGCAAGAGCAAAGATTCCTATCGATAAACCGACTTACAACATCACCTTCACATGCAAGATCTGCCAGACGCGATCTAGTCATTTCATGTCCCATCAGGCATATCACACTGGAACTGTCTTGATCAAATGCCCGGACTGCAGCAATCGCCACTTGATTGCTGACCATCTGAAGGTATCCAACCCATCTTCTCCAGATCTCATTACTCTAGATACTATCCAGATACTAACCTCATACAGATCTTTTCCGACTCTCGAATAACCATCGAAGACATTCTCGCAAAATCAGGCGAACAAATCAAAAAAGGAATCATGAAAGACGACCGCGACGATATCCTCGAACTCACAGACGACTCGCTGCCCATCCCTGAACTACCTTCCAGCGGGAGCAAGTAATCTGCAACGCAGATGCAAGAATAAGGATAAAATTTTGTTACTTGGAGTTTAGATTTTGTACATATGAGACCTTGTATGATATATGCTGTATATAATAAACCGTTAAATTATAATCTTCTATACTCTTGTGCAAGACACATCACTGAGCATATTTACCTACGCAGATTTCATAGGGTATTTATTACATTCCTATAACAAATGTAAAATGTCTTAAGACTATAACACAATAAAACACAAAACCGTGAAACCATACGCGCAAAAACAGCAGGCTGCTCAACTTGCCTTCAAATAACCCGAAATCTCACAAGCCATTGGGATTCAAGATATCAGCTCCCTGCTATTCTGCGCACCTTTTATTTGAAAATATCTTTTAAAAAACAAGGAAAAAATCAATGCGCGCACCATATTAAAGTATTTAGAACGATATCCCATTAACAAGAAAACAAAACGGCATCCCAATCTGACCTAGGGCTCTTCAACGTCATAGACAGCCCACAGAGATCAACGAACGCGATACTGCCCAATACGACCATACTAATCAACATTTTAAGCGCGCGTCTTGATATTCTTAGCCATGAACTGAGATCCTATAACGTTATGCGCATACGAAGTCCCGCTCATTGACGAATCCTCTTTCCGCATAGGCTGAGACTGGTGGCCGACAAAGTATGGGTGCTGAAGTGCCCGCTTGGCAGAAATACGGCTCGCGGGGTCATAAACTAAACAGGCCTGTAACAACAAGTTAGAATCTATTATCATCAAAACTAAGAGCTGGTTGCCTAAATACCTCTAAAAGATTTATGCCGTCAGCATCAAGGGCAGTAATATGTCCCGCCATATCCTTGCGACTCCACTGTGGGAAAGTAGTCTTGAAATCAGGAAGAAGAGACACGCCAGGCCATACATCCTCGTCAGGAGTTCCCAGCAGTCTGAAGATCTTGAAAATCTCGTCGATTTCAGAATCACCCGGGAATAGGGGCTTGCGAGTGACCATCTCGGCGAATATGCAGCCAATAGACCAAATATCAACACCGATGGAGTATTGACGGCCACCGAGAAGGATCTCAGGAGAGCGATACCAGAGGGTAACAACTTCATGCGTATATACGCGAAGTGGGACACCGAAGGCACGGGCAAGGCCAAAGTCAGCAAGTTTTAGATTTCCCTCCTTATCAATAAGCAAATTCTGGGGCTTGAGATCTCTGTGCAGGATTCTGTGTGAGTGGAGGTAGTTTGTACCCTGCACAAGCTGTGACATGAAGCGCTTGATCATATCCGCACCAAGACCCACATTTTGTGGGATAGCCTCCATGTACTTCTTGAGGTCCATGTCAAGGAACTCAAAGACAAGATAGAGCTTGTGGTTATCAGAATGCACGATATTGTAAAGCTCGACGATATTCTCGTTACGCATCTCGCGCAGAAGAGAGATTTCGCGGATGGCGGTGGAAGGCACGCCCTCGTCTTCAGCCTCGAGTCTGATCTTCTTCAACGCGACCACACGGTTATTGTGTGTTGTGTCACGCGCTTTGTAAACAACGCCATAGGTTCCTATATGAATACAAAGATAAGAGGTCAGTAAGAAGAGAAAGAGAGTAAGATCAGGAAAGAGAGACGCACCTTCACCAATCTTCTCCAGTTTATGGTAGTCTGATAGTTCGACCATTGTGAGTAGCTGAAGACGAAACAAGAACTAGATGACAACAACAGAATCTCTGAAGCAAGCCAAGCAGAAAGCAAAGATTAAAAGACGAGCAAGCAGCAGAAATACAAACAGAGTAAACGTGTGCTTGGATATCCGACATAAAAGGAGTTAGGACAACAAACAAATAACAAGTTAGTGAACAAACCCCTTCGTTTCCACTCTCTGCGTGTTTCTCGGACTCGCCCCTGCCCTGTTGTTGTTTTTCCCAATCGGTAACACTCCTCACTAGCCGCAAACAAGCCACTGCTGGTGGCGCAACACACGCGTGTTAGACGCGCCGCGCGAGTAGGGTTTTCTGACAGCGAGCGCAGTCGGAGCGAGGGCGGCCGGAACCGAGTCTGGCTTAGATAACCTGGACTGATATTCTTGAAGAGAAGAGACTTTTTGTTTACAAATTCTGAAATCTTTGTTCACGAAGTTGTTCAGGGTGAAATAAGTACTGTCAGAGGCTTGTTTTGATTCAATTTGGCTCTGTTATCTTCTTTTGCGTGTCGTCGGAGTTGCGCTGCTGACAATCTGCTGGAATCGGACGAGCTATATCCATCCCGACAGCCTACTTTCACTGTTATATCTCAAAGGACAACTACTGTTCACTCAATTATCCTCTTCTTTTCAAGATGAACGATCCTCTTGCAATTGAGTACCCGGAGGCCATCCAGGAGGCTTTGGAGAGCATCTGCGCCAAGGCGGGCTTGCCCATGCTCGCCCCTCATATCCACGAAGTCTTCCTCGCATTCTGGATCTACCAGGGACTATTCCTACTAGGACCTCTCTTTAACTCGAAAATAAGCTCATACAAGACTCTTTCCAAGCGCACCCGTCTGAACTTTGACATCCACGTTGTGTCGCAGGTTCAATGCATCCTCATTATCGCGCTCGCGTTCCCCGCCTTTTTCGACCCTGTGCTTCAGGCTGACCATTTGTTTGCGTACTCTCCTTACGGAGGTTTGGTTTATGCGTTTGCGGTTGGATATTTTGCTTGGGATACTTATATCAGCGTCAAGTATATCAAGTGGTTTGGTGTTGGCTTTGCTGTGCATGGAATTGCCTCTTTCATGGTGTTTACTCTTAGCTTCGTAAGTCTCCTCTTTCTCTTACTTTGAGTATGAACTAATTGGTACAGCGCCCCTTCCTTATGTACTATGGTCCGGTATTCCTCATGTTTGAAATCTCAACTCCATTCCTGAACACTCACTGGTTCTCCTCCCATCTTCCGCCCAACACGATCCCCGAAAAGATCCAGATGATCAACGGTGTCCTCTTGCTTCTCTCGTTCTTCCTCGCGAGAATTGTTTGGGGGTTCGGATCTGCTGGTGTTCTTATTTACGATATTTACCAGTCATATGGGGATGAGCGTCTGCCTCTTTGGCTTCCGTCAGTCGTATTGGGATCTAACCTCTCTCTGGATTTCCTTAATGTGAGTTAATAAATATGACTACCTTCTGAAAAAAATACTAAGTGTATCAAGGTGTATTGGTTCTCAAAGATGATCAAGGCCGTTCAACGAAGACTGCAAGCCAACAAGAACCACAAGTCCGACAAGCCAGATCTGTTAGACGAAGAAGAGGACATCAAAGGACACAAAATGGAATGACTCACTGTAACTCAGACAGAAGAAGTCTGAGTGTTTATGTACTAATTTCTCTTTAGACATTTATTGTAATCGTGAACGACGACGTGGAATATTGCTATATTTTCATTACTATGTACAAACACATTGAAAGGGGGTAGTGCTCCGACGTCATAAACAAATATACATATAAACTTCTATCCTGCAATATGTACAAATTCATACTTGATGAATAACGAATCTAAGGCATCAGCATTGCTTTAGTACCTGCTGAGAGTCTAAGGCATCAGTACTTGAGATTTAGCAGCGGCTGAAGAAGACGCGACTTTAGTGCCCGACTTTTGTAACATCTCAAGGACTTCACTTCTTGGTTTTCTCAATCTCACGCATAAAATAAGAACCTCAGTCAACAGCGCCAAACTTCCTGCTTGATGAGCAGCTGCTAATGGGATCGGCACTAAATACCATAAAGTCGTGATACCAAGAGCGACTTGCAAAAACACAAACCCAATCACACCATGTGAAGCCTTAAAAACTGTTTTTGGTAACAATCCTTTCTTATTCAACATTGTCGAGTAGATATGATACCCCACGATAGAGCAGAATGACGTAGTTGCAAGGATACGATGTTCTAATTGGACTGTGGCTGGGTTTTCGAGCATGTTGCGCCAGATCAGATCAGAGTCATCGCGCGCTCTGGAGTAAAAAGTTGAAAAGATCTCGGTTGTGGGAGGGATGAGGCCTTCGCCCATGTACGGGAATTCATTGTAAATCAAGCCGGCGTCAAGTCCAGCCACGAACGCACCTGATGAAAGAGGTTAGTGTCAAATTGATATAAGATGCACAGAAAAGCATACCAGACATGGCTGTGGTAAACACCAAAGCAAGTAAACCGGCCGCCAGAAACTTATACTTCTTCAGCACAGGATTATTCAACTGCGAGAATAAAGTCAAAGCTTGTGCTGGATCCTTCGCCCATCTATTCTCCTTCAAAACCTCAAGTCCGGTCCAAAGCATCGACAGATATACAATAAACGCAAGACCAAGATGAGTAGCTAATCTGTACTGCGAAACACGTGGATGTGTATCCTTGTACTTCCCGTCAACGCCATCATCCTCCAAGAAATGATCTGAAAGACCGGATTTGACCATCCACCAACCGATGAATCCTTGGAATCCGATTAAACTTGCGATTCCTGCTATCCGACGTGCGACGCGAGATGAGACACGTCCGCGAGCAATGAAATATATACCGGGAAGAACGAATGTGAGACCGATCATACGGCCCCATAGACGATGAGACCATTCCATGAAGAAAATGAATTTGAACTCGTCGATTGTCATATTTGAATTCAGGAGTTTGAACTCGGGGGACTTTCTGTACTTGTCAAATTCCTCTTCCCAGTCTTTTTGAGTCAGCGGAGGTAGGGAGCCGGTTACTGGCTTCCATTCAGTGATTGAAAGACCTGATTCAGTAAGACGAGTAAGTCCACCGATAACGACGATTCCAAATACAAGAAACGATGAACCGATAAGCCAGATTCCAACTGATCTTTGCGAAATCACTCGTTTCGCCTTTGGTGCAGATGTCGCTGATATCGTATCAGCTGCATGGCATACTCTTGCAGTAGAAAACTGTCGCGCTGTCGAGAACAGTCGACTCGAAGAAGACTCAGATTTCATGCCCATACCAGCAGTCCCCTTCGCCAAAATACTACTTTCCCCAAATCTGTATCCAATTGCGGCAGATTTCCCACCAAACACACGCCTGCTAAGCTCATTTTTGGCGGTGAATACTCGTGAAGATGGCAGAGAGCAGGGCACAATCGAGTCAACCTGTCTGCACGCCAGCTTGAGAAAAGACTGGATGCGCACATTATGCGCGAAAAACAACGCCGGACGCGCCAGTTCTTTTGCCATTGTCTATTGACTCGTTATAAATTTCTCGAACGCAGTCCCTGTCGTCTTGATATATAAAACTGGTGCCGTTGCTGTCTCGAGGCAGACCACTTTTTTCCCGAAGTTTGCTTTACTGCGTTAAGTATTGCGCGGTTTGAGAGTTGTGTTGAAATTGGGAGTCGACCACGAGTGTATGAGACGACTTTAAACGTGTATTCTGGGTGCGTTTGTGTGCTGTGTAAGTAGTTATTATAAAATATAATAGTATTATTATAGTATTTGAATCATTCTTATCTTATATCTTACATTTCATTTTTCCACACTAATCATGAAGCTACAGAAATGGTATAATTGTCAATTTCATACTTAGCAGCCGCATTATCAGCGGCATATTGACTAGGGCTCGCCGCAGTGGCCTCGGCTGGGACTCGGTTGAAAGGGAGCAACTGCAGACTATCCCGGAGTTGACTTATCAGATCTTTGATTTGTTGTTGATTGTTTACGTTTGCATTTGCTGATAAGGATATAGATAAAAGATAAGATGTCTGTAAAGCCTTCAGGGTCGGTTATCTCTGCGCTCAAGATGTTTGCTACTTGTGACGTGCGTATTGTGCTTCGTTGAGCAGAGAACAGTGCTAATTGTTGCAACTAGATCGGAGACGCACTGGTGAAGTTGAAAGTTCCGTTTGGAGGATTTCTTGATGGAATTAATATGTTTTCTCCCGAACGTCAGGGCGGTGATACAAAGATCTTTGGGGAGGTAATCACCGTGAAGGTGTGTATGACGGAGTACATGTCTTTGTCTGTGCTAATGTGAACAGATGGTGGATGCGGCCGATAAATCCAGTCCCTTCCTTCCAAAGCATTTCGTGAGTCTTTCTTCTAAATTATTCAATTGAAAAATACTAACAGACCCAGTGCGATTACAACGAATCCGGCAAAATCATGTTCATTTCCCAACCCAAAAACATGTACTCGGCCTGCTGGGGCGGTCTCATGACCACCAGAGCCAAATACCTCGGCGCACCAGGTGTCGTTGTCGACGGCAGGTTCAGAGATGTGCTTGAGCAGCGCGAGATGGGGTTTCCTGTTTTTGCACGGGGTAACTCGATTTTGGGATCGAATGGGTTTACGCGAGCAAGCGAGGTTAATATCCCATTACAGTTCCAGGATGATTTATGGATCAATCCCGGAGATTTCCTTATGGGAGATGCGGATGGTGTGGTTGTTATTCCAGTGGGTAAGGCTGAGGAGGTAGTTGAGTTGTGCACAGAGAGAAAGAAGATTGATGATCTGACATTCGAGGCGTTGCACAAGGGCGAGCCTATCGGAGAGGCAGTCAAGCGTTTGAGAAAAGCTACATAGACAAGTAGATTGATCCTATTCTATAGTGATTTATTTTGGTGAATCTTTACAAAATGGCAATGATCTGCTCATAAATCGTAAAGATGATTCCTCCACTCAAAATCAGACGACCTAATCTTGGGGTAGTTCCTTTCCAGAATGTAAGGATGCCTTCTTCAGAAAACAAACGCTGAGCACAGTGTAAAGTGTTGCGGTACTCCTTCTTGGACTCGAGGGACTGCATTCGTGTCTTCAATGTGTCAAACGGCATAGTAGTGTAGACTGTAATGATACCGGCAATAGCACCGACAAGGAAGGTCTTGGGTCCTGATAAAGGTTTGTTAGGATCCGGGTTGGTCTCCATTGCTTGGAACTTCTGCTTGAGGAAAGAGTAAGATCCCATGCGCACGGCAGCGTTGGAGGATTGTCGCAAAGTAACTGGGATCAGTCCTTTATACACAGCACCAAGGCCACCCTCTTTTACGAGAGAATAAGTTCCATGGATAAAACCGTGGTATCTGGGCTTAGCCCGTTGAGCATCGTCAATAAGCGCGGTTTTGATAGTCTCGAAAGGGGTGAGCGCAAACACCGACTCCAAGATACCCGCGCCAAATCCCGCCAAAACACCACGTCCTCCAGAGAGCTTTCCGTCTTCGTCTGCTAAGAGCTTTTTGATTGAGTCGAAACCGAGGAATCTGACGGCAGCTTTGGCGGTGCAGCCGATGACCATAGTCGAGCAGCCGGTGTAGATAGTGCCGATGCCTTCATTAGTTGCTGTGCGATAGAGAAGAGTCAGTGGATTCTTGGATGCTCCGGTCTGTGTTTTGTCGACGAGCTGAAGGCGGGTTTTGGCGAACTCGAAGGGGTACTAAAGATCAGATTAGGATAAGCAAGGAGAGATAAGCGGGATCAGGGTCTTACAGTAACGGCAGCTTCGACACCACCGGCGACACCGCCGGCAACGAGCGACTTCCACGGTGCTGGCTACAACACATAGATTAGTACAGTGCTCAATAAACACCTGATAAAAAATATTCATACACGAACAGGGGTTGTTGCGGTGGTTGCTGTGCTGTCTTTGCTGCTCTCTGACGCCATTGAGAAATATTTCAGTTTGTCTTTGCGGAGCGTGGAGAAGCGCGGCTTTGGTGGACGAGCGCGCCAGTCGGACGGACAAACGGAAAGCAGTGAGAAAAGAGCAGCAGAAAGCAACAAAAAGCAGTGCAATGATTACTGTTTATGTGAATATTACGGTAATTATTTTATAAATGCAGCAGAAATAAGAATGAGAATGTAAACAAACTCACTAAATAGGAAATGTTTCCTGACGGGAAAATCCGGGTCTGCGGAAAAACACGGGTGCGGTGGCAATCTAAGTCAATGCTCTCTTTCAAATGTAGTTTAGCCATCGCTCTCTTAGGCTGCCCGCGTGCGCTCCAGCTCAGACTGTCCGCGACTGCCTCGTCCTCCTCGTCCTCCACCGTTCTTCCCCAGCTTCTCCGTCTTCTTCCCCACAAAGGACTCCTCCTTTCTCTCGTCAGAACTTCCTCAGCAATGCCGCCCGCAACCTCGTCGGCGTCCGGGACCGTCACGACAGCGTCTGGCATCACACTCAACATGACCGCGGCCATGGCTCGCAGCAGCGGTATCAGCGTTAGTGTCCTTCTTCAGTTGTATTTTATGATCGCCAGATCTTCTTGCTGACCTCTGCTTGTTGTTCTGTGTAGTTGCGGACGGGAAGACCAAAACGCAAGAAAGCTTCCCGCGCCTGTTTTCACTGCCAGAAAGCGCATCTGACCTGCGACGATGCAAGACCATGCCAGCGCTGCGTCAAGCGCGGTCTCTCTGCGACTTGTCAGGATGGTGTACGAAAGAAAGCAAAATATCTTCACGATAGCCCTGCTGAATCTGATTCTGCATCGAACAAGACCGGGCGTGCTGGAAGTGCGAGTAGTAATTCCGGTGGAAATGCCAAATCTGCAGTCAGGAATGGGCAGCGCACACAGACTCCAGACAACGAAGAAGAGCACAGCATAAACAGACCACTACTTCCTGCTCATGGAACTATAGACCCTGCCTCGCTTGGAACGGCCACCGATCCACTCGCCGACGACTCACCAGACACTACCGACAGCATATTTGCAAAGCTCGATCTGTCGGCTTATGACTTTGGATCGAAGACCGCAAACATGGAGTTTTCGTATCTTTCCAACATGTTAGGCTCAGAGCAACAAGATCTTACTCCTCCGACAGCAAACATACTGGGATCGCAATCCTACGATTACGGTTTCGCTGATATGGCAGTCCGCGATTCTAGCTGGGCTGCGCGCGGTCTTGCCACATTACTCACCGGTAACGACAACTCTCCGCAAAACAGCGCCAGTCCCCCCACTCCTACAGCCATAGAGCCGTCGTCTAATAATCTTGTGGGCTCACAACATCGATCGTCGCTTGGTAACGAGGTCATGGGTCCGCCGACTGGGTCGGCGCCAGTTGCCTCTTCACTTAATAACTCTGCTCCTCCACATGTTTCTCCTGCCATACCGGCCCATCTTGCGCCTCGTCGTCGTAGAGATCCCGAGACAGTCTATGCGAGTGTGACGCATCCGTTCTCGTACACCCCTGGCTATCACGGACTGATTGCGTATCTCAAGAGCAGATTCGACAGGCCGCATCTGATGCGTGTTGCGCGAGCCATGGCTGCATTCCGCCCGTCCTTTATTGCCTGCACAAAGACTCTGAAAGAAGAGGACTTGATATTCATGGAGAAATGCTTTCAACGCACATTACTCGAATACGAGAAATTCATTTCGTATTCGGGTACGCCAACTATTGTCTGGAGACGAACTGGGCAAGTAGCCGCTGTTGGCAAGGAGTTTTGTATTCTTACCGGGTGGACGAAAGAACAGTTATTAGGCAAACGCACGTTTATGGTTGAGTTTATGGATGATCACTCTGTTGTTGAATATTTCGAAGGATTCAGTAAACTTGCATTTGGTGACTCTAGAGGCGCTACTATGATGGAGTGCACACTGTTAAGTCCTACCGGTCGAAAAATTCCAACTGCATGTACATGGACTATCAAGCGAGATGTATTTGATATTCCTATGATGATTGTGGGTAATTTTTTGCCAATTCTTAATTAGCAGGCTCTGATTATTGCGCACTGCAAACGAACAAATGGGCTAAAACTTTGGTGTATATTTTCTTTTCTTTTTTGTGTTTTTTGGGATTTGGGATTGATTGGTTGGGTATTTTGGGGTATTATTACTGTTGAGTTTATAGTGTCAAATTAATTCAAAAGTTAATGCTGCTGGTTTAAATCTGATAACCTGAGTAAATATAAATTCTATCAATCAACAAGAAATGCATCTATCACTCTGTCCAAAAACCCGCCTCGGCAATCTTCCTCATCTCATCCTCTGCCAACTTCTCCTTCGCTACTCTGATATCATTCATAATCTCCTCAATCAGTGCTTCAACGCTGACAAAGTTCGACTCGGGGCGAATGTATCCTAATACCGCAAGTTTTATCTTCGCACCGTAAAACTGCGCTGTAAACTTATGAACAATATGTACTTCAGCGCTAGGTTCTTTGTTCCCGTAGAATGGGTTCCAGCCAAGTGACATGACCATTGGCAAGACTTGAGCGTCTTGACCGTCAATTAATGTCGTCGAGCTCGAGATCTTGTTTTCTGGCGGCTTGTTTGCGCTTTCTCCATCCTTTGTCTCAGGTTCTAATCGCGTTAAGGTACCATACATCCCCGAAACTTTGCAAAGGCCGTAATAGATTCCAGTCTTGCCATGCGGAATCCCGGACGCAAGTAACGCTTCAGACGGGATATTCGCAGTAGGAATCCCCAGTTCACTTGACCCTCGTCCAAAACCGCCAATCACATGTGAAGAAATATATACCGGATACGGCGCTTCTAATGACATTTCTGTGTCTACTTGCTAGTCGGTGGGGTTGGTGGGGGGAGATTGTGGTGGAAGAAGATGGCGATATCAATTGACTCCACCGGCGTGTGTGCGGCGCAGATGTTCCAAGTTTCTGATTATTACTGTATTCTTTACAACCAGCACAATCAGCATTTTAGCAGTGGCAGCTATTGGATAGGAGTATGCATCACAAAATTGTTGGAATTAATCTATATTATCAGTATTAAAATAATCGAATTATAGTACATGCAAAATACAAAATTACAACAATATAAAAAAAAATGCAAAACAGACACAACAACACAATGGAACAATCTCAAATTCCAGAAATCAAATGAAGAAATAAAGGAAAAAACGAAAAAAGCAACAATGCTCTAAACTGAACTTATAGCTTTCTTCTGTACCAACCCCAACTCAAGTCAACATACTTTCTCACAGTTCTATACCGCCAAAACACCTTTACACAATATTTTCGATATCTGACCTTTATAGCAAAGAGAGAACTACGCCCCGTTAGTAGTAGCAGGCGCGTTAGGACGCTTAAGAGACAACGGATATGGGAATGGCTCATCCTCATCTTCCTCTGGAAGTTTGAATCCGACATAGTCGTCAGTATCAAGACCTTCTCTAACCTCCTGCAATGATCCAAAATCGCCGGGGGTCATCATTCCAGATCGGTCCTTAGGCGAGGCTTGCGCGGATAAAGGTCTTGAAAGCTTCATCTCGGTACCGTCGAAGAAGTTGTAGTCTTCGTCGTCATCGAAGGAAGACGAGTATGCACGCCGCAATGCGAGTTGACGAGCTTTAATATATTCGAGTCCCATGCGTTTCCAATCAAGCAAATCTGAAAGACGTTCGGTGCGGTTACGCTGGTTAATTCGTTGACGACGAGATTTGAGAGAAAACTGGAACATGTAATCAGTGAGCTGGTTAATTGAATCGTCAATACCCTTCGAACGACGATCAACAATGTAAATTCCGTAGTCGGATGTGTTCTCAATTAGCTCCTCCATGTAGCAGCCAAATCCTGAAAGGTTGGTCGTGATAGAAGGAACACCCATGACAGTACATTCAGCAGGAGTATAACCCCAAGGCTCATAGTACGATGGGAAGACACCAAGATGGCATCCACGAACAAAGTCGTCATAGTCAAGAGACAGAATCGGGTTGTTGCTGTTGAGGAACTCGGGATGGAACACGATCTTGACGCGGTCCGAGGAGTTGTTGAAGAGCTGGACGCGGCGGATCTGATTCAAAATCGGATCATTAGCGTCGTCGGCCATGTTGTGGGTAACAATTGGCGGCATGGTATGTCTCTTAAGTGCAAACACGCGACGCTTCAAAAGAACTTTTTCGCCACCAGTCAACAAATCATTAAGATCTTCAGAAAAGTCCTTTCCAGAATCATCACTGTGGCGAGCTGAACGCTCAAACAGTCTACGGCCAACGCTCTCCTGGATCTCGTTGACGGTATCGTGCAATGCCTTCATGACAGCCTGACCCTTAAGAGTCTCGACTGTGTATGAGTGCGTCGCAGCCGGCATGATGATAAACGCGACAACAGTCTTTTGCGAGTTCTCAGTCTTGAGACGATGATTAAGACGAGCAAGAGACTCGATAAACATATCAACACCCTTATTACGATACTCGTATCTTCCAGCGGTGAAAAAATATAAAGTGTTGTCAAGATCAAAGTCATAATGGCCGTAAAAGTGACCACGGATGAAGTCGTTGATCTTTGACTTCGCGACCTGATGCAGGTTCTGGAACTCGTGAACAGCCGAGAACTTGACGACATTGAGACCGTTCGGCAAAACACCATCAGGCTTGCGCTTGAGCAAATGCTCACTTTCGTAGGCAGTGATGTGGGAAACGGTGGTGAAGACGTCCGCAGAGTGCGCAGCAGCGCGCTCGATGCAGTAGCGGTGGTAGATGCCACGCTTGCCGGCCTCAGAGTCGACGTCAAAGTACTGGAGGTTATTGTAGAAATCGACGGATCCAGCGCAGAGGTAGCGACCGAGAAGGGTGGCGTGGGTGGTGAAGATCGTAGTCACATCGATACGACGCTTTCTGCACAGCGGAAGCGCAACACCCGCGAGCCATTCGTGGAAATGGGCGACAACAGCGCGGGTACGGTCGTGAAAGACAAACTCGCCCAAGAACCAGGCAACAAGGTAGCCAAAGATGACTGCCTCGTTTGTCTCGGAGTCACCGGTTGGAGCAGGGATTCCGGCGACGCTCCAAAGATCAGTCTTCCACTCGTCGAGGTGATAGTACTGTGAGCTGGTGTCGAAGAGAAGAACACGGGGAGCACCTAGACAGAGGGTTAGCACAAAGCCGCAACCTAAACAAGACGACCGAAGAGAGGATGATACGTACCCTCTATAAGCCAGCGACCGTAGAGATACTGCACACCACGCTCAGCCATAGAGCGTAGGGTCTCTACCATGTACGGATCAGTCGGTGTGAGTTCTTCGACTTCAATTGCGGCCTGGGAAAGAAGAGAGAGAAGTTAGCGATGCGATGGTTTACAGATCGCCGGAACGGGAAGTAGACTCAGGATGAAGTACCGATTTGCGATTGAGGGGTCCAATGAGAGTGTAGCGGTCGCGGTACTCTGCGGTGGTGATGGGAGCCTTGGACTTGATGACGGAGTAGATACCACCGACTGGAGGAGAAGGGGTTAGTAAGAGGAGCTCGAGGTCGAGGGTGAGGATAGAAGCGAGAGGGTACCTCTGTTTGCGACCTCGGTGGAGATCTCGAAGAGAAGATGGCGCTTGACGTCGCGGTGAGCCATGGCGCCTGAGGAGTATGATATAAGATAAGATAAAAAGAAGAGGAAGAAGGAGGGTGTTGAGGAAGAGGAAGAAGAAGAGGAGGAGGAGAGGAAGGAAATGAGGGTGGGTTGTGGGCCCGAAGCGGTCGAGGACGAATCGAGTGCGGAGATGCACAGGTGAAGTCAGGTGCCCGCATGACGTCGTCATGCACTTTTACTGTGAAACTGTGCTTAACTGTACCGGGATATACGTTGTTGTACTGAAATATACTTATCAATAATAATGACTGCAATAGTGTACTATAGCTATACTATAATATTCTATTATAACAATAACATCCTGTTGTTCTGTTCTGTTATTCCATCCAGCGGTTAATCTTCCAATTCCGATCACGTGAATTAATCACGTGGACTAGTTTCACCTGAGCCTTTTCCTGCACAACGGTTAAATCACTCTCCTCTCGACTCTTTAGACTACTCACTACGCTCTATACTCTACTCTATACTACGCGCACGAATATGTGCAGAAACCCATATATTAAAGACTCAATTACACGTACATCATAATTTTAAACAATACCAACTTTTGACCGTCTACTGCTTGTATGCCTTAGCGTACGGGTTAAGCCGCAGAAGAACCTGCTTGTTCTTAAGAGGGTTCTTCTTCTGGACATTGACACGCTTGGTGGTCTTGTCGCCTGATGGCTTGACAACAGCCTGGATCTCAGCAGAGTTAATCAGACGGGTGATGTCAGCGTTGTAGACAATGTTCGAGGGGAGAATGTACGACGACTTGGCAGAGGGAGTAGACTCAGAGCCCCAGATGCTGTCGAGGAGCTCGAAAGCAGCCTCAGTCCAGATGACGAAGCGGCCAAGGTGGCCACCGGGAGCGAGCTGGAGAACTGACAAAGTGCTGACGTGCGCAGTCTCAACACCAGGAATGTTGCGGAAAGCCTTGACGAGCGAGGCACCCTCGGTTCCGTAGACAATCAAAGGTCCACGGCGCTGAGTGTAACGACGGCCACGGAGCTTACCCTTACCGGCACGCATCTTTCTCGATTTGATGACCTTGATCACATCACGGTGAGCACCAACTGCCTTGAGGACAGCGACGGCGTCCTTGGTCTTGGTGAGCGACTCAACCTCACTGGCGATGATGAGGGGAACCTCGGGGATGGTCTCAACTCTGTGACCACGGGCGAGAACAAGAGGGGCAACGGCAGAGGCGGCGATGGCGGAGGCAGTGGCGAAGCGCTTCTCGTTGAGGTTGATCTTGACATGCCACTTTCTCCAGGTCTTGGTGGGCTATTTTATTTGTTAGAATTTGATCACTCTTTCATCTCAATCTTCAAGTATGATTTTAAAATCATTGGAATACGTACAGCGAACATACGTCCACCACGGCACATGTTACCGAAAGCAGCCTGACCGGCACGGTGAGTACCACCGCCGGAGACACGGGGAATACGGGCGACAGCACGTCCAGTACCTAGATCGTCGTTAGTTCCTTCGTCTTTCCTCTGTTGAATCTGCGCTTGCTGTAGTCTTCTCCTAACAGTTCTCCTTGCGCTCTAACACACAATAACATACCCCACGACTCAGCAGAGGTCTGGTGGCCGGCCTTCTCGGAGACGGCGTAGGCCTGACGCTTGTTCTTCGCGACACCGGTGTAGACAGCGTGAACGATATCCGAACGGATGGGCGCCTTGAAGACGGCGGGAAGAGGGATGGTCTTCTCGGAGAGAGTTCCGTCGGTGCCGAAGACCGAAATCTGAGGTCTGAAAGTGGCCATTGTTTGCTAATGATTGCTGGCTGTTGCTGGTGTTGTTGTTGCTGGCTGGCGTTCTAGGAAGACTTCTGGCTTCGTGAAGGAGGTTGCCTGCCTGGACTGGGACTGTGTGGAGCCGCACTGCTATTGTGACTGTTTTTACAAAATTGTAGGGTTGTGCCCTACCTACAATCTCATAAAAAGCTTACATAATCTATTTGTAATAGAACAACTCCGTCATCATCGTAACACAGCGCTGCGTACATCCCACACCCAAACCATCTCGTCCCATCCAACAGTGCACACCCAGCCCTGGTCGCCCCAGAGACTCCAATCGCAGCCTACGACGAACTCCGTGTGCTTGTCCCAAAGTGCACGCAGTCCCGCGTTTGGCGCTCGCTGCCGAATGCTGCTAAACTGCTGCTGTGGCTGCTTCAGAGCAGAACTGTCCTCCCAGACACGTGCGCTCATGTCGTAGCTCGCTGAAAGCAGCAGTTCTGGTGCATGCGGAGACCACGCAATCTTGCGCACTGCGTAGTCATGACCAATTAACTCGTTCACGGGACTGCCCGTAGTCGTGCCTCCAGACCGGCCAAGAAATCGTAGATCCCAGATCTTTATCGTACGGTCGACCGACGAAGTCGCGAGCACTTCTGGTCTGTATTTGTTCCAGTCAAGCGAGAGAATCTCGGCTCCATTATGCGCGTAAATTGAGTTTGTAGGAAACTCGCCTGCTCGTGGATCCCACAGTCGTAGGAAGGAGTCTGACGAGCAGGATGCCAGCATCGTGGCATTGTATGGTGAGTACGATGCCGAATATGTACAAGATAGCTGTTGTCCGCGAGGTTGTAATGTTGCTATTGACGTTGGCCGCACAGGAGACCACTATACAATCAGTATTAATCTCTAGCAATATACAGGATAATTACTCACAATCTTGATAAGGCCGTCCCAACTTGACGTGCAGAAAGTGGTCTTGTCCACAAGGTTCCAATTGGCAGAGAACACCTCTCTCGTATGTTCTCTCCAGCTCTGAACAGGATAGTCCTAGTCTAAAGATCAGTAATCGCGATCTGCAATCAGGACAGCGCTGCAAAGACAACGTACGCTCAGAGATATATCAAACAGCTTGACGCTGCCGTCGCCTGTCGCGACCACAATCTGGTTTTCGTGATTCTCCGACCATGCGCAATCAAACAGCCCATCCTGCGTATCAAACCATTTTTCTGCCACGATTCCCTGTGCTGTCAGACCGAGTACGTACAACCGTCCATTCCCGACAAGTCCAAAGTTTGCTGATGCAGCGCATGCTAATCGCGAGTCAAAGAACGGAGAGTATTGCACAGCGTATCCGTTAAATCCTGTTGTTCGAAATGAGTACATTGTGTCTGGTGAGCTGCCTGCGCTCTGCTGTCTGGTTGATCTGCTGTTACTTGCTCGTCCGGGCGATGATCAAATGAGTCAATATACGAATGAGCACCTCGCAGCCGTCACTCCATTCCCACTCTTTGCAATACACAGCGCAACAGGATCACCAGTTCTATTAACTCTCTGCTCCAGATCCCCTTGACTGAAACTCGATTAAGCGGAATGCGTAAGTTGCGATCAAAGCTGCGTTTCCAGAACAGAAATCCTGGGGCGAGATCCCAAGCGCCGCACCTCCGCTTTTGGAGTCAGAGCGGCCGAGGCGTACACAAACACACCAAAGTCCCAACCAGAAAGCGTTGCTGAGCCTGTCTAGACTGTGAAAATGTGTATGTGCAGTCTATTAGCATTTAATTTTGGTATTATCGTGATTCTTAAGATTATTGTTGAGTTTGATCGGGATTGAATCATGGAATATGCTTGGGCTGTTCTGCTCTGTCGCTCAAGTCCAGGGATAAGTATACTACTTTACCAATTACAATCACAACCAACTAATCCAACAATGACCCGGACCAATTTATACCAATGTCCATCTGAATCTTGAATATTCGATCGACACTTTTACAGCTATGGTATCATGATCAGACGCACTCACACTTGATCAAGCAGAACCGTACAACGACTGGGTATCTTGAACAACCGCAAGCCATGCCCGCAAATACTCATCTTTAACACTACTATTCACATTCATACTCGATTGACTATTTCTCTGAGACTCATGGGTCTGTAAATATTCCTCATGGTGGTTGACAGTATCGCACTGAGCTTGATGCAATTTTTGAAGATCCGATCGATCCTCTTCAAAATCCCAGTCAGGAGGATGGAAACTGTGAATACTATTGCCATCCCACCATTCATCGTCAACTGCATCACTTATAGGTAATATCTCGGGATTTGATACTTTGGAAGGGGTGTGCGGATTCGTAGTAGTTCGGGACTCTACTGTTGAGATTGGAGCTTGCTGTTCAGTAGTAAGTTCGGATTGTGGTAGTGGTGGATGTGTGCCTGAGGTTTGTGTAGGAACGCAGCTACTCAATAGCAGCGCGATACTGGCTGGGTATTTGACAAATAAAGAATGCCGCGGCTCTTGGAACTGTTTCATATCACAGCTGCTGGTCTTCACTGTTCCATGATTCTCACTATACACCAACACAAGACCTAATCCACTCAAATACAGTATAGTGCATACAATATCCACGCTATATTCCTATAACTCTGCGCGTCACGATGCACCAGTACTTGAAGAACAAGATTATTAACAACATAGCGCCATATTTCTGAATCAATACTGTATCGCAACCAGATATAAACAACTGGAATCATGAACTTGAAACTCATTCCAGATACAGAAATTGCTGGTGTTTGAATCAGCGTTTGTTCTGAGTTGATATCAGTTTCAGCGAGACTGGTGTTTCTGATAGTTAACATTGAATCTTCAATATCCTCCAACCCAGCATCATGCATTATCGGAATCTTAAGAACTGTGCATTGTTCAATCTGAGTAGCCATCATCCAACTCCAAAAACCCTGATATGAATAGACTGAAGCCACGTGTTAATCGTAGTGATATTGCTAGTCCGTTATCGAATCGAAATTGTAAAATATGCAATCAAACAGGATATCACGCCTTTTAACTGTTAAAGTACTGTAAAGCTAAAAAAGGGAAATCTCAGGATTGATAAATGTTGCTGAAATTGAAGTAAAAAGAAAGGATAGAACGAGATGAGGAAATACGGGATTTTGATTTTGACTGGGTAGGTGGTCTAGTTTATTCTGAAATTGTGAGATGGCATTATATCACGGTCTGCTACAGAACGCTATAAAGAAAGTACTATATACATTTTATTTTCTACCACTTTTAACACTTATAAAATATACCAAATTTCCTAGCTAACATTGTCGAACGGGCTGATAACCCGAAATTAGAATGCGGCGCGTAAACGCTTCGAAAAGCTGCTCGCAGTGAGGGAGAGCCTTTTGATGGTATCTGAAGTGTATGCCGTTTTTCTAATTATTTTTTTGTTTAGTTTAGAGGAGGTGCTGGGTTTGTGTATAGTCGAAGGTAGATGAATATGTGTATATAAAATTGGTTTGCTAAACAATAGTTAATACTCTACATTCCTCATTTTTTGTGCACTACGCTTAATCATTAGATATCCAACGATATTAACAATAAAGCGGTACATCAAAGTACAAAAGATACATATTTAATTTTAAATAATTTTAATTTATTTTTACCGTCCTCAAACAAAAGTCAGGACTGAGGGGGAACCACATGGATGGTATATTGGCTTTACTAGGTTTATCTAATGTTATCTGGCAAATGGCGGGGTCGCATAACTGACTGACTGAGACTCAGAGATACAAAAAGGAGTAGCTGATACGGTTGACTGATATGAGCCTTGCTTCAGAATAGGCTGTCGTCATTCAATGTGTGTGCTCTATGTAGTTTACTTCTAGATACGAATAGCAAACTTCGAATCTAGGCATTCGCTCTTCATCCAACTACATTCCACAGCCACTCAATATACCCACTTTGACTGCCAATTAAAATTTGGAAACAAACCACCAAATCCCTTTCTTAATACTCCTCCACGTCAAGATCACAGGTTCATCCAACCTATCACTCTAATGCAGATCCATCCTGCGGTGCAAAGAGCAGTGTCTTAGCTCGATACATGCGCCTTGAAAAATAAAAGTCAACCCGCTTAGATATAAAGTGGTTTATCATTGACTGGGTACTATTAATATATGATAAGTGTGACTTGTGGATGAATTCACAGCTAGACTCGAATGGACTTTGAAGTGGGGAATGGCTGATTTAAAGGCGACTTGGATCTTGTTGAGTTAGTGCTTGCTGGTGTGTTTGCTTGTTTCTTGTGTACCAGGCTATGACAATTATTCTATTCAAAACCTTCCTTACTACCATCACTGTATATACAGATAATTCATAGTTACTCAGAACACAGCATTATCAAATTTCCAGCGAAGTAAACACAGACCGGAGCCCGTAATCGACGCGACCTTGACTCGCGATAAGATAGCTCCTTGTCATACAGGAAGCCGCTCGCCGCAAACACACCATATCTTCCAATTCTAACGGCAACTGTATCCAATATACTTCCAACATACTGAAGATCGAACTTGCTAGAGTGTGTTATTGTTTAATTCTCCACGAAATAACGCGTAGTATAAAGAAAACGCGTTTCGATGAGATGGCCTGTGTTCGAATAAACTGCTCGTCAACGCTCAAACTTTAAATTCCAGTCTTGATTTCTCCCTGCTCTCTCTTTGTTAAATTCAGGGTGTGGTCCCTAGGCTCACGGCGGAGAGGATAGATACGAAGTGGAAATGCTGCCGAACACGCACGTCAACGGTTATCTCTCGTCCAGCAACAACACACAGAGGTACACAGGATAACTCCTTTCTGGAAGATACAGGCGGCTAGTTTGGTACCGAGCGTGTGGGCTAGTATGGATTTGATAGGTGGTTTTTGTTATCTTAATACCCATGGGACGAAGTGCGGGCGGGGTGGTGTTATATATGATGGGGTGATTCCCGAAGCTGAAATGCCTACTGTATCTCTCTGTTCTCTAGTTGTTTACAAGCTCAATTGAGTGCAGAAGATGGAGTATCTGGCCCGAGAAAGGCGTGCAAGCGCACAGCGATCCCGTACTTGACGAATATACAAGCAGCAGTTATGACAAGAAAGAATCTTACAATGTCGTCGTTACTGAGGAGATAAGCGAGGAATATCGAGAACAGATTATTTCAAGAATTTACGAGTCCTCTGATATGCAAGATCAGACTCGATGATTTAGATTTTATTATTGAAAAGACGAACAAGTTGACAACTGAAGAGTCATTGGAGATTTTGAAGTATACGTTGGAAGATCATAATGATGATATCAATTATCCTCAGGAATCCTCGAGCGGATGAAGAAGCTTGTTCTTGGAGAAGAGGAGTATGGTTTAGGCCGCGACCTGTTCGAACTCGATCTGAAGTTGGAAGCGTGTATGATCAAATATCTCTCACCGTATCCTGAAGTCCGTTCCGTTTGCAGTCCAATTGACGATCCAGCGATCCCATGCGAAACCCTTCGCGCCTACATCATCGGCACAATCTGGGTCGCAGGCGTCTCTTTCGTCAACGAACTCTTCACATTCAGACAACCAAGTCTCACTCTTAGTTCCCAAGTTATCCAAATCTTGGTCTATCCTATGGTTCTGATCTTTGCAAAGGTGCTACCCACCCGCATGGTCAGGTTTTTCAAATGGCAGTTCACGTTGAACCCAAGACCGTGGTCATATAAAGAGCAGATGTTTACCACGATTATGACGAATCTTTCGCATACGGCAAATTTTGTGTATTATGTTCCGATTATGAAACTTGATATCTTCTTTGGATATGAATGGATTGGATATTCGTTTATTTGGGTGATGTCCTTCTCAGTTCGTACGTACAACCTACTCTGTGTGCGTCATGATACTAATTGATAAAGAATTTTTTGGATTAGGAGTATCTGGTCTTATACGTCGCTGGACAGGTATTATTATCTTTTTTTACCAAGAATATGCTAATTGAAATAGTGTACCCTGTTAAATCAGTGTGGCCGTCGATTCTTCCCACTCTGCAGCTCAACCGGACCCTGCTCACTGGCGAGACTCAAAAAGTCATCAATGGATGGTCGATTAGCAAGTACCAGCTGTTTTGGCACCTGACTATCACTGCGTTCTTCTATTTCTGGATCCCGGATTATCTTTTCACCGCGCTTTCAACATTCTGGATGACTTGGATTGCCCCGCAAAACAAGAACCTCACCTTCGCACTCGAGAATTGGATTGGGATTTAACCCATGGCCAACTTTTGACTGGGCGGTTATTATCCTATTGACACCGCTGATCTTGCCTTTTTTCTCACTGGCTAATTTGTATGTGGGTACGGTTCTTGGGTCGTTAGTCTTGCTGGGAATGTACTACTCGAATTATAAGTATACGGCGTATATGCCGCCTAACTTGAGTACAGTATATGACCGATTCGGCGCGTCGTATAATCTGACTAAAGTCGTGGTTAATAACAAACTACAACAAGATCTTTATGAAGCGTATTCACCGCCATATATCGCTGCGGGTAACATAATTGCATGTTTACGTTTTCGTTTGTGTATAATATGCTCAACGAATGGAAGATTATCAAGGAAGCTAGTTTGGGATTCTGGAGAGGTCTTCGAGAACGGAATCTCTCGAACTTCAGCAGTTACCGTGATCCGATCTCGATTATGATGCGACAGTATAGGGAGGTTCCATTGGTGGTTTTTTTTTCATTCTCGCAATCTCGTTTATGATGGTCATCGTCGGTCTTGCGTGTTTCCCGACAACGACACCGGTATGGGCTGTAGTTGTCGTTATTTTGCTCTGTCTCGTGTTAGTAGTACCGTCCATGATCTTATATGCCTTGACCGTATTCTTGATTTCTATGAATGTGATCGGCGTTATCTTATCCGGATACATGGTCCCTGGAAACGGCGTGGCAAGTATCCTCTGCCGTATCTACGGATACACAATCGACGCGCAAGGCGAGACATATCTAGGCGACATGAAGATCGCACAATACGCGAAATTACCACCTTGAGGGGTAATTCGCGCACAGATTTATGGAACTTTGATCCAGATTACTGTTACTGCCTCGTCTTTGATATTCTTGTTGAATGGATTTGATGATTTTTGCAGTTATACTCAGGCGGCGAGGTTTACTTGCGCCGGTCGACATTCGACGTACTCGGACTCCGTCATGCTCAGTGTCGTCGGTCCGTATTGCACATACAATGTGCTTTACCCATTTTTGAAATACACGTTTCTTAGGGTGCAGTTATAGCTATTCCGTTTTGGTTGGTACGAAAATGGTTCCCGAATAAGTTATGCGCTTTGCAGCCTGCTCTTATGCTAGGTAGAATCCAGAGATTTTCGTATGCGTATAACTTGTCATATTACAACACAGGTTTCTACTTCTCGTATATATTCATGTACTACATCCGTCGCAGATTCCTTGGCTGGTGGGCAAACTACAATTACATCCTCTCATCCGGCTTGACAGCTGGTGTCGCATTCAGCGGTATCGTCATCTTCCTTGCGCTGCAGTATCGTCCGATCGCGCATAATTGGTGGGGTAATACGGTCGTGACGGCGGGCGTGGATTGGGGGATGAGTGCTACGTTGCTGGATATTCCAGAAAGAGGGTATTTTGGTATGGAGGAGGGGGACTTGGAGTTAAACTTGTTGCTTTGAAGAGCAGATTGGAATTTTAGATAGAAACAGCACTTTGTATCAATCTATAAATTCAATTTCTGTAAAATCACAAATGCCACCACTGCAGCATGCAAAATGCAAAATGCAAAGTACAAGTAGCTTACAAAGCACGCACAAAGAAATCCGCAATAAGCTTGAATGCTTCCTGAGCTCTCTGCTTCTGCTCAGCAACGCCCCAATCACCTCTAGCAGCAGCAAATCCATGGAACATATCATCCATTCGAATGTATTCGCATTTATTAAGCTTCTTAACAAGCGGCTGCATAGTCTCATCCGCTTCATTCTGGCTCGCGATGATCTGGACCGGAACATCCTCGATACCTTCGGCGTCAAGATCGACGAGACGAGACGGATGGATCAAGCTGATTGCGCGCACTAATTTGTTCTTGGCGGCCATGATAGAGATCTTTCCTCCCCAGCAGAAACCGTAGAGCCCGATAGCGGTGACGGTAGGGTAGGTTTGCTTGATGTAGTCGAGTACTGTGTCGACGTACGCGAGGCATTCGTTATCGTCGAAGGTGGCGCGCCAGGATTCGCGGTAGCCTTCCTCGCCTAGTCTGGCAGGGTCGAGCGGGTTTCCCTTGAAGAAATCCGGCATGACGACAAGTGGTGCGGTGTCTGTGGACAGAGCAAGGTAGTCTGCGCCCTGGAAAGTGTTTTTGTGGTATCCAAAGATATCGTAAATGCACACCAACGCAAGAGACGAGGTCTTGCTGCCGACGGTGTACAGTTGGCGGTCAGCGAGGGTGGAGTACTCGCCTTGGGGGGTGTACTCAGCTGCTAAAGTCAGTATCTGCGACCTGCTCTTCTTCAAAGATATACACTCACGAGTAAACTCCGGAACAGGAATAAGATCACACGCTTCAGCCATCTTCTTTATTCTTCGCAATCAATTGCCGTCTTCTTAATCTGCCACAACGACTGACAGGGGAACTGAGGGATAATAAATACCCTGTCGGTCTGGTGGAGTTAGTGGATTTAACTCTCGAGCCAAACTATCGTATCAGTACGTGATAAGCTCGTACTCTCATGCGGCGCATCTATACGGCTGGTCATTGTGCTCCGGAACAACCCATTGTCTACTATACCAGAGAATACAACCAGAATAGAATAAATAGAAAGATTATATTGTATTATGTCACAGTATACAATAAGATGCAAAAAGACCCGTATATAAATATCCCGACTATAAACACACTACCAAGTGAATCCACACAACTAAAAGTAGATGAAGAAAATGCAAATGCGCAGGAAAGATTCAAACAATAAACAAAAAAAAAAATTGTCAGCACACTAATGAAACCCGGTTCCACCTGTCATATTTCTACACAAAACTCCAAAAATAAACACAAAAAAAATAAAGCAAAAGAGCGTATAATAAACATGAGATATGAATTGATTTTAGAAAATATTCGTCGACGACGGCTAGTACCGACAACAGCTAGTATCCCATATCGCCAACGATACTAGGCGTGCCAATATCAATATCAAGATCTATAGCGTCCTTAGCTCGGCGCATATCCACAAACCGCTCAAATTGTCGCACGACAGAGTTCCATTCACTAATCGCGTGGCCAGCATATCGAAGAGTGTTGGCATGCGGACTGACGAACGGCATCGTGGATGACGAAGGCGGTAATGCTGAAGAGGTCGATACTGACTCGAACGTGGAGGCACTGGATGGTGAAGGCGAATTGGTCGCGTCCACAAATGGCGGAGGAGCCGGTGGAGGAAGTCCAAGATGCAGCGACGAAACAAAGGAAGACGAACTACTCGCAGGAGGAGTAGCCAAGACTAATCGTCTTCCAGATAGAGCATTGATGTTGCGCTGGCTAGCCATTGCCATCACGCTCTGTGTCGCAAACGGGAGTCTCGGTACAGGGATATGTGCTCCACGCTGCATAAGCGGCGTCGTCGGCTGTACTGAATGCGAAATTATGGGTAATGACGCTGTCGACGACGCTGCGGTATGATGCTGTTGACGATGCTGATCAGTAGGCTGTAACATGAAACAATACGACCTCTCAGATCCTAGCAACGACGCAACTCTCGACGCAGGTGGCGGATTACTCGGTGACAAAGTCAGAGCAGAAGACGACGTAACGACAGACGAGTTCGAGTTCGTGGAAGAGCTAGAAGCTGATCGTCGTAGATGCCGCTTCACCTCTGGAGCCGGATCAAAGCTCTGGCGCTGTTTCGGCACCTGAAGCTGTTGCGACTCGGGCGCTTCAGAAGCAATAGAGCTCTTCAAAGACTTCAGTCGTCTGAACACAGTCGCGAAACCCTTTGCAGCAGATGATGCTGGCGGAGTCGAAACACCACGCATATTGACACCAGCAGCAGGAGCAGCGGTAGCCGCAATAAACACTTCCTCATCATGCACATCATAACGATTTGCCACAATCTTGACGTTGCCTTCGTTCTCCGCCTCGGCAGCAGACAAAACTTCTTGTCTGAACTTCATCGAACTAAGGAAGAACTGGTGTGCAGCCATATCGCGACCTGAGCACATTATCAGCGCCATACGCCGACCAGGCGTAGGCGAGCACGGAACAACGCCAACAGTACGTCCAGAGCCAGCAATCCTTCGAAGAGCAACATAAAGAGACGAAAGTCGATCGACGGTACGTTCAAGAGCCTCGCTTGCTCCGGGACTTGTAGAACGGATGACACGCCAACAGATGAGACGCATGTAGTAGGCGCGCACTAGCGGTGCCCAATGGCAGAAAAACTTCTTCCACACCGGAGGCGAGAGGACCCACTCGATTGCATCGTCTTCAGTGGCTATGTTTTCCCAGAAGGAGTATAAGAACGCAAGAGCGCGGATCTCGGCCATCGAGGATTCGGATGCGAGGAGACGCTTGATCACATCAAACCAGAACGACCAGTTGATGTGATCAGCGCGAGTCGAGCCAGAGATGGTCGCAAGAGTAGCCTCGACTAAATCACAGAGCATTGCACATGACTCGGCATCGTAGAGTGAGATACGCTTAGCAGCTGCATGAAGGACTGTAGTCTCGAAAAAACGGGTGTATGTCGTAGCATAGGCGATACATGTAGGACCTGAACGTTCGAGGATCTCTCTGAAAGCAAGCAGGATGCGCATCTGCGAGAGCTGCCGTGTCGACGGAGCCGTGACAGTTGCACGTAGGGTAGTGTTTACTTCTGCGGCCAAACCGGTGTCGATTGTTCGCATGGCTGAAGATGAGGCAGAGGCAGGAGCGCTCGAGGAGCGGCGGTCACGTTGGACAACGCTGTCGATTATGCGCAGGATGTTTGCGTGAATAATCAAAATTCCAGGGGTCGAGACGATAGCTTCGTCAGGAGTCATGTCACCGGCTGTGGATGTGAGAGCGATGTAGTCGGAAGCAATGACATAGTAGTGCTTGAGGAACGAGGCGAAGACGTCGCTGTCCTGGTGCTGCCACCAGCGGTGAAGCCAGGCGCCGTAGATGTAGTCCGCGAGGTCTGCAGAAACAGCAGGCTGCGAGGATATTGAAGAGCTACAGGCAACAAGAGGTTGAAGATGGTGGGGGAAGACCGTGGCGGATGCTTGCCTGAGGTTATTGATGAGGGAAGGTGTGAGGCCGCATTGTTTTTGCACGCGCATAATATCCGTCTGCCTGACGCGTAAGAGATATAGCAGAGCAGAGGCAATGCCAGGCAGATAAAAGAATGCATGTGCAAGAACACCGCCTGCAAAGACAGAAACGGAGACAGGGACAGGCTTCATCATGAGCCGGTCAATGGCCAGTTTGAGGGAGTCTGAGAGAGCGGCTGTGTATAGCTCGATGGTGGATGTGGACGAGGCGAGACGCCATTCGCGGCGACTGAGGACGCCAAAGATGGTTTCAAGGTAGGCAGCCCTGTCTGCGGTGGCTACTGCACGTGGGGAAGAGCGGTCTCTGAGGGCGGAGAGGGCGGCAGCCCACCAGCGATGCAGGATGCGCAAGCGGCGGTCAAGCTCCGAGGGCGAGACCGCAACTGATTCGCCAGTGTGCGAGCGCAGGAAGGGCAGGACTGAGAGGCGGAGGACGTTTGCTTTGTGGATGGTTGTCCGAGAGGAAAATCTGGAGAAAAGCAAAGAGGTTAGCGTGAGCGAAGAGAGGAAGTGAAACACACCCGGGGTCGAGAACGCCAAGGGCAGAGGTACAGACTTTTGGAAATCATTCTCGAGGACGCGGAACTCCTCTGCGCCGATGCGGGCATCTGCAAACTGCGGAAGATGAGGATGAGAAGAGGAGGACAAAGAAGGAGGAGCCCAGAAGGTGAGGATTGAGGAGGCGGAGGAGGATACGGGGGACGAGGCGGAGGATGGTGACGATGAGGACGCGGGAGAGTAGCACCTGCGTTGACGATGGAGGGCTGATTTGGGGGACGCGAGGAGCGGTGACGGTGGCTGAGAGAGGATGTGGGGGATGATGTCGGGTTCCTCGCGCAGCTTTGCCGGGGTTGGACACGACACCGAAGCCATGATGGGAGGCCTGGAGGAGGAGGAGCAGCAGCACCTGGGGAGGTGTGTATATTTATGAGACTGGATGAGCAGAATGAGAACGTGGTGTGTGTTGGGGGCGATAGTACGAAGATAGTTGGAGTGGTTGTTGTAATAAGATACGGTGCTTATTGTACCAATAGAATGGGCACCAGTAGACTACAAGTCCGAAACAGGCATAGCTGGGGCCGCATTGATGATCACAGCGGCTTCTTTTTATAGAATGTATTCCTAAAAGGAGTGTTGAATGTGTGTGGTAGTGTTCTAGTAGTGTTCTAGTGTATTATAATAGTATATAACAGCATATAACAGAGTATAACAGCGTATAACAAGTGTATAGCTACAGTGAATAACACTACGTAATAGTGTACTTTTTCCCAAGCTTGTTCGGGGCCACGCGGCAGGGCCTGCCGGTGCCTGGCCATCATCAGCCAAGAGTGCACGGTAGGTAGTAATACTATTGTTGTATATTGCTCGAATATATAGTACTAGAACACAGTAATACAGTAATGCAATAATAGTAATGTATTATTGTATCATAATAGATATAATAACAGCACAATAATACAATAATAGACGCAGCATACGTCACCTTCCCACGCTATCTTCGCCGAACAAGGATTCTCTCTAATTAAACACTGATTTCACCATGATCAGCACTATTCTTTCTGTTTGTGTTGTTTTGTTCTTTATTTATTCTCTTATTTACTGATTATATTACTTTCTATTTCTTCTTTCTTATATCTTTCTTGTCATCTTCTTCTATCATCCTCGCATCGCCCAGCCCATCGGTCTCTCGTTATTCCGCCTCTTCTTTAAACCTAACTCATCATTATCTAATTATTTCCTATTGTGTTATGTAATCAATTTAATTCTATAATTAAGTCCCTCAGTCTCATTTTATTTTACTTTGCTTTTTGTCTTCTTTTGGAAATCGTTCTAATTTGATTCAAACAATCCTCAACTGTTTCATTTTATCTGAGCAATATTACAAATAATATCATATTATCAACCGTAAATACCAAATATATTTTTATCATGTTCCTAAATCGTCCCGAAGCACAAGCACAAGCACAAACACTGTCTTGTAATAGCCCACACAGAACTATACAATCGGACAATACACCATTACACCTTTGGCAGCCCGCTCATACTCGCCTTCTTACTCTCAATCCACGCAGGATCAACAAGCTTATCACGCGCTTCCCACAAGTACTTATAACTAGTCTTGATCGTGCCATCCGTGACTCCAGCTCGCTCGGCAATCTTCGTCGCGCTCCGTCCTTCGCCAAACAATCCAGCCGCCATGTATATCGTTGCAGCAGCAATAGAAATAGGCGAACGACCAGCAAGAATACCTTCCTTCGCAGCCTGCCGCGCAATATATTGCGCTCCACTGGCAACCTGCGTCGTCAGACCCAGATGCGAGCAGTAGCGGTTCATCAAATCCTCCGCATTCGTGCCCATCGCCTGATACTCCTGGTCCGTAGCTCCAACCGCGGCATTCAGATTCGATCCACTCTCAAGCAGAATACCATCAATCACCTTAAACACACGGCCGATCTCCTTCTTTGGAACACTCGTCAACAGACATATCTCCTTGAACGTACGCGCAACCCGACTCTGTCGACATGCAATGAAAATCGCAGCCGCCTCTATACTCTCCTGCGACTTTCCCTTCAGCTTTCTATGATCCTCCACCTTCTTGAATATATCCTTTGCAGTGTCCTGCACTACCCTCGGCAACGAGTACCGCTCGCACATCTGTGATATCTTGCTGTACGCAGCCTGTAGCGCAGTATCCCTCTTATCATGCACCACCTTGTTCTGCGCCCGGTTGAGCTCGCGACCAGCCGTACTTCCCTGCGCGCCGTACGAAATCATCGTGTCGAGCTGCGATCCATTCAGTAACGGGTTGACTGCTTCACCGACTCGAGACGGGTCATCGTTGCCTTGATCGTCGTTCGCAAATGTACGCCATTCGGATCGCGTATCGACAATACGATCTCCGAGCACAAGACCTTTAAAAAAAGAACAGCATTAGCCAAATTATTCTACATATATTTTCACTACATTGTGTTTTCTTCTCATCTTTCGCTCTTCAAATCCTTGCTCCTTTTTGCCACCAAAAGACGACGAGGAATACACACCACAAGATCCGCAGACCATATCACCCTCGCTGAAGTTCTCCACCAAATTCGGCGGCACTTCGCGACAATCAGGGCAAATCAGTTGAACATTTAGATTTCTCTGAAATGGCGTAGATCCAGAAGACGACGACGACGGTGCATACAGCCCAGACGATGGCGCAAACGCGGGCGAAACCGCAGTCGCTGTAGCGGCGTAGGACATCTTGCTGCAGTAATCAAAAGAACTGAGATATATATCTACCAAGTTAATGGGATATATATGCTGCTTTTGATTAAATAGAATGGGGAAACGAAGCAAATCAACTGGTGAATGTCGAATTGCTTGAATGAAGAAGGAGAAGATTCTGGTGGCGATTTGCGGTCAATTTCATCACAATAATACCCTAACCCACATGGTCACATGACTATATAGTACAGTATTGAGCTGAGTTCCAGAACAGTATATTACACACTAATAAACACCAAGCAATAAATGCTGAGCAATTTTTATTGTTATCGGCAAAAAAACATACTCTTTAACAGTATAAATGGCATACTATAACAGCACACAATACTCACGCACTATCTCACACTAAATGTAAGCTCTCTGTATTCGTACCACCACTACTATCACTCTATTTATCACGTGCAAATGCTCCCGCTTCACGCTGATTCGTCAAGATGCAAACCGCCTTCGAAAAGCTGCCTCTCGCTTTCTCACGGAAACACGCCTACCTCGAGTCTTTCATCCTCTTGACGTTCCAACCCTCCTGCAAATTCACATTTTCACAATGCTTGCCCAGTCGATCCGTATTGCTGCTGTATGTGCTTTTTTTCTCTTTCTTGTTTGGTTGCTTTAGGCGTCCGGATACGTGGTCTATGACGAATTCAAGGGCGGGTCTAGAGTTTCGGATGATGATCTAAACAGCGACGATTTACCGACTGTGTTCTTGCAATTGAGCGAGTTGTCGTTATTTGCCAGTGATTTATTTCGGATATATCGACGCAAAAATCGATTGAATGATTGATGACTGACTCGTATTCTTCCAGCGCTCTGCTACTCCCGTTCTCAGACGGAGATTCGGTACTTCTCTCGCGCGACGAGGTATGTCTTCACCACTTTCCAATTAATTGAAGAAGAGCCAAAAGAAGGAGAACAGAAGCTAATTGCATCTCAGACTTGATTACCGACCTCTACATCAAGGAGCTCAAGGCCTACCAAGCACCCCCCGTCAAGGCTAGCGACTCTGAGGGCCAGGTCAAGCCTTGGGTTGCCCCCGCCGCTCCATTGATCCCCTCCGTCGAGGCCTCCGCCGAGACTGATATCTCCGAGTACGACTCTCAGATCGTTGAAGTTGAGGGACTTGCTGAGGCTGCCGAGGGCGAGACCGCTACCGAGACCCTTGACGACTGGTTCGTTGTCGAGCCCATCCACGACGCTGCTCACTAAACCCTCTTCCCAGCGCGTGTGAGTGTGTGTGTGAGGAGATTGACATGGTGGGGACGTGACAACGCACGAGAGGCCGAAAAAATTGATAAAGGGAGTTTTAATAAGTTCTATTACAAACTTTGTGTGTTTTGGAAAGGATTAGGAATATGTTTTTGTATTACATGCATCTAGAGTCTGGTCTCTTATGCCACTAATGGCGCAGCTTTAGAGAATTCTAATAGTCGCTTCTAGCGTATACGTTTGGCATCTCGTTGGTTGAAGCGATTATAGCGTTTTCTTTAGATAATAGAATAACAGATCTATTACAATCATAAATTCGTAATTGTTCTTCCATACAGTTGGTATATATCATACAAAGAAAGCTTGTAGTAGGCTATTCTCATATCTTGGATGAATATATGCTATGCAGACATCTGCTTCGTGGCATTCTGTGTAGACTTGTGGTGTTCGCAGTCTTATTTTTGTTCTGTGGTCAATCCTTTTCAACCCTGAGCTGAACGCTGAACGCTGAACTTCGAAAAGTACAGCTATGGTCTTGAAAAATCTGCAAAGCTAATTCTCTTGGATCTTATCCACTTCGGCTTCACAAATTTCTCTTTTGAATCCCAAAGAGTTTTATAACACGTCGTAAGCGTCATAGTCGTCATATCACATTTCCGCGTAATTTCCTCCTCGAGTGAGGTTCTTTGAATAAACAAGTGGCCATAAAGATAGCTGTAGTAGCGATAGTGAGAGGGGATCTGCCGGCTACAAGTCCTTCTATTTCGGCTTGGAGTGCGATGGATTGCGCTGCGGATGTGATGCGAATAAGAAGTTCTACTCGAGGACCGTAACGCGTAATAAGCTCCACTGCGGTCGTACTTATTAATTGAAGTACTTGATTAACATGTCCTGCTTCAATCGTTGTCTGCTCGTCTTCTCTGTTCTCTATTGCCGGCCATATCCATATTTTTATCCACCGCCATATAAGTGGCATCAGTATTTCGGTCAGAATAGCAATTTCAACAATTTCATCGAATGTTCGAGGAATATTATTCCTACGGCATGCGCTAAATATCGCAGCCGCTAGTATATTCTGGATAGAACAGTGATGGAGCCGCTTAAGTCTGACTTCTCTCTCAAAAATATTCCTCGCCGTGTCTTGAAAGTGTTCGGACAACGAGTCTGTTTCGCGAAATTTGGAAATCAAATTATATCTTAATCTAAAATCTGCTTCTTTTCGTTCATTCCTAGTCGTAGTCCTTCGTAAAGCTAGATTCCGTCTTCTGGATAGTAGTTCTCTTGTCGCAGACTTTGGCGGTCGCTCGCGCGGTCTCGAAATCACTGAATTAACCTGAGAACTAGCGGGTTAATTAGCCTGTCAATTCGAGGAGACTCTTGAATAGAGATAGCTTTTTGCGTCTTTGATATTGGTAATTCGTTTTGTCGTGAGACCGTCGTACTGGGTTGGAACTTAGTGGATGGCGGATTAATCACATAGACTTGAGATATTTCCTTGACGGCAATATCTGCATCAGTCTCCGTTGGTCTAGTTGTATATTGCTGTAAATAGATCGTTTCGGATATTGTGCTGTTCATTTCTGACTTTAATATCTGGCCCTAGAATCTCCTGTATTCGGTCCGTAGAGTCGGTGGCCCTACGTGATTCTGAGCGCAAATCGTCGATGTCTCCAGCTCCCACAAAGCCTTCAAGACAACATTAGCACTCTCCTCCAACAATCTCCTATATCCTGCAACAATCAAATGGCTAAATCTTTAAAACTTACTGTGTGATTTGAAGTTAATATCACCATTACTGTCGGTATTTGACAGATCTTCCTCAGGGTGAATCAGTCCACCACCGCAGTTGTCTTGACTTAGTCGATCGCTATTAAACGCAGTAAAACCTATACTCGGTATCTGACTCTCAAACAGTACCCAAAGAACTCTTATCAGGTATATAGCTATCCCTTATTGTACCAGTCTTCTCACCTCCCTTCAGCTCAGATGAGAGGATGGGGTTTGAACGTTCACATTTTACAGATGAGAACTGCTGGACATATGAAATCATATATTATAATAATAACAACTAAATAACTCCTAAATTATCATTCGTTAAACGGTATTCTGCGTGGTTCACGCATATCATGCAATTTTATGTCTGGTGCTGCGGTGTCTGTCTTCCACGAGCTTTACTACTGACGCAGCTCATGACCTCGGCAAATCATCAAGGTTAATCATCTTCGAACTAATCCACGCCGGATTTATAATCTTATCCACAACAAGCAAGCATAGTTGAAAGCTCTCACTGATCTCGGCGGCGGAGGTGTTGCATTTCTCAGCAAGCTGCTGTATGGTTCGAAAGTTCTTGAACAAGCCGCCGGCCATGTAGATTGCTGAGGCGGCGACAGAGGTCGATGGTTGACCCAGGAGGACACCTTCATCGCAGATTTGGCGGGCAATGTATTGTGCAGAGAATGAGACGTAGGATGGAAGGTTCAGAAGAGAACAAAGTTGGAATATCCGATCCTCTGATTCCGCACGCATTATTTGAGCTATTGGAAGAAAATGCCCCGTTGTTTTGTTGGGCGGAACTCGATGTCCAGTTATTGAGTTAGCCGGAACTCGATATCCTTGTTCGTCTCGTCTCCATTTCTCTCGTCGCGGTCCTTCAGCTCGTTCGTCTCGTTTCCCTATTTCTCGCCTCAATTCCTCTATTTCCGGTTCAGCTTTAGCTGATTCAGTTCTCGTATCTCGCTCTGTTCGTTCACATCGTCGCTTTTTCGGAGTTGGTTTCTCAGATACCTCTGGCTCATCATTTGAATTGTCATTGAGCAGTTTAGCCATAACTTTAGCCATCTTCAAAATAGAGGGCTTAGATATCTTCGACCACTCGGTCACTTGCAAAAAGCTCCTGCGATACTCATGATGCCGACACGCAGTAACAATTGCAGCAGCCACCGAGCATTTGCTCATTATCCCTGTCGGAGTTTCGGAGTGTACTGATTTGTATAGATGGCATGCAGTGTTCTGAACCCGATTGGGAATTTTGTTGTAATTGCACACTTGCCTTATTGTGCTGTACGCTTTCGTAAACTCGCTCTGTTTCTTCTTCATCATCTTTTTGTGTTCCTCCTCTTCGCGTTTATTCTTTTCTTGCAAAAGAACGCCAAAGCGACTCTCAATTTCTTGATCGACTTTCCTCGTGCTAGCAGTCAAATTAAACGGAGCAGACAATGGGGATAGAGACCGTGGTTGGCGCGTTTTGAAAGAAGTCTGGACGGGGATATCGACGGCCGCGGGGTCTATGGTTGTTTCGGGTTTTGGTGCGATTGCTGTACTGGATTCGAGTTTGAGGGAAGGTACTATTATGCTGGTATCGGCTTGAGTTGGCGCCGGTACGGTCGGTAGAGAGATATTTTCTTCCGCCTTAACGGTTGACGTCGTGTCTTTTTGTGAGATCGTTGTGTGGCCCTTAGAAGTAGGGCGTGCGTTGTCGATTTTGCCTGCAGATCTTGAACTAATATTCGCTGCTTCACTTATCGACATCCACACTTTTGCCAGCTCTACGACTATATGTTCATCCAATAAATAGCCTTTAACAGTATTAGCACCTTCCTTCAAAAAAACCCCTCGTATTCGTTCAGAGGGAGGCAACGGGCGACTAAGACACTCACCGCATGATCTACAATACGTTTCACCATTCATTATTGAATTGGATAGACTGCCGTCACATTGTGGACAAAGAAGCTTACCCTCTTTGTCGGCTTGCTCTGGAGCTGGGCTCTCAGAGGGAGTGCGAGGAGTCACGATAGAAGTAGTCGCAAATGTAGTCGTGAAGACTGCAGAAGTTGGCACAGTACTCTTTTCAAACATCGGAATACTCTCTTCAAACATCGGAATACTCTCTATCGGCGGAGTAGTCATAGCCTCTTCCTTCACAATCGTTTCTGTGAAATTTTCGACCGTCGTAGCCTGCTCAACCTGAATATCTGGTTCACCGGAAGTTGACGACGCCGGCGGCACCAACCGACGATAATGCCGGTTCTTGATCTGCATTATTCCGCTCACCCAATATTACACATCTGAATAACCATAAAAACCTGTTTTCAAAATCTCATAAAACTATCGCCAGAACTGTGACTGTCGTGGTATATCACAACACGGCAAAGTTGAGTCATCGCTGTGATCTTTCATTGAACGCAGACGAGAAGATGATATATCCGTTGGGAGGATGGGGTTTGTACTGATAATTTTATATGAAGCAGTGGTTATGAGCAGCATATTGTCACGAAAGGGGGCTTGACCTTCGGGCAAGGAGGCTTCCAGGGTAATCCCGGGAGAGGCTGATGCTCCTGATATATTACTACAATAGTTGTGTATCAGGATATAGTACAATAATTGGTATACAGAACCTCATATCGTACTACTTCCTGCATTGGATCAAATGCCAGCGCACACCCCCTTTATAGTGGTCATAAGATACTGCCACATATCGGCTAGGGTGTGTTCTCTTGTAAATATTTGAATATTTATAGCTAGTAGTAATCCGCTTCTTCTAAGAAAAGGAGGGAAAAAACATCGCACTTCCACTTATTCTGATCTTAAGTATTATTTTACTATTATTTCCCAGCCCTTCATGATGCTTCCTTACACATTTGACCACAATAAAACATTTGAAGAAGTACTATAAATTTATAAAAAATGTTTTATAATTTTTCTTAATTTCAATGAAATCATCAAAATGTAATGACAAAAATAGATACACTGTTCACTCCTTTTCAGCCTCAATAGACTGCTTCAAAACTTGCGAACAACAAAAACGCACATACAAAACAACCACCAACCAACAAAACAACACAAAAAATCACAAAATCAACAAACTAGCAAAAATACTACAACATGAAAAGATATAAAATTCGAATGTAAAAAAAGCACTATTTATTAAAATAAAAAAATTTATGAAACGTTTCTCTGGCCTGTCCCTCCCACTTTCAACAAAGACATTACCAAGTGATCTGATCGAATCTGTCATCTTCCTCCTTCTGCGCATTAATGTACTGCAAGGTTCTCTCGAAATGCTTTCTCGGCGAATCTGTCACCGATGCATCAACCGTACTCGACAAGTTCGACATGATAAGCGATATCAGACCATTAACATATTTAACAGTAACAACCTCACATCCACGGTCAAAATAGTACACATAACGATTTAGAATCTCCACGAAAAGCTCGATAGAAACGGCGGAGTCCATACAGGCGTCAGCAACACGCAGAGCACGTTGAAGACACTCGAGAACGCGCTTGCCGTCTCTGTACAAAGGAGTCTTTCCTTCCTCTTCACCGCGCGAGGGGATCTCGACAGCCCACCATAAGTGACTGGCAAAGTAGACTGCACGGCATTGATCAGGCTTCTTGAGTAGTTTCGAACCAAAGAGAGCGTTCTTGGTGATAAGAGTCTCGTAGCTCTCCTTTGTGAAGTTGCGAGTACCGTGAAGAGCGCCGGCGATGATGCTCAGAGCCTGGAACTGTGCGCGAGAGTCGGTAAGCGCCTCCTCAAAGACAATGTACGCCTGAGCGAAGAACTCGTACGCGACTTCCTCGGACTCAACTTGGTCCGCAATCTGTCCGCAGAAGATGTACAGACGCAGACAAGTATCGGCCGAAGTACCTGCGGCATACATCTCTGTGACGAGCTGATGCGAAAACTTGAAAACAGCGACAATCTTCTGCGCGTATGCGTTATCAACAAATCTCTTGCCCCAGTAAGTCTGCACAAGCTTAACAGACGAGGTCACAAGAGCGGGGAAAGTGTACTTGATACGATCGCCACCCTCGGCAAACGCCTTCTTAGCAAGTTGCAGCATTCTGAATTGCACATCCGGTATATCTGACTCAATCAAATGCACCATCCGCGCCAGCCATCCCTGCTCCTCAACCGTCTCTTCCGTCTCAGCATCTTTCCGCTTCGACGACTGCGCACTACCGTTAAGCTGTCCAACAGGAGTGGGAGTGCCACTTGCGCTTCCAAATGGCGCAGCAGGCTGCTGTCCTTCCTTGATAATAACACGCAACAACTCAGCAACACCTTCGACGTCCTCGGGAGCCTCGAGTTTTGTGTAGTTTTTGAGAATCGAGTGCGCAACAGCCGCGGCGATTGAGCGGCGCGTGGCATACGACTGTGCGTGCAACAGATGCAAGTAGTTTGGAATCGCGAGCACGTTAAGGAGCGACTTATATGAAGAGATAGGTGCGAGCAATAGAGCGAGAATGTTGTTCTTGGCAGGGGGAGAGTGCAAATCAGCGTTATCCTTGTACTCCTCGCACTTCTCGAGAGTGAAAGCCATTATTTGGTCAATATACTCAAGCTCAGCCGGGTAGCAGTTTAAGCACAAGTTAGTCAACGAAACTAAGAGAGCAGTGACGTCGCCAATAGGAAGATCTGGTCGGGCCTTAATAAGAAGCTGGATCTGCTCGAAAAAGACCTCAAACAGACGAATCTCCTCCAGCAAGTCGCGCGACTCGACAACAGGCTTGTCGATGGTGAGAGCCTTGCGGCCTGCAGCAGCATTAGGAGCAAACTCCTTGATCGGGTCAAGGTCATCGTCCTTGCCAAACAGTCCTCCATCAGAGCTCGAGTCATCAGCAACATCCTCCTCCTCTGCAAGAGCCTCGTTGTCAGCATTCTCGGCCTCCGAGTCTGTGGTCTCGGCAGTGGAAGCATCAGTTGCGTCGGTTGCATCAGACTCCTCAGTCGCAGTAGTCGAGTCGCCCCAGTCTCCATCCAGAACTGGCATAGGCGGCGCAATCGACTTCTCAGCCTCGGCCACGGCGCTGACTGGCGCCGCTGTCTCCTCCACAGTGTGATCCTTAAACAAACCATACTCTTCTGCCAAATCGCCCTTGAATCGGATACGTCTAACAGCCGCAGTAAGTTTCTTCATTTGAGCCTCCTCTCTCTCCTTGCGAACCTCGGGAGATACCGACTCTGATTCGCGATTGGCGTAAGCCGCAAGACGGTCGATCATAGAAATAACAATGTTCTTGACATTCACGCCCGGGTTGAGTTTACCAGTTGCTGACAGGAAAAGGTCGAGAGTCTGTAGGTGAAAATCGTCAGGGAAAACTTGGGTGATGACTTCGAGGAGGTACTCCTGCGCGAGAATGTCTCGGCATTGGACGACCTGCTCGAGAATAGCAGGAAGAATTGTCTATAAAACAAAACGTCAGTATACATGTTCTTGAATTTTTTAAAAAAGGAAAATCACATACGGTCTTGTAAGTCTCAGCGTCGACACCGTCAAGCTGACTTAGACGGACCAAGTTGCTACCGATAAGGATCTGCAACTCCTGGCGCTCCTTCATACGCTTCTCGCGTTCCCGACTATGTCCTTGGTGCTGAAGACGGACCCAGAGCTTGTTCATTTCGATGAAGTTGGTGATAACAAAGTGAATTGAGTCAGTCAAGTTTCCCTCAGGACCGTCACTGTCGCCTACGGGCAAGCAGTCTCGTGACTGTCCGGACAGGTAGTAGCGAAGGAAGAGACCACGGATTGGATGTTGCACACCACGGCACATTTCCATCATATCCTTGAGAATCTCTTTGACGGGAGCCTCGGGGACGGACATGTATACGGTTCCGACTGTGACCATGAGGTAGAGACGAGGAAGAATGTTTCCTAGATAATGAAGCCGCGTCAGCTCAGATATTGTTGTGTAGAAGAGACGTCAGACGCGTTTGAATCATGGAAGCATATAACAAATTTAAAAACAAGAAAGATTAAATGCTTGATAGAATACAAACACACTAAACGCGAATAGAAGCGCAGTTGTAGGAACTTACCAGCGTACTGAACGAGTTCGTACAAGTCGGCAAGATGGTTGTTCGGGTGATTGTCTTTAAGATAAACAGACAGGTTTCTCATGGAGTCAAAGACGGACATGTAGAGCTCGTAGTACTGCTTTGGACCAAGGGACGAGGTGCGCAGCTCTGAGAGCATGGAAGAAGCATGCTTGAGGGCGTCCATGAGCTTGCCCTTCGACTCGAGGTTCTTGAGCATGAGGTGAGACTGCTGGCGCACCACACTGAGAGCATCCTCCAGCAGACGCGCCTGCTCCTCCTTCGAGGGAGCTGGGATTGGGGTCGACATCTGTGGGGAAGTTGAAGGGGGGATGGTGGAGAAACAAAGAAAGCTTGTGAGGATAACAGTGGTAATACGAGGAGCGGCCGTGAGGGGAGAGCCGGCTTTGGAGAGGCGATTAGAGAACCGCAACCCTATTGCTCAATATCTTGCTGTTGATGGGCGATAAGTGCGCGATTGGGCCCGATTTTGGCAGCGCTGGAGTTGTTGGGGAGTATAATTAATAAACAAATAGTATGATTATTTCACTTTGTTAAAAAGGGCAAATAGTTGAGTTGACGCTCAAGAAAGAGCAATGCCAGATTGCACAGTTGAGTGCTCTCTAGATAAAGCTGCACGTGATTTTCACGTGATACAGGCATTGTCATTCGTGATATTGACCCAAAATAGTGGAATAAGACTCGCTCATCGTCTCACGAGTTCGATGAGAACAACAGCTACAAGATCCGAAGATTTCGAAGCAATTTTACACGCAAAATCTGATTGAAAAGAAAGAGAGAGTCACTGTTGTTGTTTGCTATTTAATTGAAACTGCTTTAGTAGTTGATTTATTGTTGTTTTACTATTCTCAAAAGTGATTTGATTCTGCTTCAGAATGGGTGCGTGTTTTAGTGTGACATCTCGAAACTACAACCAGACTTTCTAACATATCCTCTCTCAATTCTAGGAATTCCCAAGTTTTACAGATGGATCTCTGAAAGATATCCTCTGATCTCTCAATTGATTGAAGGAGATAAGATTCCTGAGTATGCTCGATCCTGATTCACTGTCATCTGCTTGTATTGACAACCCCGCCTATCCAATAGATTCGACAACCTGTATCTCGATATGAATGGAATTCTGCACAACTGTACTCATAAAGACTCGGATGATGCGACTTTCAGAATGACCGAAGATCAGATGTTCATCGCCATTTTCAGCTACATCGAGCTTCTATTCGAAAAAGTCAAGCCCAAACAGCTCGTCTTCATGGCCATCGATGGCGTAGCTCCACGAGCTAAAATGAACCAGCAGCGATCCCGTCGCTTTAGAACAGCCTTTGACGCTGAGAATGCGCGCAAAAAGGCAATTGCTGAAGGAACCGAGATGCCTAAGGAGGAGCCGTTTGACACCAACTCTATCACACCCGGAACACCTTTTATGGCTAAACTCAGCCAGCAGCTGCATTATTTCATCTCCCGAAAAGTGTCCGAAGATTCACGCTGGAAGAACATTCAAATCGTACTTTCAGGACATGAAGTTCCCGGTGAAGGTGAACACAAGATTATGGAATATATTCGTGCTTCCAAGATGCAACCTGGCTACAACGCCAACACTCGTCACTGTCTATATGGTCTTGACGCCGATCTAATCATGCTGAGTCTGCTTAGTCACGATCCTCATTTCTCTTTACTTCGTGAAGAGGTTCAGTTTGGTCCGTCTAGAGGCAAATCAAAGGATTTGTTTCATCAGAAATTTTTTTTGTTACACTTGTCGCTTGTCCGGGAGTACCTCGAGCTCGAGTTTAAAGAGCTCAAACACGCGTTGAGCTTTGGGTATGATTTAGAACATGTCATTGACGATTTCATTTTGCTTTGTGTGTTCGTTGGCAATGATTTTTTACCCAACCTTCCACAGCTCCATATTAACGAAGGAGCGTTAACCTTTATGTTTGAGGCCTACAAGAAGACGCTGCCTCTTTGCTCTGGATATTTGAATAACTCTGGCACTATTAACCTTGAAAATTTGAGACTATTACTCAAGGAGCTGGTTACTTTTGAGTTTAAGTTGTTTGAGGCTGATCATGATGATAATTTGTACAGTGAATCGAAGTCTACCAGCAATGGCCGCAAGCCTAAGAAAGGGAAGAAGAAGTCTCCTCTTTCGATTACGCCGACACAGAACGTCATTTTCCAGAGCATTGATAAATATGTTTCTGTCGCCCAGGAGGCGAGTGACAAGCAGGCCAAGTGGGAGCTGCCTAGAAAGATTATTGAGAAGGAACTTGACTTTGTCACGACCCTTGCAGCTAAACTTTCGCTCAGCATGCATGTTGATGATAGTATTGTGAGACTTACTATGCCTTCGGCTGATGATTCGGACGAGTCGGATGAGGAATCGAATTTCGCGCTTCAGAGAGTTTTGGAACAGTATCGTGCGGCAACTATCGAAGACTCTGACAAGCTTGCATCAACGAAAGCGTCGGATGCTGTGATGCAGCGCTTCATTGCTTGGAAGGATGATTACTATAAAGATAAGTTTGGATTCTCGTATCACAACCAAGAGGCTATTACAGACCTTTGCCAAAACTATGTCCAGGGTCTACAATGGGTGATGAATTACTACTATAAAGGTGTATGCTCATGGTCTTGGTTCTTCAAGTACCATTATGCCCCCAGAGTGTCAGATATTTCAAAGGGTCTTGGTGCTGATATGAACTTTGCACTTGGCCAACCGTTCAAACCATTCCAGCAGTTGATGGGAGTCATGCCTCCTTTGAGTGACAGCTTGATTCCTTTACCATACAGATACTTGATGCATGATCCTCATTCTCCTATTATTGAGTTTTATCCATTGGAGTTCCAGCTGGACTTGAACGGAAAAAAAATGGACTGGGAAGCCGTTGTCAAGATTCCATTCGTGGATGAAGAGAGACTTCTCAAAGCTATGGCACCGATAGATAAGCAGCTCACACCCGCAGAAACTCAGCGTAACTCTTTTGGTAAAATGATTCAGTTTAACTACGATATTTCGGTTGACTCAGTGTACGAATCTTCTCTGCAGAATATCTTCCCCGATATCGAGCATAATCATTGCAAGATTACCGAATACCACTTTCCTCCGATGACTGGTATCTCCTACAAGAGCTCGCTTGGTGAAAATGCTCTGCTGGGTGCGAATATGCTGGCGGGATTCCCAAGTTTGAAAACTATTCCGTTTACAGCCGAATTGAGCGCTCGCCACTCTGTCAATGTCTTTGACCAAGACAGTCGTCGCGAGGCAATGATCGTTACGATTGAGGATGTCTTTGATGAACCACCGGTAGAGGAACTTGCAGCTAGATTTTTACATGAAAAGGTTTATGTTGGATATCCTTATTTGCGTGAAGCGCAGGTGATTTCTGTCTCTGATGAGCTATTTAGCTACACTAAGCTTATCGTGCAAGGTAAGCCCGAGATCCGACCACTTTCTCACGATCAAAGCGAGATTGAGAAGTATTTTAAGCGGTCGGGAGAGGCGTATCAGAAGTACGCTCGTCGTGGAGTTGAGATTGGCGAGACTACTGTAACTGTAACTGTTCGGTTGCTCAAGGGTCTCAAACAGATTGCAAACGGTGCTTTAGTGAAGGACTTTGATACTGACAAAGAAAAGGAGGTGACTTTTCCTATCCAGACGCTGCTTGCGTCGGTTGTGAATAAGGACGAGCGGTTCCTTGAAAAAGCAGCCCCTAAGATCGAGGAGCAGTACCCTGTAGGAACGCGGGGATTCTTTTTGGGCGCAGAGGCATATGGACAGCCGCTGCAAGTTGTGAAGATCTGCGACGCGAAGCATGTTGATGTTGCAGTCAATGTTGCCGATCATTTGGCTGATACTATGTTTGCGGCCAATATTGCGCGCCAAGAGCAAGCGAAAATTGTTTATTTCTCCTCTATTGAGGTCTGCCGGGAGCTGCGCTTGCCTATGCTTTTGCTGAGCAAGATTACTGCCAGCTTTTTGGCTACTTTTGAAGGATCCAAGAATACAAACTTGGGTTTGAATCTGAAGTTTGAGTCTCGTAAGCAGAAAGTGCTGGGATTTACGAGACGTACTTCAACTGGCTGGGAGTACAGTCAACAGGCTAAGGAGTTGATAAAGGAGTATATGACTAAGTTTCCACTTTTGTTTCAAGGATTGACTAAGCACCTTCATACCGGTATGTAAATTAATGATTGCTGTTTGCTTTGAGGTGGTTGGCTAACAAAACCTTTTTAGATCGCCCTGACATCTCGCTTCTGTTTGGCTCAGAGAAGGTTGCTCAGGAGATTTTCCCCGCTGTCAAAGCTTGGTTGAAGTCAAAGGAGTCGGTTAGAATGGAAAGGGTTGCTCTTGATGCTGAGCAACTTCTTCCCGAGGCAGTTGCGATGATTGAAGAGGCTGTTGAGAAAGTTGTTCAGTCTCGAGGTTCGTCGAGTATTAAGTTGCTCAGCCATGTTGGACAGATGACTTTGTTCAAGCCGGTGGACGCGATTCATAAGCTTCAGCACCAGAATTTCCAGCTTGGAGATCGAGTTCTTTATGCTAGAGATACTGGTAATGTGCCTATTGCCAGCACGGGAACTGTAGTTGGTACTTCAACATCAGATGGACGCAAGATTTTGGATATTGTGTTTGACCATACGTTCATGGGTGGAACGACTCTTGGTGGACGATGCTCTACCGATCGTGGAATGACTGTCGAGAGTCTTTCGGTTATCAACTTGACTACAAGACAACTTGGACCTAGCGCAATCCGTGTTCAACCACAGCACCCGCAGTCGCAGCAAATGCAATCGCAACGCGGTGGTCGTGGCGCTGGATACGGCCAAGGAGCTAGAGTATTTAACGGTCGAGGCGGTGCGCATTTTGCAAATGGTAGAGGTGGATCTACAGGTCAGCCTAGACGCGGTGGAGTTCATACTTAGAGAGCTTTAGTGGTTAAATCTGTTGATTGGTATATTTAGTGTACTGAAGGGTATGATTTACGATTTCTAGTGTAAATATATGGCGCTTATCCGGATAATTGAATCTATTATACGTTATATTGAGGCGTAGGTGTAATTAGCTCTTTGAGCCTGTGAGAGGAGGGAATGTGAATTTTGACCGTCCTTCTCCTTTATTGTAGGTTAGAAGACCTACGTATGGCTGTACGTTCCATTCTAGTGAGACTGTAGCTGTACGTTCACTACTCAGATGTTAATAGACATGATAAGAGCAGTGGTGAATAGAAGACGTACTTGAATTTTCCGGTGACGTCGTAGATAACGTAGTCTGCGGTGGTATTTTTGAGAGAGATTACTGCGTCTTCTTTTGTTGTTATTATATCATCCCAGATGACGACTTTGTTGGCCTGAATGGGAAGATTAGCAGTTGGTAGAGACGTGGCAGTTAGGGGGTTACGTACATAGGGCTTTCCGGAATACGTGGCAGCAAGGTAGACGAACAGCTGCTTTGTGTTCCAATTGAAAAGAGGACTCAGGTCTGGTAGAATTGGATCAGTATAGGAGTTTGAGGATAATGGGCATATGAAGAAGGCATACCGGCGTCCAGGTCGAAGGTCATGCTAGAGTACTCCTGTCGCTTGTAGTTGTATCCATGAGGTGGTTTTCCGTATTTTCTAGAGAAAACAGTGTTAGCCTGGGTATTAATTGCAACATATAATAAGGAGATAATGTACATGGAGACATTGCCTACGCTAATTGAAGCAGTAGGAGTAGACACGAAGTAGGTCTGCTCAATCAACGATGCGACAGAGACAGCCGCCATCAAACAGAGCACAACGCTCGAGACGTATCCGCAGTACTGCTGCAACCGCTGGATAGTTGAGAACATAGCGTGTGTTCTATGAGACAATCACAGATCAACCACAGATTAGAGACGAGCAGTGAAGAAGGAGTGTCTGATGGAGGAGTGAACGCGCGTGGACCTCAATTCGAGCCCAAGTTCGAGTGATGAGATAAGAAGTTATCTAATATTCCTGATTCAGAGAACCGCGCGGTTTACAGCTCGAACACACCGTTATTGCACATGCACTTGTTTATTAAAATACTGAGTATTCTGCATATATTTCAGACACTTTTATTACAGTCCACCACATAATCCACTATATTCACCACAGTAAACAATAGATTGTTTACATCTATGACGTCGCCCGAGCCGCTCCCAAAACTCTATTCTAGGTGACGGTTATGCACACAACTACACAAACATTGGCGCGGTTTTGCCACTTTTTCTTTTGGTGCTGCTTTTTTTTCCTGCTGATTCTAATCTTCCTCCACTGAGCTTTTTTGATCTACTCAGAGACTCATCTCGTCTTCGAACTTCCCTCTTCGTTTTCAAGCACAATAAACGTGAGAATCCTTGTTGTTTTTTTGTTTTGCGATGTTCTCTCGATTGTTCTGTGGTTTCAGGCAGTGGTGTTGGTGGCATGCTGCGCTGAGTCGGAAAGCAGGGTGGGTGGTGGCTGGCTGTGGGATCTCAGCACTCGCCTCGTTCTCGTACGGTTTTTTGGCGAAGATCTCACAACATTCTGCGGAATACAATCAGATTATTATAGCAAACCAGAGAAATTTGCCGTATTGTGATCACAAATAGCTAACTTTTGTCTGAAGATAAAGCACAATGGCTGAGCAGCAAGTCCCTACCTTCAAGCTGGTCCTCGTCGGTGACGGTGGAACTGGAAAGGTGTGTTAACGTTTTTTTTTTGGATTAATATGAGCATTAAACAGCTTCTGGTTTACATAGAAAATTACTAACTAGAGTGTTATCGATAGACCACCTTTGTCAAGCGTCATTTGACTGGTACGAACTCTTTGTTTACATTCATTCGCGTGACCCGACGATGACAACAGCGCTAAGGATCATGCGCCATTCATCCTGATCGACAACTAACAACAACTTCTTTCGTGTATAGGTGAATTTGAGAAGAAGTACAACGCTACTCTCGGTGTCGAGGTCCATCCCCTTGCTTTCTTCACCAACTACGGTGAGATCAAGTTTGATGGTGAGCTACACCCTGTCTACCCTTGCTCTCTATGTAGGGAACTAACATTGTCTTAGTCTGGGATACCGCTGGTCAGGAGAAGTTCGGTGGTCTCCGTGATGGATACTATATCAACGGTCAGTGCGGTATCATCATGTTCGACGTTACCTCGCGCATCACCTACAAGAACGTTCCCAACTGGCACAGTACGTGTTTGCACATGAATTCGCGTAGCATCTAGCAGCGACTAACACCCACTCTAGGAGATCTTGTCAGAGTCTGCGAGAACATCCCCATCGTCCTTTGCGGCAACAAGGTCGATGTCAAGGAGCGTAAGGTCAAGGCCAAGACCATCACTTTCCACAGAAAGAAAAACCTCCAGTACTACGATATCTCGGCCAAGTCCAACTACAACTTCGAGAAGCCCTTCCTGTGGCTCGCCAGAAAACTTGTCGGCAACCCGGCTTTGGAGTTCGTTGCCTCGCCCGCCCTTGCTCCTCCCGAGGTTGAGGTCGATGCTGCGTTGATGAACAAGTACCAGGCTGAGATGGAGCAGGCCTCTGCTATGCCCCTTCCTGACGAAGAGGATGCGGACTTGTAAAGATAATGATTTTTTTTCCATAAAAGGACGGCTTTTTTAGTCGTTTATGATCGGTGCTGATGCCTGCTTTTCATGACACTTTCTGTGTTGATTATTTGATGTATTTTTGCAAATATTCTTGGGTTAGTTATACATGTATAAATATGAATGTGCTATGCTAGCTGTGGTTTATGTTTTCGGCTATGCGGGAGATGATCCTGCATATAATAAAATTCTCTTTGCCGCTGAGTAATTCTTTTGTTTAGCAGTATTTGACTGATGATATTTCAGTATGTTTGTAGTCTTTCGAAGTAGTTGTAAAATTGTTGGTGGTGTAAGGAGTCAACTGGGAGGAAGCGTCCAAACCCTCGCAGTCCATGGGCATCAGAACTCAGAGCTAGTCGTATTCACACCTGATTACACATCCAGATTCACTCTTCACCGCTCACGAAATATTCCCAAAAATTACAGGAAATAAGAGAATTCATCATTTTAATCCCAGCAATGCAACAAGAAATAGATGACGTCCCGCGCTCGCTGACTCCTCACGTAGTCAGCGCCAGGGATCGCAAGTACGACCGCCAACTACGTTTATGGGCCGCAAACGGACAGGCAGCGCTTGAGGAAGCAAACGTGTTACTCCTCACTGCGTCTGCTGCTGGAGCTGAGATTTTGAAGAATTTGGTGTTGCCTGGTATGCTCGATGAGGATTGAAAAGGTGTGGAAGTAGACTGCTAACCAGAGGATGTGTTTGTAGGAACTGGATCATTCACAGTCGCAGACGATAAGATCACGACAGAGGGCGACATCGATGTTAATTTCTTCCTTGACGAATCAAGCATCGGACAGCCTCGCGGAACAAAAGTCGCTGAATTTCTACAGGAATTGAACGTGGATTCTATCGGCCGGTCCGAGAACTTGACCCTCAGCGAGCTCGATAAGCTTGATTCGTCATACTGGGAGCAGTACTCTCTAGTTATCGCCCATCAGATCCGTCCGTCTGTTCTATTACCGATAAGCAAACTGCTGTGGGAAAAGAAAATCCCACTCGTGGTGTCTAATTCAATTGGATTTTACGCGCGTCTAAGGATCATCACGCCTGAACATACAGTCGTCGAATCGCATCCTGATTCAACGGTTGATCTGAGATTGGACTGTCCATGGCCGGAGTTGGAAGAGTATGCTTATAAAATCAAACTTGAGGATTTGGCTGAGATGGAACACGCTCATGTGCCATATTTGGCATTGCTACTGCTCTATCTGAAGCAATGGAAAGAATGCGTAAGTGCAGTACTGTCTACTATCTTACTAGATGCTGATCTTTCAATAGCACAACGGACAACCACCATCGACATACGCAGAGAAAAACGAATTTAAAACGCTGATAAAGAGCGGCGTACGCTCTGCCGATGCAGAAAATTTCGAAGAGGCAATTAATACAGTCTGGAGAGCAACTCAAGCTACTACTGTACGTGGTCTTGTAATTCTTTGCGCGGCGTGTATGCTGACCATGAATATAGATCCCTGCTGAGATTCAGGCGATTTTGAAAGACTCTAGAGCCCAAAATTTAGGACCGACTGTACGTTAGATATTTCTGCTCACATGATATAGCTTGCTAATATGTACGTTAGTCTTCAAAATTTTGGATTCTAGTACGAGCAGTCGCAGACTTCACAAAAAGCCCTAGCAGCGGCGGACTACCACCACTCTCAGGAACTGTTCCAGACATGAAAGCCGACACTACATCCTACATTACACTGCAAAACATCTATCGAACTAAAGCACGAAAAGATCGTGACTGGGTTGCTGAGCGGATCCAAGAACTTTTGCGTTTATTAGGAAGACCAGCTGAAGCTATTACGGGGGAAGAAATTGACACATTTTGCAAGTTTTCTAGGAATATTGTTGTCGTTGATGGGCGGTCGTTGTCTGATGAGTACATGCCATCCACAGCCAACAGCAAGAAAATCTTACAGGAACTAGAGGAAGAAAATTCTTTGATGAGTATATACATTGGATTTAGAGCTGTTGAAGTATTTGAAGAACGGGAGGGTCGGTATCCCGGAACTTTAGACTATACAGATGATGATGAGGTGATTCTTGAGACGATTGCGCTCGAGATTATCTCTGCTCTAGGAGGTGCTGCTATCAATGAGCGTACGTCCAGTGTTCTCAAGGAGTTGTGAGTGTTTGAACCTTTTGACTAAGTGAATTTGGGAGTGCTAACCGTGTGATTTATAGTGTGAGATACGGTGGCAGTGAGCTACACAATATATCCTCTTTGCTAGGCGGTATCGGCGCCCAAGAAATCGTGAAGGTAGTTCCATTTTCTTCAAACATTCCGAGACAAGATGCTTACTTCACTGTTTAGATTATCACACGTCAATATGTTCCGATGACCAACACCACGATTTTCGATGGAATTCAAAGTACTAGCGCTGTGTGGGAATTGTAATGTAGCTGGCTATTAGATTTTTGCCTTTTTGTGGACGACAGGAGGTGATTTTAGTGGTTGTATGAATAGATTGCACTATTTTTTCAAGATTTATGTGTGTGTTATAATTGCGGGTATGTGTTTGGTAAACAATCATATAACAAGCGGGCTGTGGGCCACGCGAAGGAACAGTTTTAAAACAGCCTGATAATGTCAAAGGTTATAATCACACGCGACAACTAATGCTAAGAGACATTTTTAATAGTAGAGTAGACAGAAGACATCGAAGAAAGATATCCTGAGAATCCAGCGAAAGTCCAGAGTCTGTATTTCGCAAGAGCATTTCAAAGTGACAGTAAGCACACGAGTGGGAGGAAGCAAGAGGACTCGGGAAGGGCTAGACCTTTCTTGCGAGGCGGAGACTGGGAGTAGGGTCTTGGATAGTTTCCTTCCCCGCAACAACCGCAGACGTCTTTGAGTGAAGAAGGGGTGTTTGCAGAGCGAATTCAGCGGAACTCGCTAAATAGTAGATGAGTGGAGGAGTACGTTTTTGGTACACCGATCCAAAGGCGGTACCAAGTCTAATGCAAAGAACAGTCAGGCGAATGGGTCTGTGCAAACGAGAGAAGGGTACCCGCAGGAGAAGAGCCCTAGGTACGACAAAGTCTTGGCATCAAGGTACTCGCTTATCGGTTGCGCGTCTCAGAATTTGGCGAATTCCAACTTGCAATTCGTGATAGTGCTGTATAAAACCGTAAGAATCATCAACCCGGTCTCTGAGGTATCTTAAATATCTCAAATATCGAGATAAATTAGCCTGCTGTCAGTTGTGTGGACTCCACGCAATATTCAGGGTTCGGCAAGTGTCGGCAGGTGTCGGCAGATGGCGGCGCACAATTCCGACGCTCAAGTCAGGGCTGCAAACCTGGGGTTGCGAGGATTACGTCAAATCACCTCAGTGAAAGGAGTCTAGTTTGCAATTTTTATACCAACATATTCTTGAATGTGTTTCTAAGTAGTATTTTGACTATATAAATAGTTCGCAATAAAATATACTCTACAATATTCTATTCCTTCTCAAACATAAGCAGAAGAAGACAAATTGCATCTCGGCAGCTTCAAAACTCAAGTAATCATTCAAAACAAATAAAACCATATTATGCATACGGCCAAAAGAAACATTTAAGCCCAGGAAAAGGCATCTTCAAAGTAATCAACGCGTCCCTTGCCCATGTCAACGTTCTCGGTAACAGCAGCACGGCACACATCAGCAAGACTGGCAGGGCCGCAGGAAACGACAGCAACAGAACCTTCAGCCACTTGTACAGTCTCTGTGATGACGCCGTCCATATTGGGACGAGTGTTGTATTTGACAGAGTAGCGAGGAGCCGATAGCGCTGTGCGTTCCTTGCCAGAGAAGTCGGAGAGAGAGGTAGATGATTCTTCTTCTGACGACAGATTCTTCTCATTATCGCTGTCACTTTCGTTCTCACCAGTGACGAAGATGTTGATCTCAATAAGTCCTGACTCGGTGAGCTCGTTCAGCTGCTCCTTAACCCACTTGAGCGACGAACCTTCGCGGACCATCCAGTACAGAATAACGTGCTGGTTGGTACCTTTGCGCTTCATCTCAAGAGCGTAGGAAAGAACTGCAGTGATACCAATGCCACCGGCAACAAGTAAGACAGTTTCGTAGCGCTGGATAGGAAATGAGTCGCCGTAAGGACCTTCGATCCAGACTCGGCAGGTATCGGTACGATTCTCCTTAGCAGTGACGCTAGTATGCAACTTATGCGTAAGACCGGCATGCTTCTTCGCGACAAAGATGTAATGACCATCGCGAGACTCAATGATTGAGAAAGGATGAGACTCCCAAAAGTTATGTCGGAGGACATAGATGAAAGCGTATTGACCTGGCTTAGCAGCCCAATGCACGGCAGGCTTGACGGCAACGTAGACGGCGTCGCCATGTGCGGTGATCTGAGCCTTGGTGAATGGACCTGCCAAAGCAACTCGGACTACTCTCACAAAGATATCAAATGCCCAGACAGCAAGAGTTGCGTAGAAGTTTTGCATGTATCCTTGAGGCTTGACGTGGTGCCATGCGATACCAAAGAACGCAGCCGATGCACAGACATGAACCACTAGGAAGAGCTCATACCAACGGTGACGGAAAGGATAGAACGAGAACGCGATAACAATTGTCAGCATTAGAATTGCGACAATTCCAAGCCAATCGTCGTAGTCTCCGAGAACGTGCTGCTTCCAGTATGCCCATTTTCCAATGCTATATGCTCCGAGATTGGTGTAGTAATAGGTAAACGACCATCCGTGAACACAGAGCAGCATAAACGTAAACCGTCCAAGCCACTTGTGGAAGACATTAAAAGTTGAGAATGACCAGCCGGTATAGAACATGAGAAAGTTATTTCTACCGCCAAACAAGAACACAGCAGGCAACTGGGCGATACCCATAAGTGCACATCGGTCTCCGACACTGCGCGCCATCTGAAGTTTCTTGTTGAAGTACACAGTCTCGGGGCCATCAGTAGGATTCATATCAACAAACATAAACAAAAGAATCATCAAAAACAAAAAAACAATGCAAATTGACTGCCATCTAAGCGGAAGAGTAGCGAGTCCTTTGTATGACTGAACATGACGACCGTTGAAAGTGGCAGGCAGGATAAACAGCTTGCGGAACTTGGAGACGAAGGCGTATGGTTTTGAGCCCTTGCGGGGGAATGTTCTGATGACAATCAAGCGAGTGAACGAAATAATAAGAAGGAGTGCCCAGAATGCGTTGACAATGTATCTTCAAAACTGTGTCAGTTACAAGAATCAATGATTGCTATCAAGATGCACTTACCCAAAATACTGCGACCAAACCATGTTATGGTTCTTTGCCCAGCGAGCATCATAATTAGCCTGATAGACTACATAGTCTGGCATAACAGCTGTCGAAATTGGAATAGTAGCATTAACATCAGCCTCAGGCACGCTATTGGCCACACCCTCGTTGTAGTAGTAATTGTAATCTTCCTTGAGATCAACGCCGAAGCCGCTGCATGATTTGACCCAGGCACTCCAAGTCGTCGTTTTCTCACCTGGTTTACAGACTTTTAAACACAGGGCATATGATTCGGTGTAAACAGTTTCTTTGCATAGACACTTATTAGGAACTTTCTTGCCAACCGTGCAGTCGGCGTCGGTCGTGAAGGCTTCAAGGATATCTTCACATGCAGAGGAGCAAGCGTTGTTTTGGGCGATGGCTGTGACGGTCGGAGCCGCAAGCAGTGTTGCGAAGGCAATTGAGGTGTATGAAGGCAGTTTCATGCTTGTGATTGCTGATCAAGCGGTTAAAACTACAGTCGACGATGCAGATATAAGAATGTTGACGCAAATCCAAACGCAGCACAGAACAGAACAAAGAAACAGTAGGCAGCGTAGGATGAAGGGGTATATATCAAAATCAAACAAGACTAATTGAAAGGCTTATCCTGATACAAGTGTCGAGGGATGATGGTAATGGAAATCCAAGCGAGACAGGTACCATAACTTGCCAGTACCCGGTCTATTCGGTTTAGAGTTGTGGGAAGTATAGTACGAGAAGACTATGCAGAGAAGCAGAAGTTGCTTAAGAGGTATATGAAGGTCTGGACCGCGATGCACAGCATGAAGACAGGTATAACAGTCTGTAAGGAGGAGGAGCGGTCTGAATCTTGGGCCGCTGAGGAAAAAGCCAAAGACCTGACGCGGGGCGCTAAGCAAGCACGCGAGAATAACGCTTGATTTGGTTTTAGAGTTATCTTGATTAAGCTTGTCTTTGCCAACTTTGTTTTGGCTGTGCTGGTCCTGTTTGTACTCTGTCTGCTCCTAGTTTCACTTGAGCACATACCCGCTGCGCTCCGAAAGAGTAAGCGCCTCGTGAACGCACAACGTCTACCACTGACTAGTCCTATGTGAAGCACTGAAGATCTAGACGCCGAAAGACAGCAGAAAGAGCAGCGCACGCTGTGCAAGTTGCAATCAAAACTCATCACCTGCTCGCTGAGCGATTTGCGTTATAATTCGGTGCTTTTCGGAAGGCCAAAATAGACAGGAATCAATAACTATTGCGCTGCTTCATTAATAGAAACTCAGCACCACACTATATTCCAGAAAAAAAAATATCTCACTGCGTATCCAAAAGGTCGATCAGGTCTGGATCGCGTGGACAAGGAAGACAAGACTGCTAAGCTTTTTTACTTTGATAACTTTACTCAGCGATTAGATCTGATATTACTGGTGTGGTGGAGCATAGTCATCATTCCCATCGGCGTTGCTCTTCCCTGGCGGCTTGTGCTAATACGAGAACTGCTATTTGTTAGCAGAAGCGAAACACAGGCTAACAACAGCCAAGTCCTAGGCAATCTCAAACAGAGCTAAGCCTTCAATATCATAGAGCAAAACACAGCCGTGCCTCGGGACAAAGAGAAGAGTCCAGGCTAGTCTAGACGGTAGTTTAATCAGCGACGACGTGCTTAGAGTATATGCACGGGCCTGGCTGGAGAGTGAGTCTATTGAACCCCTCTGATTCACCTTCGAAGTGTTCTTTCTTTTTCTATTTTTATTAGAAATATTTGACTGTTTGAAGCAAAAAGGATGGTTCTAGTGTTTCGTTTTTCATTTCATGCAGCTGAAGCAGTAATTGCCAGGATGAAGCTTGATAAGTCAAAATGTCCTCCTCAACATCTATGCGCAGGGAGGCAGTGCGCATAGTGATGAGCGTTATTTATTGGCGCGGAGTACAGTATACGTATACATAGAATGCACCGGTTGAGTGGTAACTCCTTTTGCACAAGCGAAAATCTGAGGGAGGGGGAGGGGTGAGCACATCTTGGAAAGGGGCTTGCATATGCTGGAAGAGAAATGAAACGAAATCATTGCGCAGATGAATCTAGACTCTGAATTTTCTCATTTATAGACACACGAACCAAAAATAAAGGAGAGACATAGTAGGAGACAGAAGCACTGTTGAGTCCAAAGTTTATGATATTATGGCAGCAGCAGCAGCAAGCGGTGATGGTGATGATGGTGGTACCCTGCGTTAACCCCCCTGCAAATCCTCACATCGTAAGCGAACACGACCAAGAACGGGCGGCCTGAGCACAACGATTCTTCACTGATACGATATAGTCGATGTAAGTCATTATTATGGCTCAGCAAATCATAACCCTTTGAAATAAGCACGAGTGCCATGAATACGTACATGTAAATTGTTCCAGCACGGAAATACTGCTGACGAGGGCCGAAACAAATGGACCGCAATGTGGATATGACAACCTATACTATTATTTAGCACAATCAATAAACACTACAAAGATAAGCCTGTATATAGAAAATATTGAATAGACAAAGCAGTCCCGGAAAATCTGGAGATATAGCTCCGGAGAAGCGGCGGGCTTTCCGGTATTGAAGCTCAACGGTGAGAAATAGGCGGTGATCCGTCGGAAATCAAGGAACTGACATTGAATGGGGCACTCATCTAGAACACTTCAAAATGCTCTCTTGACACACAATAACTAGATAATTAATCTATCCAAAGCATCAGACATCAAAAATAGGCAGAGAAACGACGTGCTTGTTCATTTCAAGATGCAGACAATGGGAGACGAGCACATGCTGCGGCGATCGCGCAGCATTTTCGGGGCGCATAAGCTTGGGCCGGTCTTTCTTTTAGTTGAGTAGATACACACGACTAGGTAGTCAGTTGTGTTTTACTTTTGTTTTATCATTTTCGTAATGAAGGGAGAAGGCCAAGTAATGCAGCCCGATCAACTTGTGGGCATAAAAGCCGGACTAATAGAAGACTACACACCGTCCTCATCACTTCAATTTTGTCATTATACGTCACAAACGTCTTTCATAGACTATTTAAACCACTCAAGACTCTCAAGACTACAAACCACAACTCATAAACAAATCAGATTTCTTGCCAGCTGAGCTCCGAACAAGCTTACCGCCGCACGCACTCCTCGATAGACAATTAAAAAACCTTACAACTTAAGTTTAAATCTTAAAGTATAAACCTTAAAACTATATTGCTTACTGTGAAAGTGATGTGCTCTCTTTTACTTTGGCTCTGATTTGAGATACACATCCGACGAGGAGCAGAACGGCCGGCATGCCCTTTATGATTTAATAAAATTTTATTTAAGAGCAGGAATTAATTTTTGTATCAGCTATAGACCAGCTTGATGGAGAGACAGCAAGTTATCGCTTGGAATTCTTAATATACTCGCCGCAAACAGCCAGCGATGTAAGGCACACAGAACTTGATCTGGGCTCCAAGATTTTTGAAAAAGACATCGTGTAGAATTGATTATTCATTTATTTTTTCGCTTACTGTATCCGCTTAGCAGAACTAGAGAGGGAAAACGTCGTAGTTGATTGTGCATTTAGCATTTTCATCGTCACTACGTGATTTATTGTCTGCGGTATTATCAAGTTTTACTGAGTACTCATATATTCAGGTAAATTTCCTCAATATGGCTCTGATCATATGCGTGAAGATCCAACTAAAAGCCTCAAACTCCATAGTCAGGAAGATGTGTGTGATGAATATGACATAATGGACATATCCAAAAGTTAACTATGCTGCCAACGCCTTTGCGCTGCTCAAAAAGCCGCTGACCATCGGACCAAATTGCTCGCCCCTCGTTGCTCAGTTTCTTACGTATTTCAGTGTTGGTGTAGGGACGGATGCAAACGGATAATCAACTGCGCTCAGGACATTTGACAGCGGATCAGTACGAAATCCGAGGACTCGCCAGCCACACGAGACCAGTTGACTTGTTTGTCGAAGCTGTTGTTGCGTTTGAGTTAGTCAAAGTATCATAAAATCCAAGACATGAACAATAAGAGCGAGAAAGAACATTGATGCCATGTATAAAAATAACCAAGACATCACGGATTACTAATCCGTCTTCAAAAGCGGAGAACTAGTCATACGCAGCAGCATATTGGTACGTGTCTTGTTCAGTACTCTTTCGGACTTTTGAGACCGAATACTACGTGCCAGATCCAGATGTATGTCTGCACCCTTTGATTCTGCGTAGGAGGACTAGATGTTCATTCTAGCCTTTCTTTCGAAGCCTAAAGTTTAGCTTAATTTATAATCAATGAGTCTCCGAAAGTATTACAGTTTGCTATAACCATAAAGGAGAATAAAATCTAGAAGCGAAGTTGGGACAAAGTCTAGGTCGATTTGCAGTAGTGTCTCTCGCACGCGTTGGCTAGTACAGTAGCCGTATTTACAACCAGCTGGAGCCCGTATATTCTGCGGGACTTTGCTGATCTAGTATATCATATTTCGCAATCAACTACTCATACTCAAGCAAATATAAGCAAAATTTACCTGCGTCTAGTTCAGCAGTAGGCAAAAGTGAGTGTGTAGAACGAAATAAGCTTTTCCCTTGAAGCTTATTTTTTGCTCATAAGCTGTTCTCTTCACTTCATGCACTTCTGCTCTTTCAACACGATATTCACTCCTTTGAAAAGAGCACTCTGCCTGGTCCGCTAGATATTCGATTCTTTGATAGGCGAATTTGCCACCAGTGGAATGGCATATTGATCGAAAGGAGCGGAACGTACCTGAGCGGCGCTTGAATTGAATAGATTATCCATATACTCAGTCTTATTCCATGAATGCATGCTACCCCCTTAACACGAGCAACTGATGATGCTATGTGAAGTACATGAACGAAGCGATGGTATGTTAGACTTGGACCGTCTTTTTACTTGCAAATTTCTCGTCATTACTTGAGGGATCATTCAGAGACGAGTCTATGATAGCATACCTGGTTTACCGTATCGTCTTTGACGAAACAAGTTATCACTGGAACGCGAGCAAATATAATGTATTACACAGAAAGATGATATTTATGAATGGAAAGATTTCTTTCCTTGCTGCCTTCCTTGTGATATTTTATAGATCATTCAGAGACGACTGTTCGATAGCTCTCAGTTCAGCTACTCTTTGACGAGACATGCTACCACTGTATCGCGACCAAATATGATATGAGGTATTACACAGATAGAAGACATGATACAGTTAAACTGTCTGTCTACCAGCAAATTTTCTGGTGATTATTTGAATGTATCATTCAGAGACGACAATAGCTCAGTTCACCTACTTTGACGATAATTTGATACTGACTGGCGCGAGCAAATATGATGTATTCCACGAAGAGATGCTATGCTAGAATGGAAAATTGCCTTGTTCTTGCAAATTCTTCGATATTGTTGTATAAATCATTCAGAGATGACAATTCGATAACTTATCTGGTTCACTGCATTTTCTTTGACGATGTACGTTATCACTGGAACGCAAGCAACTCATGATATGAGGTATTACACGCAAAGATGATATTTTAGAACGTGGATCGTGTGTTTCCTTGCAAAATCTTCGTGATTATTGAGTAGATCATTCAGAGATGACAAATCGATAACTTACCTGATTCACTGCATCTTTTTGACGATAATTTGATACTACCTAACGCGAGCAAGTATAAATTACACTGAAAGATGATGTTAGAGAATAGGCAATATTTGTTTTCTTGCAAATTTTTCGTGATTATTTGAATAGATCACTCAGAGATATGACTCACTTTTATGAATGGTGGAGTCAGCGCACCTACGATTCCGCACATTTGACTGATTCGTAACTGGCCTCTTATAGACTGAAACATGATATCTTTGTTACATATACCAGTTTAAATCACTTTTCGTTCATATTTTTTGATACTATATCTCGTTCTGCATCTATTGCAGCCGACTGGAGAGAATTCTTTAGATGTGCGTTATCTTGATTGAAGGAGCTGGCATATTCGAATCAAATTTCAGGATCCTCTTTCAAACGAAGATATCATAAGAAAGCCAATAACTAGCGGCGAATAGACCACTCAAATGCTAAGTATTTGATACCGATATATCAATCACACATCTCAAAAATTCACAAAGATAAACGACAAAATTAATGTGGCTTTATTATGAATCCAGGGAAAGGATGGATGAGAGTAGCTATTATTATTTGGAGATAAATATGCCAATTCAGCAAATATAGGATATTATATTAATCATTTTGAATAACACGAGTCAGCAACGCTCATCAGTAGCGCGATTTCATAACAATACATTCTATGTGATCAGTTCTTAAATAATTTTTATGTGTGATTTTCATATTTTGTTGACTGTAAAAGTGACAGTTTCAAGACTCTGCAAGATTTATCCAATGAATATACCTCGAGAAATTCACACTCACACTCACACGTCAAAACAGCGTTCGTGATTTCTATTGAGACAATAAGAAACATTGCTTTCAGAAAACGCGGGGAACTGAGACTTGAATTCTGTCATTTATAATCCGCTAATAAGCCATACTATCACTGTATCACGAAAACTATTTGTAGTAGAGCTGATAGAAGGTGACGATACAAGCTAGAAATGATGACAAACGCAAAGTGAGTTATGGACAGAGCGGTGCGATGGCGTTCAATGGATTCGATCTAGTAACGAAGTAGAATATCATTCGAGTCTGTGCGAAGAAGGGCGACTCAGAGGGATTAAAGATCTTGGAATTAGGCGCGATTATCTTTGCTAGCTGTATCTTCTTTGTTGAGTAGATCGGGCAACCGAAATAGGATCTTCAACAGAGAAGAGGGAGAATAGTATAGGGCTAGTTTATTTGCACGAATTGAGTAGTAGATATTTAGTTTCCTTGAGAAAGATGTCTAATAGATCTGAAGCAAATGTGTTTGAGATCGTCGGGGTTCAGTGATGGTGTCTTGATTTACGTCATAGGGAAGCGATGAGGCATTGGGCACAACCGGTACAAGTTAACGCAGGGAAGTATTTAGAGATGAAATAATCTGATATGATATTATTAGAAAAAGATGTTAATAACCATACTGAATAATGGGAATTTAATTTAAAAGTAGAGATAAACGGTTCAGTCTAATCACAGAAGGGTGTAGATCTGATTGGCGATGGATGATATAAAAGTATTTGCAGAATCGAGTAGAATAATCTAATATGATATACTCAGAGGATCAGTCACAGAATAGGAAGGCGTAGTAAACGGATTTTGTCAGATCAAGGGATGAGATATGGATTGGGACGAAGAGGTGTTAAATTGCCTAGCGAGGAGGATGACGTCGGTTAGAGACAGGGTTGCTCGATAAGACAATCTCAGCTACAGCTTTCGTCTCGAGTCACAGATTCTTACTGAGAATACAGCAAGATCTGAAATGAGAAGAAGATGTGAGTGTCGTTGTGAGCAGTTTATGGGATCGTCAGGGAAGAGAAGGCTGATGGATGATGAAGAGGATTCAGGGTCCTTGTTGGAGGACGTGCGGCTCTATCTGTTTTGGGAATAACGTAAGGAGAATGTTGTATGACATGTAGTATGTAAATGGGATAGTAGATGAGTATAATAGAATATATATATAATAGCTATAGAATATAGATAGAGAATATATAAAGCAAATAGTAATAATAATAATAATAATAATAATAATAAAGCAAGAAGCAATGTGAAGCTGGGTTGTTTGTGGGTGCCCCTGTCCCTGTCGCAGGTCTGCGCCACGGCACGGCTGTCGCGGACGACGGCCGATGACGAAGACGCGAGAAGACACGTGTAAAGTGACGCGTCTGAGAGTGTTTTATGGAGTGCTATTGTTAGAAGTTAGAATGAGGGTGCTATTTCAGGTTGAGTACGTAGGCTGTTGCTGAGCAGGGTGAAGATGCTCAGAATAGTGCCAAAGCTGCTTATTTTTAATCGCCACTCTTAACTCAGCTACACACATTCGAATGTACGCGAATACACACGTGAACACGGCACAAAAACGGCAGGGCACACTCAGCTAGAAGAAACGAGAAAAGTGCGCAGGAATATCACAGAGTCGTTGCAAGTTGCTCGCTATTCTACAAATAGTGCAAACTAGGCGCAAAGCAGGCCGGTTGGAATGTGGAGTTTTAATGTTCTGACGTCAGAGACCACTTAGGCTGCCTAAAGCGGACTGTGTCAGTCGAGGCAACGTCGGAGCCGCTGCCACCGAGTAGTAAGATATTGCAGTTCTGAAGAGTAGTGAATGTGAATAAACCTATAATATATATGTATAGTGTATAGTGTATTGCTATAATAGAATATACTGTAATTATCTAATAATACATTATCTATAAGATATACACAAACAAGCGGGCAAACGGCAGGCGGCTTGAATAGGGGCATCATCACCAGGCATGCTCGATATAGTGTCCTGGGACGAGACAAGCGACCTGCGCAGTAAACACCGCTTTGATGAGCTGATTGGCAACTGTGGGCTGCTTATTACATTGATATCATCTACTCTCTTTACTATCTCTAATATCTCTTAATATCTCTTTTAACATCTCAGAGTCACCTCTCTCTATATGCGTACTCGTCTTCTTGCGCTCCCTCTCATTCTATCTAACGCCCGATGCATATAGTTCAAGTCACAACCGTGCGGCGCATGGCCGTGCCAAAACGCTGACGCAAGTCACAAAACCTTATTCTGCGGATCGCCGTGGGCAGCGGCAAGTTCAGTGCGCTCATATCTTGTCCCCCGCCGCCCTCCACGTCCTCATCGCCACAGCCTTCTCAGTCTTCTCTTCCCAACACACAGCAGCAGCACACAGCAACAACAACAACTGCGCGTGCTACTCCCGCCTGGCTTCTTCACCACCGCGCTGCCTGGCAAACACAAATCAGCTATCCGCCATGCCTCCTCCTCCAGCATCTTCCGCGCTCTCCCGCACAGCCAGACAGCGAGTCGGACTCATCCTCGACAACCGCCTCGAGCTCACCGGCGTCCTCGGCGTCGGCGCATACGGTGTCGTCTACTCAGCTGTTGATGTCTACACTCTAGTGCCTTTCGCAGTCAAGGCTTTGTTGCGCAACCCAGAAACAGACCTCCCCGTCCTCGAAGAAACTCACTCAGACATCCTCGCCCGCGAAACCCACCTGCTAACTCGAACTCACCTCCACCCAAACATCGTCTCCGTCATCGAAGTTATCGACCGCCGCGACGGACTCTACGTCGTCATGGAATTCTGCCCCGAAGGAGACCTCTTCTCCAACATCACAGAAAAGAAAATGTTTGTCGGAAACGACTCTGCCGGTCGCAACGCCTTCCTGCAGATTGTTGACGCTGTCCAGTACTGCCATTCAATGGGCATCTACCATCGCGACCTCAAGCCTGAAAACATCCTTGTGTCAGAAGGTGGAAAGTCCCTCAAACTCTCTGATTTTGGCCTTGCTACTACGGACCGCCTCTCCTTCGAATACGGCTGTGGCTCCTCCTTTTACATGTCTCCTGGTACGCTCCTCTTTGTCCAGTCTCCCTCTTTATGCAACTAATGCTAATGTGATACAGAATGCCACGCTCCTACAGATATGTCTGGCTACGATGCCGCTGCCAACGACGTCTGGTCCCTCGGTGTAATCCTCATCAACCTCACCTGCGGCCGCAACCCGTGGAAGACAGCCAACCGCGAGAGCGACGAGTCATTTAAGGCCTACCTCAACTCGCCTCACTACCTACAGCGCATCCTTCCTATTTCAACCGAACTCAACGAAATCCTTGCGCGCATGTTTGACATCAACCCCGTCACCCGCATCACTCTGCCAGAACTATATCAGACCATCCAGCATTGCCAGCGCTTCACTGTCTCAAACGAAGAGTACACCGCTCGCGTCAACCACCTTCAACGCAAGTCGCAGACTGCCACTACCGACAGACATCTTCGCTCGCCGGAAAGAGTCCAGCCTCGTTCACCTCCGGTTACACCTACTCGAACTCATGTCAACCACTTCAACGGCACCATCACACCAATCACACCTACTACACCTTCGTTTGACCAGCAACTGCCGCAGTACAACAACCCGTTCAGAAATCGCATGGCATTCGTTTATGCTACACCTGACGGAGATGCTCCCTTCGAGGTTAAGATCCCTCAAATTCAAGCGCCGGTACCGCCTCAGCGCAGCCATCGCCGACAGCACTTCCCGCCCACTTCGATGCCGCAGCAGCAGTACAACGGCCTTGGAATCTCAGCCGGTGCTATTGGCGCTTCCGAGCGTCTGCAGCAGATCCTCTGGGCCGAGAACAGCGCCTCGCAACCGCCATCGACTCCTTCGCGTGGACGTCCAGTTTCGACCACGTCTACAACATCTGCCGGATCGATTTGGACTTCCCCGCAATCGACACCTGCAACTTCGGTTGCCTCATCACCACGTTCTGACTATTCACCTTGCTTCATGGATGATGAGTTGGTATTTGATGATTCTTTACACAAAGTTGTCACTCTTCAGCAGCAGCAGCAACAGCCGCAGTCACAGCAACCACTACAGCCTCTTCAGCGTCGCAACGGGTCCCCATCGCCAACCAGACGCCTCCGCAAGTTCAGCATGGCTAAGATGATTCCGCGAGCCGGAAACGTCGCGCGTCAGCGTCGCGGTCGCGGTCAGGTTGCCGAGAATGGAGATCTGATTGTTGAAGACGATATGTTTGGCGAGAATAGACTCCAACAGAGTCTGCAGATCTTTTAAATTGTATATACACTACACTACATTTTGCAAACATTACATTGCATCATTGGGTTTGAATTTTTTAGGTGTCTTGTTTGATCTTCATTCATCGTTTGGGATAGGTTTAGGACTGCTTTCTTTTTTTTTTTATTGGACTTCACTCGTCGTTATCGGATATCAGGCGGAGTGAATTGATTTATGGGCGGAGTTTTTATTCAAAGATTTATGTGTATGTTTTTTTTTTGTAAATATGAATACCTTTTTTTGTGTTATTATACGGAGGGATGGATCTTGTTTTAGATTGGATATTTGGAACAATCGTTTTTGAGTAGTCATCACTACTATTTATTTAATAGACTAATACGCTCTTTTTGCTATATAAACTTGTGACATAGAACAGGAGATACAGTAAAATGATCCATAGTCATGGGGTGCACCATCTTCGGTAATCGCGGATGGTTTCTGATCGGTCCTGGGAAAAGGATCGGATTGGGAAGGCAAAACACGGAGTAAGGTGAAGAGAAGAGATGAGATGAGACGAGAAAAGAGGAGCCAGGAAGGCACCAGGCTCATCGATGGTGATGAGCACAGAACGGAGAGACAAGGCTAAGGAATAAATTACAGCGTATATATGCTAGTTTCTGTTGTGAAATTCTGTTATTTGCAAGTCTGTGTTGAATAGCTGTGATTCGAGGTGGTTTTCATGATGTGCTGCTATAAGTAAAAAGATATGGGACAGGACAGTAAGCGATGCTCACCACGAATTCGCACTGACCGTTGCGGACAGCTGTGTTTTCTTTTTCATATGAATCCGTTTTTCCTATCCCCACCCCCCAAAAAAAACGACGCCAAAAAGATTGTCTTTTTCTCTTTTCCAGTCCGTCTCTGTGCAGGAACAGTTTTGTGATTCACGAAGACGAGGAAGAGATGGTGGTCTATTCCGAAAGCGGCAAGGTGATTAGTTTTCTTTGCTTTTTAGTGAGTGGCGCTTCGTGAGCGTGGCGGGTGCAGGTGCTCTTTTACCCCTTTCTTCGTGGCGAATATGGGTGCTGTAGCAGAAGATAAGAGCTGTTTCTTAAAAGTATTGGAGATATATTGAATGTATTTTATCAGAGTGTATAGGAACAGTTCAGATAGATACAGACTCTCTTATCAGACAGTATTAAAGTCCAGGTAGCACAGAAGAAGTACAGACATCCAACTCCCACAAACTCCCATAGTGAGATGAGCCCACCTGACTATTCACTTTGTCACTTTTAGCACATCTCTGATTGGCTTCCTAGCTAATAATACTACGAGCTTCAAGTCTTAAATATCCGCCCCTTAAAGACTAATTTCCACTTTCATTTTCCTGAGCATTGACGTGGCCATCAAAGAAAACCACATGGACGCATCCGGCCTGCGAAGTCTCGGATTATCGTGTCTTGTCGCCTCTATGTCTGCGCTGTGTAAAACATCATGCATCTCAAGCCACTCTGTTCTTAATCCTTTAATCCGTACTCTGTGATAGTCTTGCTACCCGTGTAAACTGAATGTTGGACAGTGACAACTTGTGACAACGTAGGCCTGAGTGAAAAAAGGCTTGTCTGTCCTTCGGTCCCCGCGTGGCGCTATTTTTCTCTCATTTTACTGAACTGCCTCATGTGCTCTTTAACTTGAATCTTAGATAAACCTCTCTGGCTAGTTCAGGTTTACTTCCATTTCTATCTGCACTTAATCATCCCTCTCTAGCTTTCATCTTTGCCGTCGTTGGTCATAAAGCACGTGAGTGGACCGGTGTCTGTTCTCTAACGGGGCCCAGAACTACCTGTTGTTGTCTTACCGTTCACATCTGATCATATGCTCATTTCTTGTAAAGTACTAAACTACTCACATATTTTCCAAAGAATATCGCATGAATAGAGTGCAACGAGCGGTTATCATCGCACGACCTCATCCATAAACTCACAACGACTGCTCTTACTTGATTCAGCAGCATTGAAAAACTGTGTGCTGAGCTGCATATCCGTCTCTTCCCGCGCTAGAAGCTCCCCCATCACATGTTGCCACTGTCGCTACAGCAGCAGTAGCTGCTTGCTACGCAACCGTTCTGCGGCCTTTCCTCACTGCTAACTGTTTTCTAGATGTATGGCTTGGCGGAGTTAATCGCATTTGTCAATGCAAGCGATGCCAGGGGTTTAGCGGCATCCACCACTATCGCTAAGCGTTGAAAAACGAACTCCGAGTCACAAAATTCCATTGCCGCTCATCGCCACTTCACTAAACCCGCACACCGTACTCCGTCTATCCATCCTTCACCACCAACATCAGTGCCATTAAAACTAATCCACGGAAATAGACACCTCGCGCCCTTCGCGCCCCCATCTTTCCGTCGCTGGGCTATGTCGGACTTTCTTTGTCCTTTTTTTTTTTTCTTTTCTTGTTTCTTTGCGTTCGACTCCAAGCGTATTCCTCTCAGTATCCGGAGTTAGTCTGCGACAAAGGTCGAGACCGGGCAATAGGGGTTCATTGGAATGTATCTCAACTATCGTGAGAGCTCGTATGCAGTTTTCGCCGAAGTGAGAAATTAGTAGTGTAAGCTCTCTACGTCAGTGACAATATCTCAATCTGTCAAAAAAATAATGGATTCGACATCAGTAGACATAACTATCGAACAGGTTTGCTATAGCGAGCCGTCTTCCCTGTAGCATTCACTAAACTCACAAATCCCTGTTCTCCCAAGATGCACTTTACTCTGCCCACGTAATTAACTGACTTAGATTAATTAGATTAAACATCTAAGGAACAGCGATATGCTTACCGGAATATAGAAATCTCAGCCGATATCATATACTGAATTTCTCCAGCTTCTAATTTTTAAGTTCATATCCCTGTGCTCATTCATATAGCCAAGCTCGTCTTCTCGGTTCCTATTAACTCGCTGGATGCTAGCGAGTATTTAGTGATCGCTATAGTTAAAAGCATCTTGCACAGAGCTGTACTCCTATTCTTCACTAAAACTTATAGATATTTAATTGTTAGAGCGATCATCGTCAGGTATTAGCTTTAGTCCATATCTCAGTCTATCCTCTCCTAAAGTCTCACCGTACTTCCATGTACTGTTCAGATATCCTCTAGCGCTCGTTGACTAGCCGCTATGAATCACCCTGTTTATCGCGGTTTGAATACATATCTTGGGTTTATATCATTAACTGGATCTACTGGCCGTATTAATTACTATAAAATATATTAGCAAATGGATGCAAGGGTCCTATACTTTGTAATATACACTGCCCTCATTGTCTGTCTCCACGCCAACAAAACGCCAGGACCCATTTACATCCGACATACGGGGTAAGTTCGGCTAATAATCCCTACTTGAATCAATATTTATTTTATATGTATCCCTTTGCACTTGTTCTGCTTTCCAAAGACTTCCAACTTACTGCCAGACCAAATTAGCTTGTTCTACACTGGTTTCTACTCGTTATGTTATGTTATATTTGGCTTCTACTCTAAACAGGAATATAGGCGCCTCGAGACTCTTCTCTCTAGCTATAAAAATTCCCATTTAAAATAAAACAAATAGATATGAGACCAAAATTTTTTGTCCCATATACCGTAAATTTCCCCTGTTTGTACTGACGTAGATACCAGTAATTGATTGATTGATTATATTTTTATCTAGCTATCCAGAGAACGAGGCGCAATTTATCAGCCCGCTCAATCCGCACCGCAAGCCCCCTTGCACTGGCCCACTATCATGAAGTATCATAATTTCCAACCTATGATAAACCCATTAACAAAAAGATCCTCTTCATCATCTAGAAAAAAAATAGAAAACTAGGACACCTACGATTCCAGCGTGGTCTCCCACCGCAGTACTAAGTAGGCCTAAAGGAGCTTAACTAGAGTTGATCGGACGGGAAACGGTGCTTTTCCCTTAGTATGGTCCTAGCTGACAATTTCCAACGCAAGGTTAGTAGGACCTTGCAATCAACAGCATATTCGCAAAAATGTTAAGGAGTTTAAAACCAGAATTTAATATAATGTAAATCATTTAAAGCCATAAAAAGGAACTATAGTTATATATATACTTACTATACTGGGAAATATTCAAACGAACATACTCGAGCTTCATTAACGGATCACAAGAAGGAAGGTTGAAATACTGGATATATGAATTTATGATTTACATCGAAGAATGACGGCTGGTCTTAAAGGAATCCAGTAATTGGTATATGATGAGTTAGGATTTATATAATTTTGATGTATCTTGTACTACTTAGCGTCAATAAAATCTGCAGTAACAACAACAAAATAGGAGGATTTCTGGATATATTTACGCCTACGCAGGTCTTCCGTAGAAAATAAATCAAGAAAAATAATATATAAGATACGTTAAACACATCTTCACTATTTAGCATACTTTTGGTATAACTTATTCGTAGTACAGATGAATTGTCGTGGTGCGCTTTGTTACTATAGAGTCAGACTCTCATTATTTCGCCTTTTCTTTATCACTTTTGTTCATCACTTCAGATTTCACATTGCTCAGCTTTTTACTTTCTCTCACATACATTTAGCTAGTCACTCTACTTTTAAAAATCCAGACGCTGTTGTATCTCATGATAAAACAGTAGCAATCAACATCAACTTTCTCGAATTTTGCTGGCACCAAAGCTTGTGTTTGCAATTTGTCGGCTATCTCAGACAAATGATTAAAATAACATGAATATTTTTTATTCGACCACCACTTTTGAAGGTTTCATTTGCAAATTTTCTCAGCTCCTGAAAAGTCAGGGATTTTATCCTCGTTGGTCAGAGTATAGTCGCAGATGCTACAGAGTATTGAACACAACGAGTGCAGTATTTGAGAAATGGCCTGCCCAATATACTTCTACATTTTTGGTCGGCAATAATCGTTTACGAAAAGTGAAATATATTTAGTTATAATCCATATATTCAATTAACCCATAAATTCAGTTGTACACTTTCACAAATTATAGCAAACTCTCGCACGTAAAACATACACATACGCATCAGCCAGCGAGCAGTCCTGTAGATGACAGTCGTAACTCAGCGGTTAAGACACCCTTATATAAAACACAACTTTAGAGGTTAGTAACACCATAGCAAATTTCATCACTACGCGTCAGTGCTTGCGAGAGTGAATTAATTTGGACGGCACTCTCTGTCAACCGCAACAAATCCTGAAAATTCTCAGGAACCACGTTTGAATCTTTTCGGCTTTCATCGACAATAACCTTCAGCTTGTTGCCATGGACGATGCTTAAAGTCTCCATACTTATTGATGGCACAAAATAACAAAAGTCATCCAGATATCTAGCAAAAGATACCACATCCGAAAAGTTTGCTGAAGGCGCAAGACTCATCGCCTGAAAAATAGTCTTAACGTGATCAATATTCACAAAGCGGCTTTTGAACTTTTGCAGCAACTCTTTGTATGATAGCTCAGGTATATTAGGTCTAATTGTCTCAAAATACCAGATATTTGCTGTGCCTTCCAAGCCTTGACCAAAAAGACGGATCTTAGACTGGTCGTCTGCGATTTCAAGCGCGTCTGCTTCGGCTTCAATTGCATATATGTAATTTCGCATATCTTTCAGCAATTCAAAAATGCTTGATTGACCTTCTCCAGAAAATCTGCTTAAAGGCTCAAATATCGATTGTTCTGGTTGAGAGAGTCTAGTTGACAAGCATTCCGTGCATACATCGCTATTGGCGGACGTCATGGTTGTCGTATCTGAGTCAGAGGAGTCTTGTCTGTTGGAGATATTGTCAGGCATTGTTGCTAAATATGTCGACCTAAAAGTAGCATGAATATGGAGAGATGAGGAATTAGAGACGTTATAAATTACCGATATATTACAGGGTCTTGTCGCGCAGTGGTATTGCACATTCTCTTCTGAATCTAAATATTCTAATCACACACCACGAGGTAATAATTTAGCAATAGGCGCTAGATGCACTATCACTGCAAGACAAATTGTTGCTCAAGTTATCTATTAAGAGATCTTGCGCGTGGTCCAGTCGTATCTAACCTTCGATTGATGTGACGATACTATCACAGACCACGACATGGGAGGATGGGGCTAATCCAGCGCTAGTTACACGTTATGTCGGTGCTTCTATCAGTGCAAGATTCAAAAAAATTAAACGTATTATTCAACGGGTTTTTTAATTGGCTCACTACCTGTTACTCGTGGCTTCTGAAATATCGTGTAATTAAAAGTAATCCATCGCATTGCTGTACGCTAATGTAATCATCGCAATGATCACATGAATACTATCCACAAACAATCACATCCATTACACTTCCGCTTTATCACTTGCGTCCTATTTCGCAGTTCTCCCTAATAACCTGGTTCTTTATTAGCCGCAACAAACGAAACAGTGAATCATCATCTTTGGGAACCTCGTTCGGTCTCCCTTGCAGATTTCTTCTGTCGGCAGTAGATTTCAGTCTCTCTCCGATCACCTTAACTGCACGTTCAATAGTACTTGGAGGCATGAAATATAACACGTCATTAAGATACCTTTCAAACGATATCACCTCTGAATACTTTTGTGAATCCTTAAGAATCAAACTTTCGCAACGGCTCGTTACCTGATCGACGGCCACAAAGCGTGCATTGAACTTCTCAATCAATAAATCCCATGAAATTTCAGATAGAATGGGCTTTACATCTGTATAGAACCAAATAAGCGCTGTGCTTGCGAGACCTTGGCCAAAGAAACGAATCTGAGACTCTTCGTCATCAATTTCGCGTCTATCTATTTCGGAACAGATTGAATAAATATAATTCCTCATATCTGCCACTAGCTCAAATATTGTCGAATGCCCCTCTCCTGAAAATCGACGCATCGGCCTGAACATTGGTTTTCTTGGTTGAATAGCCGTCGTTGACGCTTGTGCGGTATTAGTGGACCTTAAGTCAGGCATCGTTGCTGTGTCAATGTAGTTCGGATCTAATAGTTGGAAAAAGGCAAAGACGCAAAAATGAAGAACTTCCAACTATGATGTAGGCTACTTTATATCTTGTAGAGTATCTTGTAGAGGTCTTGCATGGTATTGATAGTATCCATTATTTTCAACTTCGTCTGGCGATCTCATCACACACCATGTGCAATCAGCTTATCATCATGTGGAATATAAACTATCAAAGCAAAAAAAGCAAATAAATATTATATCTTCTTTGAGCAAAGTCTTGCGTGATAAGATTATTCCAACACTCTCGTCTAGTCCGGATGCTCTCGTCACATCCCACGAAATGTCAGTTCAGCATTGTGCATGCCAAATGGCATCTACGCGCAAGAGAAGCAAGTAGATTTTATCTTCACACAGCGAAATTGTCAACCCTGACAATACCGTTGGCAAACCCAGCAACATACCAGCCACCCCATTTTCTCTGAGGATTCCAGGAAAGCGCGGTTACTCCAATATTAGGAGGACTTACGCTGCTAGTAGCTGAACGACCAGAACCTCCAATCATCTCTGCTCTGTATCCTTCCACAAACCTGAACTTCACTTGTGTTACTGGACTACTGTCGGTGTTATCCTCGGTAATCGTGAGAGGGGTATCCGAGAGCGGTCCAGCAACCTCGGTAAGTGGAGTCGGCACAGCAGGAATCGTGCTAACCTCAAGCTTGAGAGTGCGGATCTGCGGCCAATTCTGATACGTGACTTTCTTGTTCACCAACATTCTCGCAGCGAAGTTCGCCAAGATCACACAGCCATCTGCGGCACCTGCTGCCATGAATGGGTGACATTCTGTCGTCGCGATACAGTTGACACTGCTCGCGTGGCGAGTTACTGCCGCTTCTTGCATTATCGCTATGATCGGGGCACCCTTTGTTTGTGCGCCTTCGTCGGAGGAAAGAAGGATTTGCGAGCGTGAGTGTGCGCTCAAAGCGCGGCTAATGCCTTTGGTGCGGGTGTTTGATACACGACTTGAGAGTGGATCGCGGGTGTCAATTGCGTGAATAAAGCCATCTGCTGATGTGGTCGCGAGGAAGAAAGGCATGTGAGGAGCAAGTGAGACAATGTTGAAGATCAGGCTGTGATGGACGGGTTCGCAAAATATTGGCGCAGTGAGGAGATTTGTCGCAGCATCGCCATCGTGATCGTCCGATGATAAGAGATCAAAGGTTGCAACAAAGCCGTTTGTAGTGCCGACAGCTATTGTGCGATGATCGATCCATGTGAAGCAGTAAATCTTAAACCCTGGAATCGATATCTGACAAAATGGTGACTCAAGATGGACTGTAATTGTCAATACTGCTTCTAAATAATATTATACAGATACAGATGCATACCTGATTCTGAACTGTAACTACTAGCAACGCGCACAAACTTGACAGTTCCATCGGCATACACGCCACCAAGCACGTTAACAGTTGTACTATTTTCCAGAGGAACAACTGGGCACCACTTCATACATGTTGGTGTTCCCCAACGGTGCATCAAATTAGTTACTAACCGCGGTGTCATATCAGATGCAGACATATCAATGCTCCATATTTGTATCACAGAGGAATACGGCTTTGAACGATAAACAGGATCTTTGAGCTCCTCTGACTTGCAAACGACCGATATTGCTAGATATTGTATGTCTAGACTGTCAGTATCAATTTCACTTAGCTCATAGGCATAGATCACGCTTACCAGAGTCAGAACGGGGAGCCCACTCACAGGCGCCCGGATATCCACCCACGTTGATGATGCTACCTTGTCTGTTGCCATCTGTAAACTTCTTGACGTCTAGAGTCTCGTATGCGGCAATTGAAAATTCATGTAAAGAATTGATGTAGCCGATATCAAACTTCAATGTACGGCCATAGAGTCGTTGATTCTCCATGTTCTGAGATATTTGCATGCTCATATCAAATATCTGATCAATGTCCAAAACCGGCATCAAAGAATCATCCATTTTAGAATTCGAAAGAACCGCAAGATCATTGACCCATTTGTTGCGGTAGAGTATCCCATTGACTAGAGCCTCACGACGATGACCGAAAATTTGACGCATTCGGCCCTCAATCGATGATGCCAGTTTCTGTCTAGCACTAAATGTAATGTTTCCTTTTGTTTTTGAGGTTGAATTTTGGCGCTTTGAGAGAGGTTTTAATTGTTTTCGTTGCCGCTTGGAATTGGACTCGAAATCAGAGTCCTCAATAACATCGGATTCAGATTCCTCCTCTTCTTTTATTGCATCGTCGTCCGCATACTCATCAGCATCGTCATCTTCATCTTCATCAAGTCCTGGATCAAAATCATCCTCGTTATCATCCATGAAGCTTGTGGCTTTTTTGGTTTGTGGTCGTGGCACCGGACCTTTCAGTGGATCCTTAGGTGGCCGCCCTCGTTTGCGCTTCTCAGTGCCTGCACTTGTTCTGTTATTATCTTCATTTTCCTCGTTCTCATTCTCATCCTCATCTTCGTCATCATTATCTGCGATAATAGCTGCAGTGATGTCTGCTGCCTGCTCAATTCTCGCGTAATCAACAGATCGACGACCTCTGCGCATCGGTCGTCCTGAGGAAGTCAATGTCACAGGCGTTTCCTCTACCGCCTCTTTCTCATCTTCAATCTTCTCAAAAACAACATATTTCTTCGGCTTAGGAGGTTTCTTCGGAGGCGGAACGTAGCCTTCTGGTAGAGGATACTTGCGCGGCCTGCCGCGACCCCGTTTGACTGGTTCTCCCGGTGTTGTGGTCGCTGAGGCAGAGTCCGCTGCAACTCGCTCAACAGGCGCTGCCACGCCAGCTTCCGGCGCCATTGCTATTCACACCCTTTCCAGATATCCCGATATTCCGATCAACAACACTTATCTTGTGAAGATCTATCTCGTAGCTGCCCTGATAACGAGATGAACTACAGGGACTCGGCTGAGTGAGTATAACAACACCTGCGGCACGTTGCAGGGGGGATTAGAGTTTGGCAGACGAGATGGGCATAAACCAGGCACAAAACAGTACGCGTAGAATGCTGTTTTATACAATATTCAAGTCATCAAATAGTGCAGTTTTCTGTCTGATAAGTCGTTTCCGGCAGTAGAATCCAAAAATCTCATATGTGTCATTGGAAGTATAGAACCAACAACCGCGTATAACGTAATTAATTACATTACGATTTTAAACCTAAACGGTTCGTCATCGTCATTCTCGATTACTGCCGAGACTGCAGATTAAACCACCATCACGATGTCACCACCAACAATGGAGAGTCCAATATCGTTACTGGAAAAGCCAGGAGAAGTGTTGATTTGCTGGATATGTCTTGGAACGTCGTTGGATCCGCCTCCGAACGGTGCAAGTTCTCACGAATGGCGGCATCCGTGTTCGTGCAGCTTGGTTGCTCACGAGTCCTGTTTGCTTACCTGGATCGAGCCTGCGCAGAAGTACAAGAGTTGTCCGCAGTGTCGAGCGCATATCGTGCCTGTTGTTGCGCCGGAAGCGTTGGCGTTGAAAGCGCAGAAGGCGTTGCGGCATGGCGCAAGGTATACGTGGATCATGGCGCTGATGGCGGGCACAGCGAGACCGCTCGTCAGACTGATTGGCATGAACTTCTACATGCATGGAGCAATCTCTGTTTTAAGTACGTTTCCACTCGAGGATAGTAGGATTCTGCTTGGGATTGATGGCAGTGAAGAGGCGTTCTTGACGTTTCTGAACCGCTGCTTTGACAACTATCTAGCCACTCCACGAACGTGGAGAAATGTCGCTGATATGGGCGGAATGGTCGCTACTAGACTACTAGCTCTGGACAAACGTACACACTGGACAACTTACTGTATGCAACATTGAGTTATTTTACTTTGAGAACAAATTTACTGAAGATTTTAGTCCGAAGTATATTCGTTTCAGCTATTCCGACCGCCCTCGTTCTCTCGCGAACAAACCAACGAGTCATCGCCGGTTCTTTCTTCAACATAACCTCAGTAGCTCTGCTTATGGTCGTCTCTGCAGTCCAACCTACCAGTGACAGTCTTTTTAAACGAAGAAGAAACTGGACACCGACAGAGACTGCCCTTGCGGCGCTGCCGGCAGTACATGCTCTGTATGATTCGTTTTACGAAGCATTTATTGCACCTCGGATGATGCTCTGGCGAGCTGAAGAGATGCTCAACACTTCTGCTGCCCGACCTCCATCCGAGGAAGTACAACCTGAGCCTGTGATCAATGAAGCTGAAGAGGAAGAGGACATGATCCTCTTTCCCCTTCGAAACACTGTGAATGAGCTTGAGAACGCGCTGGCTGATCTGGCGCCGCTGGTTATGATAAACCACGACCGTAGAGATCAGATGCGAGAGTTCAATCAGCAGTTACAAGACGTGTCTCGGCAGTTACGGGATATACAGGAAGAGAGAGCGGTAGAAGCTAGACTTGAGCGTGAGGCAGCACGGGCACAGAGGCAGCAGGCTCCTGAGCCAATTGCAGAGGTATTAGAGGATGCGGTACCAGTCGCTGAGGTTGTTCCTGTGCCACTTGCAGAGCAGGTTGTGGAGAATAATGGAGGTTTGGGTGTGAATGTTAATCTCGGGCAGTGGACATACTCTAGTGTGTCGAATATTTTCATGGGACGCGATAATACCACCACTGTTGTTGGCGCACTTTGTCTACCTGTGATTAGTGGTGTAGCCGGCGAGTATGATTTCTTACAGCTTAATAAGTTTTTGGTGGTTTTTGCTAACATTATTGTTAGTTTGCTGGCGTTGCTGCTTCCGAAGGTATTCCCTCCGCGAACGAGATTAGTCCGCAGTGTGATTGGCGGTACACTCGTTGTTCTGTTGAATGTAAGTGTCTTCATCTCTAATGTTCTACAATCCAGACTTTAACATGTAATTAGGACGCATTTGAGATGTACTGTGCATATCTTCGAGCAAAGAACTCAAAGAAAGCTCGTCGGATTGAAAACTATGACAGCAAGAAGACCAATTTAATCCGCGACGACCCGCCCAGCGACGAGGCTAATGAAAACCACGGACTTCGTTTACCGCGGATTGAAATCGCGCAGGAGATCAATATCGCGTTGGAGCTTTGATGGGTAATTAATGCTGTCTTTTATTTGTTATCTAGTCAATGTATATATCCAAGCTCCTTATTATAATCCAATATTTTTGATCTGCCCCATTGTCTGCTGGAAGATTTCTCAACCAATTAACCGGACGCCACGAGCCAGTTATCCCTTTCTAGTGCGGCTCTAGCCAAGCAGTTAATGTCCGAGTTTAATTGCTAATTTGGCCGAAGTCTATATAACAATGAACGCTTTAATAATAGAAATCGTCTATCGCATTGCAAATAAACAAGCGCTTCTTATTGCTGGAGAGAAGGAAGACAGACTGTAGATGGTTGGATTGTAGTTATAGAGACGGAATTCAGTCTCTGGCAAAGGCAACTTCGCGCGGCAGACGGAACGAGACGCAGTGCATTGTCTTTGATGGAGCAACAAGACGCACGTAGTGAATGGACAGTTCCTCGAGCGGAATTTCGAAGCCAAGGGCAACAGCGACTCTCTAAAGAGTGAGTCGTTAGTAAATGAAATTCCTGAGATATTACTGAGGCGCGGCGCTCTCAGAGCACAGCACACACACACAACAGCACTCACCTGTCTCAACGCAGGAAACACAACACTGTTCTCCGGCTTTGGATCCTCTGGATCATCCGACTTGTGAAAACAGTAAACATGCACCATCGGCATCACAGTCTTCCCATCGTCCTCCTCGTCCTTCAACAGTCCTCTGAACGCGTCTGTCAAGTCACGTGTTAGTAAAACTCTAAATCCAAAAATCCAAAACTCTAACTGAGTGTGCGTGTTTCGAGACTTGGCTGTGGCTGCCTTGTTTGAGTCTCTGCGTGGTTTTGGGAACACACTCAGGACGCAGCTTTGAGTGTGCAGCAAAGTGCACCTCCACCAGCGCTGCTTCCGCGAACGCAATCCCAGTTGCACAACTTCCCCCCTGCTTCACTGCTATTTGACTTGTTTCTGGCTGTGGTCTGCTGTTTATCTGGTCTGCTACTGTATCAGCACAGCAAGAGCTCGCAGAGACTGCAACTACGCCAGAACAAGGCCCGCCTTCTCCGCGCGGCCGCCTGCCGCCGGCCACCACCACCATATTACCACCACCACCGCTCAATTTCAGCACCTAAAACAACAACAGAGGGAAACTCACCGAGGAATTCGATTGCTGCGTGAGGCAGATTCATCACATAGTGCGCATACATCGTCGGCACGGGCACCTCCTTCGTCTTCCTTCGCTCCTTCTTGTCCTTGCTTTCTGTTGCCCCACCATCGCTTTTGCGCTGCGAATTGTCCAGCTTCCGTGCTTTCTTGTATTTATTAGCATCTCCATCGTCACTTTGCATGCTCTCGACTGGCTCGATTGGTATCTGAATAGTCGGTTTGGAGTTGGCAAATTTGCGCAGCTCAGTCACTGAAGCCTTGATAAACTCACGGCCGTCAAGGTTATACGGAAACACAAAATCAGAGACCTAGATCGAAACAACCCACAGTCAGTCTTACTGCTCAGAAATACACACAATATGTTGGACGTCAGCAACTGGATTACCGTCGTCCGTCTTGGCCTCTTCAAGATTTTCATTAATAAAGAGCGCAAAGAGCGCAAGCGCAAGAAACGGCATACTCGCGGCATCATACTCAAATCAGAAGCCTACGAAATCCATGCTGTCTGAACCCCTCCTCCATCAGTGCTTCTTCGAATTGTATTTACATACCTTGTTTATCCGGATATTCTCTAGCATGCTTGAGTAGCTGTCGCCGTTCAAATCATTGGCAAAAACAACCAGTCCTTTCTTACCCGCGGGTAACGCAAATGGTCCGACACCCGCCATAGCATCACACACAGCTTCTCCGGGTTGAAACATATTGATCAGTCGCAAATGTTCACCCTGCAACCGCGAGTTCCAGTACACTTTAGAAAAGTCGAACCGGAACACACAGTCACATTCGCGGTGCTCGACCATATACCTCTCCTCGCCTGCGATAACTTCCATGGCAAAAGTGCGGAAGACGGTGTCGATTGTGTCGAGCTTGTTGACAACGGTTTGAACTGATGGGTTTTTGTCGAGAATGACTTGGCCGATGAGGTATTTGTAAGGCAGATATTGGTCCCGTAAGTTCATATGTGCTAGATAAAAAGTTAGACCATGTTACTCAATTGTCATTTGTTTGTTTGGCGTCTCTGGGTTATCATTTATTGTAATTTGTTTTTGGAAATTGTTTAAATAAGAAATAGACTTACCGATATGTCCAGTTAACGTAAATCCAGTAGGAACTTCGTTCAGGAGCTCCTCCGGCAGTACAGCATTCAGAATCTCCTCTACAAGTCATAGTCAGTAATTACTACAATTAGCAAGCAATGTAGACGCACCTGGTTTCCAGAACTTGTAACCAAGTTCAAGGGTATACGGCACAAGCGGGAAATCCTGATGAGCAGTCAAATATTCCTTCATCCGCTCACTCATTCCCTCGCCTGCCTCCTTCAGCTCCGGTCTTAGCAAGATCAAGTTCTCTAAAGGCTTTCCGGTATCATCGAAGCGTTTGACGATGTTTGTGACGCCGTGTAATTGCAGTAAATCAGACTCGAATGTTCGTAGCGTCCTGAATTCCCGCGGATCAAGCACTTTAATCGCAGTCAGCGGGATTTTCACCGTAAAGAAATCCCGGTCAAGAATCCGCATAGTTCGATCGACCGGCGGCGAGAAATGAACATTATCACGTCCGACTGTAGATTGAAAAGCCATTTGTGCTGTGTTTGTAGATGTTCGTAGTGATGCTCGTGAGAATGCTGGTGTTGTTGAGTACACAGTGCGCGGTCGCAAAACTGTTAAATATCGAGGTCCAAATACACCAACAGCAACAATTTTGTTCATATATATTTAGATCCAACTATTTGAATAAACAGCGCTGGATAAACAGGATCTAAACACAGATTTGGGTGATTTCGCGAAGATGGATTCAATGTTTGAATAAAAAAAAATTTAAATCTCCCAACGGCATCGGCATCGCCAACAACCGACATCTTCTGTATTTCTTTCTATTATATTTGATCTACAAACAATTGCTTGTTTATTGAAGAAAAAATGAGCAGCAAATTTAGATAGAAATCTGGATAAAATAAGCTAATGAAGTTCATCTGCCTGGTCCTCGCAACTCTGGGTTGATTGCGTTCATCTTTTTCTTCGAAATCAGCTTCTTATCCTCATCCGGCGCATTATGAATACAGCTATCCCAGATTCTCAATTTCTTTACCCGAAGACTATGTGCAAGAGAATTATTTCCAGCTTTTTGTGCCCGTTCAATTTTGGTGTTGAGAGTGTCCAGCTCAGTAACGACCACAAGATATGGATCTAAACGGTTGCAGTTGGGATCAGGGCTGAGTCCTTCTTCACTCCAAAAGGCATCGCTTTCGAGTGCTTTACTCTGTTTGAGTAGCTCTGCATATTGCATTTTGAGAGCGGCTTCAGTGGCAGGCGAATGCCCTTTCCTGAGAGATAGCTCTATTTCTTCAATCTGTGCTTTCAGTTTGGCGTATCTGCGGAGGACGGTATCTTCATCGGGCTCTTCGGATGCAGAATCAAACACAGATTCAGCGACCTCTTCTATCTCGTTGTTGCTGTTTTTGGGCTTGCCTGGTTGAGATCTGCGAAATGAGCTCGTAACAGGCCTTGTCTGGCTCTCAATTGGCGTAAACAAATCACGAAACATTGTAATAATCCTGTCTAATGGGCCACCGACACTCGCCAACCGCAAGGTAGAGATCTCTGACGCAGTGTCAGACCAGTCAATCGCGAGTGTGGACTCTGGACTCTGGAAAGCATGCATGGCTTTTAGAGTGAGTGCACTGCTTTTGTTCATGATTGATTTCCATTGTTCTTTTTCTTCGATTTCTTGCTTTCTCAAGCTCTCGGAGCTAGACTGGCGGGCTACTGGCGATAGACGCGAAGACGACAGGTCTGGAGTGAAGGAAGGGAACGTGATGCGTGTGAGATCAGAGTCTGAGCAAACCTCAGAGTCGTCTTCAGGGTCGATAGGCTCGAATCCGGCATCATCCACAGCTGCCATTTCTGTTGAAGATCAGTATTTGTCTGTGACGTAATTCAATTGCCTGTTCATACGCATGGCATAGTTCTCTCCAAATCCCTGCAAAGCAGACTGCCACCATCCACACTGCTGTTTCTTTTCTTCAGCAGAGATTTGGGCTTGCAAGATAGCTCGTTCACGCTCGATATCAAGGCCAAGGATCGGGTGGATTCCGCTGGAGGAAAGCGGGTTTAGTTTGGTGTGCAGAGCCTGGCTGGCGTGGAGAACGCTGCCCTCGTTTTGCACTGGTATTTTTTCTTTTGAGGAAGACGAAGAACTCATCATGGACTTAGTGCTGTGTTGAGTAAGAGAATAGAGGAAGAGGAGAGGCAGAGGGATGTTTTATAGAGTGTTTATCGAGCATTGCGAGTGCTGTGTCACTCGCATGGACAGCTGCCTCACACCAGTATCGCAATCGATAATGCTTTATTAGAAGACAGCACAGATAACAGCTAATAATGGTCTATTTGTTTTAAGTAATTGAATTCATGCATTGTATTAGTATCGTACACCGCCTTCCTGGTCTATTCCTGCTCCATCCACGACATCAGCTGTCGTCCCATTGTAGCTCACAACGAGCTCACGGAATAGCCTTCACATAACTCGCAAGATGCCTATCAAAGAGCTCACACCGCACCGGCATCTCCACCTGATAAAACGGATTCTTAAGCACATAATCCGCATAAAGCTCGTATATCCGCCGTAAGATCGCGTCTGAGTTCTGCTGGCGCGGTTCAGAGATCAGAAGGAACTTAGTGCCGCTGAGAGTTTGGAAGCATTGGAGTCTGAATGTGTCTGTTTCGAGTACTTCGATGCCGGATGAAGATGGAACTGGTGAGATTCGGGCTGCGATTGCGTGGACTCTGTGACGTGAAGTGTTAGATGGTGCTAGATGAGCGGTGATGATGAGCAGTGTAGACGTACGCGTGGAAAGTGCCTGATAAGACCAGATAGTCGTTCGACGATAGTTTCTGCAGTCCATCATTAAAATCACGCTGTAATATCAAATATCAGTCGTAATTCAATCATATAATGCCTTGATATAGTCCTCTAATTCACGATACCTGATAGATCAGTCCAGCTGCCTTGTTGAGAATATACAGCGAATACACCACCATTTCTTCTATTTCAAATACCAACACTATCCCTGTTTATTCTGCTTATCTCTTCTTTAATAAAGCCCTGTATTTTTCTTTATCTTATCTGCGCAATTGCTCTCTCGTTTCTGATCTCTGTTAGCTACTCTGTCTGTGTTCCAACTTCTCCCTCAGTCGTTCCCAGTTTAGAGTTTGCCCCGATTTTCCTCGCCTCCGCCGCAAGCTTCACTGAGGCAAACAAATCCAACCACTCCTTCACAGCAGCTCTCTTCACCACTTTATATCCTTCTTCAACAGGTTCTGCATTGGTTTGTGGGTTATTTAGGCGTTGTATTTCAAGCAACAGAGTGCATATCGTTTGTGCGCGGCCGCCAGCTGAGATCTGACCTCCTCACTTCCCTCATCTCAGACTCTCTCGTTCCCGCAGTCTCCAACACAAACACACACAGCACACACAGCACACGATGGCGACCGCCCGACCACGACCACGTCGTCTTATTAACGGCTTAATTGAGGACGTCGACGCTTCACAGCTCAAACTTGGTCCAGAATTCGAGCTGAAGCAGGTCACGAACGACGGCATCGAGACGCCGCTGATTGCGCTCAACTTATCCGAGGCCAGATTGCTCATGCTTGCTGCGATGCGACAGCGGACTAGAGAAATGAGGATGCAGCAGCAAGGTGGAAATGCATATGACGAGATGGATCAGGATGATCTGGACGAGGACGAGGAGCCTTTGTCGTCGAATCCGTATGTGTTGTGATGTAGTTCGAACTGGATGATTAGTTTACTAATTGCTCATATAGCATTGTCCGCAAAACACAGGAATATTTATCGACATTTGCTAGATTCAAAGACGAGCAGACGGTCAGTGACGTCGAACATTTGCTCAAGGGCCCTGAAAACGCAAACCTACATCCATTCGAAATCGCCCAGCTAGGTATGCCATCTCGCTCATTATCATTCTTCCTTTGTCTAACTGGATATAAAGGATCTTTATCTTGTGCTGAAGCTGAAGAAGCAAAGACTTTGATTCCAAGGTATGTATACACGAATCAGATATACTCTACATATCTAATATCAATAATAGTCTTGCAGACAAGAAATCAGACGAAGAACTACAAACTCTGCTAGACAACGTACGTCTCCATCAACTTTCTTTATCCTTGGTTTCTTAGTAACACTTTATTGTTTAGTTGCACCGCTACGAACCTATGTAATCTACTCAATTACACAACACACAAAACTAATACACCACCCGTTCCGTCCTCTATCAAAGGTTCACTCTATCCACCAATTCGCATATAGATAATCTCAGTGAATCTTCAAAAAAAGAAATCCAAAATTTACGCATCAACAGGACCCGCGTCAGTCAAAAATCAAACTGTTTTCTATATATCTATGTTCTTTGTGTATCATTTTATGTACTTTTAGGCGCGATTTTCGTGTAAGAGAAGAAGAAGGAGAGTTAATGGAGGGAGAAGGATGAATGTCTACTTATGCTGTGTGAGTGACAGCTATGAAAATATAATGCATTTAAATATTAATCATTTTTATTTATTTATTTTATCTAAATATATATGTGCACCACCGTACAAGGGATTCACATAAAGTCATGACAAATATCACCAAATATCACGAAAACCAATTCACAATCAACGACCAGTCCAATCACCCTCCATCCAGAAATCGCAATGCTCAAGTTCAGGACCGACTTCCTTCATCGATGACACTTTTAGTTCTCCATCTTTAGTAACTTCGACCAGTGCACGCTCATTCGGAAGCTCTTTGGCTTTGGGGAAGTATACCAAGGAAGTACTGAGATAGTTTGGGTTTCCTTTGATTGCGAAGGAGACGAACCATTCTTGCCAGTGACGCGAGACCTCTGAGAGCCAGGTAGCGGATTTTGAGCGGTATCCGAGGTGTTCGGCTGCGAAAACGCGAAGTGCGTCCGGTGCTGTGGATTTGGTATCAGTGTCGCCGACGTCGCGCCAAAACGTGAAGAGCAAATCGAGAGAGTGGATTCCCGGAGGAATAGAGAACTTGTAGAGGTATGACTTGGGATAGTACTCGTCCAGGTAGTGCGTATTGCATTCAACCACCCACTCCGAGATGACATCACTCGCACGTTGAGAAGCGAGCTTACGTTTCGGGTATCGCTTTTTGATCTCGTCGATAGTGTGCTCTGTCGCGTTCGGGAAGTGCTCAGAAAGGAGCATGTTGAAGTCCGCTTTCGAAATCGCTGCCGGATCAGCAAAGATCGCGCCTTCGTTGCTCGTGTGACCGGCGAAGATATGCACGCCCTTATTGTATTGACCGTATCCAAATCTGAAGAGTGGCAAGAGCGGGACATACTCGCGGTCAACATAAGGACCAAACATGAAGGTGCCGTATCGTGCGCTGAGAACATAGTCTTTGTTTGCTTTCGCCATCGTTTTCTCGTCTAGCTTCTTCAAACACTTGAAACTGTGATCACCAGCGCAACCGGTAAGTTTGGCAAAGCCCTTGTACTGGTTTTCGAGGATATCGGCATCATACTGTGGATAATATGCCGTCGATTGCAAGATTGCGCGTTGGAACTGTGCAGGCTCAGGCGCTGTCAAGTGGTGGATAATCGAAGACGCACCGGCACTCTCGCCCATGACAGTCACTTGTTCATTATCTCCACCAAATGCGGAAATGTGATGCGTGACCCAATCAAGCGCCATGCGCTGATCCTTGAGTCCGAGATTCGTGATGCCGCGATGTTTCATTTCGGAACCGGGGAGAAAACCAAAGACACCAAGACGGTAGTTGATTGACACATAGATCATTTCACCGTTAGCGACAGACAGCATTCCTTGGGGAGTCATGATTCCGTCTTTCTGACCAAAGACGAAGCCGCCGCCGTGGATCCAGAAGAGAACTGGAAGTTCTTTGGTTTCACCGGTGGTGTTGAAGGATATAGTCGAGTTGACACGCGAGGTGTTGAAAGAGGTGGTCGAGTTGACGAGCGAGGAGTCGGAGTAGCGGTAGTGGTCGTTTTTGAAGACGCTGGCGGGGACGTAGACGTCGAGGAAAAGACAATCCTCATTCTGCAAGGAATCAGGTGCAACGAATTGCAATCCCTTGAAGAGAATACTGTATGCCTGATGGCACATATACCCCTTACTGCCATCGTTGATGCCGTCTTCATCTAGCGGCGGCTCAGGTAGCCTGAATCTGCGCTTGCCGGTGGGCGGCGCTGCGTAGCGGATGTTGGTGAAGGTGTAGTAGTCACCGTCGGGTGTATATTTCGAAGCGCGGTATCTCGCGTAGCCAAGATCAACTACCGGCATGCCTTGAGCAGCATGATCTTGAGCGGCATGAGTGGCGTTCCAGGAAGTGGAAGGCGAGGAGGCAGCTGAAGTTGCGGGAGCGGCGTCGACTTTGGCGAGGGCGAAGGCAATGACGCTGACAGCACCGACGGGGACACGCATGGTTGGGAATAACAGAGAGGGAATAAACAGATAGCTGAGATGGTATTAAAAGCGAGAAGTAGCAGTAAAGAGTGGTCAGAAAGCAGAATAGTGGGAAATGCCATTGGTTTATATAAGAAGAAAACAAGGAGGGAATGTTGAGTGAGAACAAAGCCAGAAGGAGCGAAGGACTCGTGAAGGAGCGAAGAAGAAGAAGCGACTTGAGACCACGTGCTGTCTCCACACAACAGCACATGAACTAAACAGGAAACGTTGCTGTTAGTGATTATTGTGGAGGAAAATAGCAATATCAGTCTATTGTGTATTATTCACTATACAACTAATGTATAATCCAATGCCTGCAGCATCCTGAGCAGCTGAGCTCTTTCAAGGACAAGTAATTTACCGTTTATATCTAATATCAAATCATCTAAAACCCCAGTCATTTAAAATTCGCCAGCAATAACCTCCTTCGCCATCTCCTTCTGCTCATCAGTATGCACAATCAAGATCTTCAATTTCGATCCTTTAGGCGAGATCTCAATAACGGTATCGTCAGACTTTGCCGCGTCCTTGTTCAGCTCATCGTCTAATTCGAACCCGAGACACTCGACTGCCGCGACAACGGCTTGCCGTAATTCAACGCCACGTTCACCTATTCCACCGGCAAAAATAAGAGCGCTGGCTTGGCCTTTAAGAGCTACCCAATATTGCCCGACGTACATCGAAACGCGGTTGACAAACATGTCAAATGCGAGTTTACAGTTCTCGTCGTTGTCTTCAAGAGCCTTTTTCGTGATTATGCCAAAGTCTGTGGTGCCGGTGATGGATTGCCAGCCAGATTGTTTATTAAGAATATCTTCTGCCACAGTGAGCTTCATTTCCTGGGAGAGGGCTGTAGACATGCGCGACGAGTCCGAGTGGTAGTGGAAGATAAGCGACGGGTCGATTGATCCTGAGCGCGTAGCTCCAGGCAGACCTTCAAGAGGCGTGAGGCCCATTGACGTATTTACGGACTTGCCGTGCATTATTGCGCAGGCTGATGCGCCTGAGCCTAAGTGGAGTGCGATGGCGGTCAGGTCTGATTTGTTGATGCCGAGGTAGGTTGATGCTTCTGAGGCGATGAAGGCGTAAGAAAGACCGTGGAAGCCGTATTTGCGGAGTTGATGGCGTTTCTGGACGTCCAGACTAATGGGGAAGGTATAGATAGGACGTTCGATTGTCATGTGGAAGGACGAGTCGAAGAAGGCGACGTTGATGGTTCCGCTGAGCTGATTTCTGCAGGAGTGCACGATATCAAGGGCACGCTGGTTGTGCAGTGGTGCCAGATCAGAGAGCATGTTCAACTCATGATCAACAGAATCGTCAATCAACAACGGTTGCGGGTTCGCGCCGCCGTGGACGATGCGGTGAGCAGCGATGTAGATGTCGTCGAGGGAGTCGATCATGCGTTTGCTGCCTTGCTGCGAATCGAGGCGATCCATGAAGAACTTGAACGCGGAGTCGTGTTCAGGTGTGTCAACCTGCTGCTTCTTGATTGACTCAATCACGCTTCCATCTGAAGAATAAGACTTGAAGTCGAAGAACTGCTTGTCTGCGGTGATGCCATTGATTGCACCTTCGAGCAGCAAAGGCGGGCTGGCTTCGTACTTGAACAGCGCGAACTTGACTGAAGACGAGCCCGCGTTCAGGCACAAAATGAGCTTCTGTTTAAGTGCTGAAGAAGTCATTGTGTAATGTTGAGCACTGCCAACCAGGAAGCTGCTGGATGAAAGAGTGGTGAAGAGGAAGCTGACAGTGTTGAGTACTTAAGAGTTCAACCACGAACAGCAACAAGAGTAACAGCAGCAACAGCACACTCAACCACAGTGGACTGCTCAGTGCTCAATTGCTCGTACAAATACTGAATATATACTCATTTATCAATCTTACAAACTATTTCTACTTTTACTCATTTTTCTCTCCGAAAGGTGCTCACTACCAGTCACTCACCCGGAGTTTGCATGAATCTAAACCAGTGACGCAGTCAACACGTGATTGTCACGTGAATATTTACCCGGATCAGTTCTGACAAAACCCTAACTCTGTTGTCCTATAAATTTTTCTCTTCTCCTGGCTCCTTCTTCCTCAGCCAGCAATCTTTGACTTCACCATCTGGATGCCACACTATTCAAATAGTATGGACATAGTATGATAAACTAATACTGTTATGGTGCGTATCTCATTAATACACTCAACAAAGAGCACAAAGATCTTCGTGATGATATTGAATCACATACTTCTTTCCATGTCCGATTCGACTATGACGAGGACCAACTGTTGATTTTTTTCCGGGCCTCTTTCGCAGGAGTTTGCCCTTATTACTTGCCAGTAACTCTGTCTGATCATTTATATACTTTGTGCTTTTTGTTGTGTCGTTGGCTTACTGAAATATGCTAACTAAACCAATTAGATACCCTTTATATACTGATGCGATCTACGCATGTAATATACTGGTAACTGTACGTTCCTTTTCTATATTATTAGAGCACCTCATCGCCACGACGCAAAGTGATGAAAATTCCTAGAACATTCGCAGTTTCCACGGTAGCAGTCGCTTAAGAACCCTCTTATGACTGTCGGTGACCGCCATTTGACCTTCCTGGGATGTCTGATTTATTTTATATACTTCGTGTATATTGTCGTGGTGTTTCGAGAGGATTGCTCTGCAGTATTTCAGATCAATTGCTAACGGATTTGATAGGTTGTGTCTCGTACCTATACTAATAGACTGCTACAATAAATTCATTATTTCATAATATACGTTCATGATCTCGTAAACATTGTCAATAATAAAAGTGTCAGAATCTCAGTGGTTCTGTATAGTCTGATAAATATAAGCTAGACAAACAAACAAACATAAAATGAACAGTGCAATATTTTCATAAGTTTGCCTACTGCCACACCTTAAAGTTTCCATCTTCCCAGCTCTCCACGACATCCACCATCAGCACCAGCAACAATTTAAGAACAATGGCGACGACACCACCGTTATCAGTAGCAACTGAAGTATTACATGTGTTATTAGAAGATACTGTTAACGCACTTCGCGGGTTCTCCGACACAGTCGATTCACAATCGTCAAACAACGCTGACAATAGAGACAAAACAGCACCAGATCTGGAACGCACAATTGGAAATATCCAACTACAAGCAACAAAAGCTGCCCTCGCGCACTTCTCAACATCTGTCAAGAAAGATGCACAAGCTCGAGGAAGCAGCGCGCGAGAAAATGATACTGCTGTTGCGAAATGTGTGGAGCAGATTATGTTGTTAGTAGCGTTATTACGGGAACAGATCTTTGAATACGCAAAACAGAAGGAGAGGATTGATTTTTTGGTGAAGGGGGTTAATGAGATGCGAGTTACTCATTTTATCGATTTGTGCAAGGCGTTAATAAAACTCGCTGAAGAGATCAGAGGAGGGAAGAGAGTCAAGAAAGCTGCGAGCAAAAGCCTCACAAATGGACTTCAACAGATGATGGACACTCTCACTCTCGAGGACGTCACCGACAACGACAACGACGACGACGACGACGACGATGGAGACGAGTACAAATATGTCTCTGTCGGAATCGTGATTGAAAACTGCAAATCATTTCGCAGTTTCGAAAAATCAATGGCCGTCAAAGATATCAACGTCTTACTCGACCATATCATCAAAATCACCGGATTCGAAGTTGATATCTTTAAACAGATGATAACCGAAGCAAAAGGCGATTTAGCGCCATTCTCAGAAGACCCTGAATCCGCATTCTCTGGTTCTCTAGACGACTTTGACGATCTTGACGGTCCGGACTTTGAAGATGACTTTCCTAATGAAGGTGTTTTTGAAGAATACTTCAACCCAGACGGAACCCCTAACGCAAAAGCAAAAGGAATCATAAAATTGGCAGAGAAATGGTCTCAAAAGATCAACCTCATCTCAATCTTACTCGCCTCCCTCAAAAAACGTCGTCTTTGGCTTCCATACATCACAACCCTCTACACAACCACCAACGATCCTCATCTCGTCGCAAGCTTTATAAACGATTTCATCAAATATTCGAAATCAGTTCTTGAAGCTGTAGACGATTTAGTTTCGTCTCTTATAACGGCGCCGAGTTCAAGTTTCTCTGCGCAGGATATCATTAAAATGGACGCGCAATCAATCGACTCGCTTTCCAAGTCCGCTATAGCACTTGCCAATCTTGCAATTTCGGAGAGTACAGAGGATCAGTATACCGAATGGTTTAGAAAATGGAAAGTCGCATTTCAAAAGGATTTGTGATCTCTTATCCTCGAATATATTCTACTTCCAAAAGACATAACTTATCAAAAACTATTAAATTAAAGAAATTAATTACATAAAAGATAAACAAATTTCAGTCACTCACAAAACACAATCATTGTGTTATCCTCTATACACATCATAATCAATTTTCCTGTCTCCTCCACACTAACATTCACCTAAATTAAATAACAAATAGAAAAAAACAAGGTATATCATAGTCGCTGTATATAGATTGTATATAAAGAAACTCATATAAAAAAGCCGCATCCAAATAAATAAAAAAGCAGAGTATTAAAAAGATTCCCAAAACGCGAAAAGAAAAGACAACGATCCGATTAATCCGATTAAATCACCAGATCAAGAAAGAGGTAAAAGTCGAGTAAAGATAAAAAGAGTGAATTAGTCAATTTCTTGGTCTTCATTTTCCGTGGTGTGGTGAGGTTGCTGTGTAGCCTCAATCGCAGTCGTCTCTTGCTCTTGTCCATGCTGCTGCTGCTGCTGTTGCTGTTGCTGCTGTAAATGAAACACCCGTCGCCGCATCTCAACAAACCGGCTCCACCGACTCCCTCCTTCCTCCTGCTCACTCCGGAAATGCTCTGCGCGCATGCGTCTCGCGCGCGCCCTAGCTTCGCGTTCTTCGCGTACTCTTTGCAACGCCACGCGCCGTTCAGCTGCGGGCAGAAGTTGCGCGTTCCAGCGGTCAAGGAACATATTCAATCGCGATGTTTCAGCCGGATTAGCTGGCCCAGCTGGCGTATCCGCTGCCGAGGGAGATACAGGATCGAATAAACCCGGCGGAATATCAGGGATTTCAGCACCGACACGCAAGTTCAGATCAACGCGGCAAAGTGGACATTGCGATGACGAGTTGAGTAACCAAGGGTCGACACATGCCGCGTGAAAGCCGTGGTGACAGGGAAGTACACGAAGGTCTTGACCGGGGAGGAATGGGTCGAAACAGATCGGGCAGCCATCGAGGGGGATCATGGAGGCTGGGAGAGGTGGGACGGGGATAATTGCGTCGGCTGTATTCGCGTTGTCGTCAGCAGGCACCTCAATCTCGTCAGTCTCAGTATTATGATTGTTGTCCAGCGCAGCATTTTGAGTATCGTCCGTCTGCGCAGTCCGTGCCATCGAAAGACTTCTCCCCATTTCAGTATCAACCTCCTTTGCGGCAGCTTCATCTCCCTGACTTCCACCTGCGCTCCGATTATCGTAATTAGGCTCTGGCGGACCAGGGATCCTAACCAGCGGGATCGAGTCTAAAACAGCCTTGGCTAAACCTCGCGCGCGGTTAGTCCGCTGGACAGTACCGTCGGCGTTGGTAGTTAGTTGATACCGCTCGGGATGTCTATGGGCTCTAATTGCGCCGAGAATAATGATGAGTAAAAAGAAACAGGAAATAAGACCTGTAATGGAATACAAAACTACCATAGCGACGGCGGTTTTGGTGCTGCTGCCAGAGGACGTGTCAGACCCCGAAGTGGCCGCGGCCGCAGTGGCTACGGTCGCGGGAGTCCAGGTGGAGAAACCCGGGTTCGTGACGACGGAGGCGATAGTCTGGGTCGCAAAGACAGTTGTTGTCTGCTTCAACGCTGAAATACTTGTTTGCGCGTCTGAGGAGGACGTGGTCATCGTGAGCGCGTTGTAAATATCGGTGGTGTTGATGATGATGGAGGCGTCGAGCAGAGCTGCGCTGTTGTATGCGCTCGACCGGATCTGTTTGCCCACCGAAGCCGACATGACGGAAAAGACTGCGCCAATATCTGAATTGTACTGTTTATACGAGGTAGCAAAGTTGCAGGATTGCGAGAGGGTGGAGTATAAGAGAATGAACGAGGGCTCGAAGTTTGCTGCCTGGGCTACGGCGAGCGAGGCTGCGATGGTGTCGTCGCAGGAGATGTAGGCGATGAGGGATGAGTTGAGCTGTGTTGACGAATTTGCTGAGAACGGCATGATTTGGCCAGAGTACGTGATATTCTATATTCTGTTAGCACCACAGACACCTAGCAACTAAAAAAAAAAGTAGGAACATACGGAGCTGCCGGTCTTGGAGGCCTCGACGGTGAGCGGATTCACTGCAACAGTGTAATCCATCGACAACGACGCGCTTTCAATGTTGATCATATACGCATCTCCGTATCCTACTGACGCGTTTGTGCCAATGATCGAAAGCGTCGAAGTGTCAGATCCGCCGACGGTCTCTGCTGTCACTGTCGAAGTGGAGGAGGAGGAGTAGTAGTTGTATGGCGAGTACGAGGACGCGGGGACTTCCCACATCGGCCAGGCGGAGGCAGAGCTAACCAGAGCAGCCAGACAGCACAGGAAGAAGCGTCCTGAGGAGGGAAATGGTGTCTGAGAGGCCATGATGGCGGTTTAAGAAGGAGAAATGAAGGCAGTGATTCGAGACTCTGAAGGGTTGACAAGCGAACAAACCCGCCACGAAGACAACCGCAGTTCCGGCTAATTCACACAGAATCAACACAGATATCCAAAAGTCAAAAGAAAACAAAGAAGAAGAAAAAGCAACAGAAGAGCAGATTATTCCATCTGAGTGAGTGTTTTTACACAGCCGCTGTCGCTGAGCGTGTGTGAGTGTTACGTTTACAGCCTCTTCGACGTTCTGGGACGATAAGGTTTTGCGAGTTTTGATACAGCTTACTATTTTTATTGAAATCCTATTGGTATCTTCACTGTGCTTGTTTGATTTGTAGTTGTTGTAATGGCAGTTATTTGATCAGTAAATTTTTAAAATATCAATTATTATAAACAAACAAGATACAGCTCTCTTGTCCAGTCAGTTAATACATTATATCATTTCTTACTAATACATATATATATAGTTTAATTCAGGTACACTGATTCAGTTGGACTCAGTATTGTGGTCACTAAGTATTCAGTATTTTTAATGTAAAAGTGTGTGACAAAATGTATTCCGCTGAGTGATATTTATAGAACTGTGCAGCATTAACTCAAGCTGCCAATGTGATAACAAGCAATAAAGATAAACTTATCTCCAACCTCCACACTCTCGTTTCAATTCTCATGACTCAAAACCTCAGACACACACTGTAAAAGTTCTCAGTTCAGCGTGAGTTCGTCTCACAATGCTCACATAAAAGCTTGCGCCAGCAGCCCGCAACGATATTGGCGCAGTAGGAACTCCTCCCAAGCCACTTCTTTCTCCCAACGTCACCATCTCAATTCTTATCTGCGCATCAGTCTCAGCAATGAGCTACTCCTCAACCTCAACCTGAGCTCAAAGTAGACAGTGTGGTTATAAACTTCTTCACACCAATCTCAACTATAAATTACTCCTCTTTCTTCTCGACCTCGGTCTTGAGCTCAAAACTAGACTTATAAACATTAACCCCCGCTACAATCTTGCCTCTCCAGCTCTCGCGCTTTTCATCCGTCATCTCCTGATGCACAAACTTCTCCAAAATTTCATCGTCTTTGCCCATGCCAAATTCAGAATCCAGCATAGATTGTCGAGAGACATAATCTTGACGGCGATCGTGTTGCAAGATCGGAGAGTCGAATGCATTGAAGATGATTGAGACTAGATATCGCACGGCAAAGTATACATGCTCGGACATTAACACCGTAGTGAGCAACATCCACGGACGCATCGAAACTAGCATCCCCGAATCCTCCCCGCCTTCACTAACCGTAGGTGAATGTCTATACAATGACACAAGCGACGATGTAGTCAACGATCCCAACCACGTCAAAAATACCAGATTATGAAGCCACGCACCGATCGACTCGGCTTTACTAGGAATAGGTCTCTTAGTATCAAGACAGATCTTGACCGCGTCTCCGCGCAACTCAACCCAATTATTCACAAACGAAAACAACGGCGCGAGCGGCCACACCGTCGAAAACAACGATAAATATCCAAACTGGACAATCATCTCGCGGTAATCTTCGTCAACTTCGTAATCGGGAAACTCTTCCTCGGCGCGGACGCGTGTCAAAAACGCAGACTCGGCGGGCTCGTCGTTGTACACAATCGCTTGCGCGCCGGTTACCTTGTTTGACAACTTTCGCGCTTCTTTAAACAATCGGCGCTGAATATAGGGTAACAACGTCTCAACAAAGAAGTTAATCGCCTGAGCGGTGGCAGTAAAATAAATATACTGCTGTCGTAACCGTAAAGTGTTAATCGTAAAAGTCTTCGACTGCGCCGCGTTCTCGCCCATAATCTTCTGAACGGTCGTGGTGATGAAGTCGATATTCGGCGCAATCAAATGGCCAAATGGTAAGTACACGTACGACGACAGAAAGAGACCCATGTACGAGGTCAAAATGTTCAGTACAAACATCTTTTGTGTCATTGAGGTCTCGTAGGCATACGCAGTGACATGATTCTCCCAATCCGTCATCTTTGTCACGACGATACTATAGAACGCTGTAAAAGTAGGGACCAAAGTAGCTAACAAAGCAGTAGGCAAAAACACTAAATACTGCTTCAAGGGACCATCGTAGATCTCAGCGAGGAAGATCTCAATCACAAAGACCACACCCTGCAACGCCATCAACAGCACACCAGCCACTAGCGCCGTCGGGATCGAAGTAAACTGCTTCACCACACGCTTCCAGGATGGATAATACTGTTCGCGTTCGCCAGTCACTGGGTTTTCGCGTTCAGTTTCGCCTTTAAATGTAGGTCGCGCAGCGTGCAATGACGCACATCCCTTAACGCCCCATTTCGTCGCGAGCTCGACTTCCTTATGTTTCCACGCCTCGGCAAACACGCAGCACCAGACCGTGCTAATCACAGCAAAAATGGGAGAAAACGGAGGCAGGAAGAAGTACGCCATGAGACCAGCGATGGTGGGGAAGAGAAGCCATTTGAAGTAGTACTGCAGGAAGGCAAAGTAGAGCGCAATTTTCTCGCCAAATACGTCTCTGATTAGCTGCAGCTCGTCGTCGTCAAGCACATACTTTGTAGACCACCGTTTGATCCAGGCCTACTTTTGTTAGCTTTATTTTACATAAATCAGCAAAAGATACGTACGACATCGAAAGCGGGATCATGCGGCGCGAAGATGGTCGAGATGTACGCCCACTCGCCTTCGCCCGGCGTGATTCCGAGTCCGTGATCCAGTTCGGAAGCGGTAAGTCGAGCGTGGACGAGACGTAGACGCTCTGCAACAGTGTATTCCTGGGCTTCAGCTAAATCTGAGGGAGGAGAGGGGGCTGTTGTGCGTACACCCATGAGCCAGTCACGCACTCTGTACTCGTTAGCAGTTGGTCATATAAAGTCAAATAAATAAAGAACGTACTGGGACTGGTAGGACGCGATAGAAAGAACAGCATCAGAGGCTTTGACAAAAATAAAGACAGCACCGGGTCTATCAACGCGAAGGCTAAACTCGAATCCAGCGGTCGCTAGCTGGGACAGCGTGTACTTCAACCCATCTTCAACCGCCTGGGGAGTTTTCTTGTCTGCAGGAAGAGCAGCCTGTTCACCGTCAAATACAAGAATAACATCCACATCGAGACTTTCTGGCGCAACAGCGAGGGTTTCGGAGGGAGTTGGTGAAGACGGAGTTGCTGGTGTTGTTTGCGAGGGAAGCGATGCCGCTGCAGCGGGACTCGGATCAGCCATGTCACAATTCAGTTAAATCCTCAGATCTGAATGTGTTATTCGGTTCAGAATACAATTGAGTCTGTACCGCAAAAACAAGGGAAGAGTGTGGATATGCGGATGAGAGTAGTGAGTAGTGAAAGTGAGTGCGGGAGTTGAAAAAAGTGATGACGATTGGAGGGCCCTGGCCCTAAGCCGGAAGGGGTTGACGCCGTGGAAGGCACTGCTCAGCTGTGCTGTATGGATTATCGTACTATTGTGTTATTGAGGCTACTATGAGGAAGAGGATAGGAAGGAGAGAGTAGAGTAGGAAAAGAGCAGGAGTAAGAAGGAGAGAGAGATCACGATAAGAAGCAAAGGAGTATCAAGCAAGAGTAGCAAGATGGAAACGGTTGAAGTGAATATGCAGGGAAGCCGGATCGACCCCTGAGCAACGATCCACGAGACCCAGTACATGTTTGCTGCTTTTCCTGTGGCCCAATCTACAAGACTGGTTAGCTGATAATAGTCTAGTTGGTAGATAGTATATATTCCATATTATCTACTTGATAAAGCGGCTGTGCCTGCGTCGAGCAGCAGATGCCCGGAAGTTGCCTGTCCTGGTTGCCCTGTTACTACGTCACTCGTACTTATATACCCATAACTATAATATAAACACTAAGCATAGTACAACAACGTATCCTGGGTACAATAATACAGAGAAATGCGGAGATCTCCGGAGGGTCTTTGTTTACAAGATCATCTTGCCCCTCTCGCGGCGATGATCTTCCTTCAAACGTAAACAGTACCACTCTAAATAGTAAACAGATATTATATTGTTTGTTTACGAGTGTGTTGGCAGGGATGACTCACGCTGTATCCGAGAAGCCGGTGAGGGGGAGAAAAGGAGGAGTAGAGAGGAGAGGAATGGAGGGGTTGATGACTGGAGGCGATCAGCAGTATCCCAGCAGTACTTTCTAGTATTACTAGTTTAGTTATTGTTTTGTGTTTAGTAGTATTTATAAGTAATTACTGTAATTACTAGTATTAAAGAGTAAATGTGGGCTGTATTATCAAACTATCTATTATTACAAATATAATCCAGATCAGATCTCTGCATAAACAGCTCATCAGAACAGCCCGAAAATACGCCATTTTGCAGCACTCGTTGAACCAGCCCTTGCGATCTGTTTTGAACCTGCTAAAACAATATGACTGAAGGCTATTTGAATTTCATTAAAGAGCTTTGAATTTTATTATTATAATTGACCGTTTCTGTTCGTATTAAGAGAATTCTAGTTAATTGTTAGATTGTCGCTGAGATATTTTAAAATACTTGCATAGAATGCTTCTACTATACTAAATTCACTAAATATACTATATGCTAATAAAAGGAAGTAATAAGTAGTAAAGCGAAAAAAAGTCTAGAATAGCAAGCCAACTTAAAAATTGAACATTCAAAACTGTGAATGGCGAATTTGGAGTCATGTGTGAGCATGGACACGATCGAACTGATGCAAGAATTGCGCAATTAGTTATTAGTATTACTATTTACTATGATGAATTTTATACATTCTATGTGTTTGTGAATGTTTTATAGTATATATTAGTGTATATACTAACAAGAATACAAGAATTATAATGCAATGCAAGAAGTCAAGACTATAGTGTAATGCAATAACACAGTACAAACATAGAACAAATATCGTCGCTATCACAACTCACACAACCTTAAACTACAGATTATTCTCCAGACACTAAATATATTCATTTTTACTCTGACAGTGTAAAATCCGGATTCACGAAGGAATGGATAAAGTTAGCCGAGGAGACATTTTGATGATATGAAGACCCACAAGGTTCTGGTGAAGAATTTTCATGTGTACGTGTATTATGTGCTATTCAACAGAGTACTATAATACTATAATACTACAATACTATTAGAATTACAGAATAATTGAATAGAATACATTATAAGAAGAATGAGAATAAAAAATAACGAAAGAAACAACACAACAGAAACAGAACAAGTGAAGGATCGAAGACGACAAGGATGCTTGGACACGACAGGACGCCACACCTTAATTGACGCCTGACGCCTTGGACTTTTAATGATTTTTGTGTTATTCTGTAGTATTGTATTTTTCATTATTCTATTTAATACTATTCCATTTTACTTTATTATATTCTACATATCAAGTTATATAATGGTATAATATAGTAAACAGTAGCAGGCATAGCATCAAACCAGCAGAACACGTGCCCGGCAAGTCATTTCCGCTACCGCCGCAACGGGAAATGCGGCTCATTTGTTAGCGCGTGTCTCGATGCTGGGGATTAAATGCAAGTGGGTTAGGTTACTCGATTAGGAAATATTATTTATTTCGATTAATGTGCTTGTTCCTGACTGACCACGGGGTTTCTTATTGTAGTGTTGTATTCTGCAAGTATTATACTACAGTTATATTATTCTATAATACCATTATTATATAGTAACTGTACTGTAATACTTCGTACTATAGCAATAATTAAGCGAGCGCCGCGCCGCGGCCGGTTTCCGCTTTCGGGGCGCCGTCGGTCGCCGGAACCCTCGTCTTTCCTGAACCAGTTCAGTGTTCCCCAAACGCTCGTCATCTGCTCCTCCTCTCGTGTATATATATATCCCTCTCGTTCTCCTGCGCTGCTTCTCGTTTTCTTCACAATACTCAATTCAAAATGCCTCACATTCGGCCCCCTCCATCATACTCTCCTACGCTCGTCGCATCTAAGCCGGACCAGCGCATTCTTCCCATGGCAGCCATCAAAGCCCAACCAGCACCCCGCGCACTCGAATTCAACCTCGTGATCGAGTCCCCTCCGCTGATCTGCTACGGCAACCGCGACCACTCCACCGGCGCCTTGCTCTCAGGACTTCTCTTCCTCTACGTCAACGCCTACGCGGTGCCCATGAAGTCCGTCACTCTCGAGCTCATCCAGGAAATCTCCTTCAGACGGCCAACTTCCCCGGCCTGCAAGCCCTGCATCAAGCAGGTTAATGTGCTCAAGCACTGGGACCTGCTCTCGCACGAGTCTACTCTGCCGCGGTCAGAGTACGGATACCCGTTCTCGCACCTGCTCGCGGGTGACCTGCCTGCTTCGACTGCCTCATCGCTTGTTGGTATCTCGTACCATCTCAGAGCAGTTGCTGTGCCATTGGCAAGGGACCTTGACAATATTACTTTGTCGCGCTCAATCTCTGTGTTCAGATCAGTCGTGTCAAATGATATCCGCAGATGTCTTCGCGTGTTCCCGCCAACTTCTCTCAACGTGACTGCATCATTACCCGCAGTCTGCTTCCCCAAATCCGAATTCACCCTCAACATCGCCGTCAACAACCTCGTCAACAAGGAAAAACGCACCCGCTGGACTATGCGCAAGTTCTCGTGGTCGCTCAACGAGATCGGCAAGCTGAAACCATCAGCCTGTGCTAAACATATCTACTCGGCCACCGCGCACGAAGACATGCGCCAGCTCTCCACCGGCGATCTTCGTCGCGGCTGGAAAACCGATTACACCGGCGACGGTGAGATTGCGCTCGAGGTACCGATTTCGACTTTTACTGACGACACAAGCATCCCTGCCGCGTGCAACGTGTTTGTGCCTGAGTTGGGATTCTCGGTCGAGCACTCTCTCGTCGTCGAGATGCTCGTGTCGGAGGAGTACGTCCCTGTTGGTGCGCACTTTGCGCCTTCTCCAACCGGAGCTGCGCGTATCCTCCGCATGCAATTCGCAGTCGATCTGACTGAGCGCGGCGGACTCGGCATTGCCTGGGACGACGAAGTTCCTCCTACGTACGACGACGTGCCGATTTCGCCGCCAGGATACGATTACCTGGACGCAAACAGCGATGTGGAGCATTTGGTTATGTAATTGGGAATGGTTAAGGAGTTGGTATTGATTTTTGCATGGCGTTTAAAAGTGTATATTATATCTATTATCTATTATTATTAATTTTATTCTATTATCTATTTTATATTCTATATCCTCAGTAATATTTTACAGTATTTAGTAATGTTACTGAACCTGCTAATGGAAAAAGAATCAAATTTTTCCTAAACCGGTCATTGCGTCATCGCATCGCTTTCAAAGCCACGAAAAACTCACATTGAACGCTTGGTTTCTCAAAGCTTCACAAAGCATCGGCCGTCTAGACACAGTCAAATATTCACTCTTTTCGGAAAAGTATTTACTTCTTTTGGAAGAATACTCCGGGAAAGATTCTTGAATAGGCAAGTTTTTTGCGTTTGGGATTGCCACGACAAATGTCCGAACAGCAAAGCAACAGAAATAGGCGAGTTTTGAAGAATGTGCGCTTGAAGAAAATGAATAAATTGAACAGGAAAAAATTTTATTGCGTTCAGGTTTGCTAGTTTGTGCTGTTTATAAGTTACACTGTGTTTGTTTGTGTGAATTAATGCCCTTTGTTAATTGTTGTTAAGAAGAGTGTTGTCGGATATCGCCGAATTACTTAGTTATTCTGTACTCACTGTCATAATACACTATGCTAATTATATTTTACTAGTAGTATACTAGTTATGTCCACATAATACACTATTCCGTACACTCACTGAAGTGACTCAATCCTCTTTTACAGTGTGGCTGCTCATCGTGGCTGATTTGACTCAATCCCTTGCAACCGTCTAGAATATGTAAGCAATAAGGGGTTTGTGGATATGGATTTGATTGCTTCTTTCGGATTTCATGACTATGTAAGTTGTATTACAGCTTATATTGTGTGAGTACAGGCTTAGAAACAGTTACAGTAATTGCATAATATTATCAGTTATACTATTCAACAAATATCTATTTTGCTAGCTTTAATCAATCACACAAATCAGCCCATCAATCCTAATCAGATCAAAACTTCCTCATAAAAGCTCAGTCCATCCGCCACATCCCATTCTGAACCGCCTTCTTTTCACACTATTTTCTAAAATGATCTACGTCGGTAAAAAGAGTTTTGACAGCAATAGTCCTTGTCGGATTATCTCCGCATTTCTTTGCTTGGGATCTTGTGCAGGGTCAGAGATGGACTTTTAGAACCTGTGGCACAGTATCAGGGTTGTTGGTGGAGTCCATGATGCTGTACTGATTATGTATGTGATATTGGGAAGCACAAAGGGTGTATGTAGTATGCTCCCAGAGCGTGTGTATCTGTGTATTATGACTACGGCAAACCTATAACTATATATATATAATGAAGGTGGCGGGATATGGTTTACCCGTCAGCGTCTAGATAACATACGAAGTGAGTCCGTAATAGATTAAGGAGTGACGCCGTTCTTAAGACCTGCTCTTAGTATTGTACTTGCTATTGTTGCTAGAGTGGCAAGCTCCTATATCGGTAACGAGGATGTGCATGTGGTGAAGGTGAAGTGTCGTCTAGTAGTCGTTACCCAACAAGGCATAAGCCCTTGGGGTAGCTTCATGACATAACGGGAATAGTGAATTTCAGATATAGACCGCAAAATGTAGAGTTGTAAACGGGTTCTTTGACTAAAATTTGAATCTTTAGAGATGACTACTAAATATCTTCTTTCTACTTGAAGCAATTATCGACGACTTCTATATAAGCTGACTAAATTTATTATTATATTGACATAATCTCAACTCTGCACTTACGATTTCCTGGTAGTAGACCTGCTCGAGGAAATCTCTGGTACATTCATAAGGCAAATATTACATCTATAAGCTTATGAATTCAACTAAGGATTATGTAATACTTCGTAGAAATTACAGCAGACTCTCTACATCAGTGCACACGTCTCTATATATCAAATAAAAATCATGACATACATTAATGTCTAGTTACTTAAAAAAGCAAGTTAAAGAAGTACCCCATGCATACATGCAAAAACAAACCGTCAGAAAAATCCTTCCATAATAACAATAAAAAAAAACAGTATATAAATCAACTCGCATAACACATTGTCAATTCAAGTAGACACAGCTAAATAATAACTTGTAAAGTATACGTGACTAAAATAGCCAATGTCAACACCAACACACCATACTGCGCAATCAAACACGCAGCTAAACAATCCATCTGCGGAACATGCTCCATATCCTCCGGTGCGAAAAAGGTCGTCAAATATACCTGCGACGTCGAACTAGGCACACCTGACGACATGATTATCACAAACGCGAGAACGAGATTGTCTTCGTCTATAATTCCCGAATGTCGCAGCCCCTGTGTGAACGCGATCGCAATAATCGGCGTCAATACAAGTTTGGCGATGACTATTGCTACTAGGTATTTCCAGAATCCTTTAGGTAGAGATTTGATTGATAACCGGCCAATCATACCGCCCAAAAGCAGCAATCCGAACGGAACACACGCGTTTCCAATAAACTCGGCAAAATCCATCACAAAGTCTAGTGGTGGAAGTCCGTCAGGTGCTGTAGGCATGTTATAGTCAGTCGCGACAAAGAGCGCTTTAACAGGGTCAATAACAGCTACCACAATCGAGACAATCAGCGACGCAGTAGGTGGCTGATACAGATTCCTCAAAAAGATAATCAACCGCGCTAAAAACACGTTATGCTTCTCCGTCTTGATCTCAGCAGTAATTGCACTCACAACCGGATCCAGCGCATCACCATCATCATCCTCGTCCTCGACAGTCTCAACAGTGTCCACAGTCTGCGCATCTGCTTCCTGTCGCGCGTTAACTCGTCGTCTAATAGAGCGCACTCCAGCAGATTCAACAGGTCTCAATGAATTTCTCCGCGACGAATCCATCGTCTCAGTTGTCGTCATCGGCACCAACACAGACGTCCGCACCAGTACCGGATTCGCACGACCAACTAATCCTTTACCTGTCGACGCTGCTTGCGTCGGAGGCATCATCTCGAATTCATCGTAGTCGCTTGGTTTTGAACTGTCGGCCGAGTCTCGCTTGCTCGAGTCTGACGATTCAGATTCAGTTGCTTTCTTCTTAAACATCCGCTTGAATTTGGAGCCTTTTTCGCTCTTCTCCGCTTTCTTCTCTAACGCTGGATCACTCTCAAGGTCCTCTAACGGCGTCTTAAAATCATGCTCAACGAACTGCACACATCCACCAGCAAACATAAACGCAACATACACAGACATAATAACAGAAACATACGCAATTCCCTCGTCCTCATCCCCGGTCTTGAATGGCTTACTCGCCGTGATTGTCATAACGTAGGCCATTGGAATGTCGCCTGAATTGCTGAAAATGGCTGCCATCGCCGAGCCTCCGCGCCAGTACTTGGGGACAGGAGTGAATATGCTCAGAATCAGCCTAGATACGTTAGCAAGTTACACAAGACATAGCGAGGGGTGTACATACGCAAAGAGCACGCCAGCGGCCATGTAGATGCAGGACGAGAGCACGCATATGCCGACTGTGCGCATTGTCCCTGAATCGAAAGCCACAACGACTTTACTAAACACAATACAGGGAAGGAAGTAGTTAATCAGCATTGACGAGACTTTCTTGCTCGTATGGATATCCAGGACATCTATCCCAATTAGCTATGCACTTCATAAACATCCAAATAACATACTTTTCTTGGCGAAGTAGATTCCGGCGCTGACGGACAGACAGATCTTTATGATAGGCTTGATGGCCACGAATATCGAGGCACCGATGCTCATCGACATTTTGCTGTGTTATAAATTCTAGATTCCCAGATTCCTCCGGGATGTGTATATATGTAGCGGACTTAGCTCCGGTTTATAGTAGTATAACTGGATATACTAGGCTCTGAAAGAGAGAACGAAAGAACACGGTCTGCGACAGTGGAGGTAGGTTCAAGAGGGACGCTGGGGACTCTAGACATCTAATCCACAGATGTCGTGAGTGTTGTATAGAGATAAAAAGGAGATGATAGTTGGATCAGAAGACGAGAATGCAGATCTATTGAAGAATTAGTCGCTGTGGAGAGGACAAGAGTGGAGATGAAAAAACTGAAAAAGCTGAACTCACATATCCCACACAATAAACGGTGCTCACAGCCTTTATTTCAGTCTCGGCAGTACAGGTCGCACTCTGATAAATTCCCACACAACGAAACTAAACCAGCAGAAAGAAGCAAAAACAAGAGCAAAGAAGACAAGACGAAGCCGCGGTGCAGGAAGAATCGAAGCAATTTCTGACTTGTTGCTTGAAGGGAGTCTCGTTTTTCCGGATAAGATAGTTAAGGGCTAACCCTAAAAGAGTAAAGTTTGCACAGCGTTGAGTCAAGTATGTGGGATTAACTGAGCAGAAAAGCAGCAAAAGAAGAAGAATCTGGTGCTGAGAAAGATATTTCTGGGAAGGAGATCAGTGTCGAAGAGAAGGAGAGGAGTGGTGAAGACGAGGAAGAGAAGGCGGTTAAGGATAGAAGAGAGCAAGCAGTGCAGGCGGGGAAAATTAAGTGCCTCTGTACTCGATTGGGATTTTACTTTTTATGGCTATTTGCTCTCTATTCATTATCAGTGTCTGCTTTAAATTGCTTTATAATAGTATAATAGAATAATATTATAATAGTATTCTTACGGTATTATATTTCACTATTGTATTTTACTATTATAGTGATAACTATTGCAGTGTAATTACATTACTGCAAACAGCACTTGTAATCCGCGTCGGTCTTACTCCCAAGGTCTTATAAACGGCCATCTTTAAGTCCATTTGTGCGTTTGTACATTCAAATACTATGATATCATTTTAATATTTTACAAATACTATTATTATTTACAATTATACTGAAATACCACAATATTCTTCTCATGTACTCGCAAATACCAGTACTATTCAAACGTGGTCCCCCCACACTTTATTACTCATATATTATATAACTAATCTTGGCACCCCCCGCGCACTAACCAATTTTACCCCACGGGCTGGATTAAAGAAGTATACAACGATGATTGTTTTTGTAATAGTCATAGAATTCTATTGCATAATAGAATAGTATCTGTAATAAGTTATAACAGAACAGTAAACTATAGTAGAATAATACAATAAACAATATAGCACATTTTAAATACAGCTTGGTTATCGTACTAACTTATCATAACAATCAGCCAAGAACTCCACAGACCAACAAGCCCCTACTCCACCAACCTCCCCCTCGCAATAACGCCATTTTCGCCCCTTTCACCGTTATCTCTAGTCAGTCTGTGCTTGTGTTAATTGTCTAGGACTTTGGCTTTAAACTCAGTGGTTGACAATGATGACGTGGAAGAGTGGTGTTGCAGAAACATCCCGTTGTGACCATCCCGCACCGTGGAGTGCTGCCCGATATAGTAGTGTAGCTTTGCTCTGCTACTCTTCTATGCTACTCATCTTCTTTGTTGATTTTGCCTGCATTAATATGAATTATTTCCAAATCATCTCATTAAATCTTAACTAGCATTTTTGCTCTCGCAACTTAGTTGCCCAGATCTTAAATGTCATCTTAAGCTTATAATATCAAGCCCGGATCAGCCAAGCACAGCATCCATACCCAAGCTTAATATCTGAATACTACCCTGCCAGCAACCTGTAAAAGCACTAAAATCCGACCTCACTTTGAATACTTCGTCTCGCACTCTGATCATTACTATCCAACTTGTCCACCACGTCTTGACTTGAAGTACTGCCATATTGGGAAATTTCTACATAATCTGATTCTTGGACGCGTGAGCCACCACTTCATTTCAGAGTGACTTCTAGGCTTGATCTACCCAAAATATTGACGGTCATAATACTCATGCTTTAAGTAAATAACTCATGCTTTAAGTAAATAACGCTTTCTTGACTACAGCATTCATAATAACTAACTAAGAAACTTGTCATATTCATAGCCAATAATGATCTCTGCAGACAATGCATTGATACTATTCGTCAAGATGCAGTTATATCGAAATTCATTAGCAGCGAATCCCAATCCTTTGTATTCCCAGTCCTGTAATGTTCTCCAATTGCCTTCTGAGCCTATCATTGGTTTCAAGCATACTCAAGCGTCGCGGTCTCAGTATGGTATAAAACCTTCCTTCCAACGGGTCACGCTGTGGATATCCAGATAATTCCAAGAATTTTTCAGAGCCATTATCTTCTGCTGGATTCCAGCTAAACCTCTTCTCATATGTGTCAAAGCTACACTCGATAGGTCCAGATTTCACGCGAATTTCACCGGATTGGACGTAGTACTTGTACTCTTTCGTATCAGCTTCGTCACTCACAAAATATCCCATTCTCATATTCTGAATTCTGGGCTTCGAATGCGGTACTGCTTCACCTACGCATACAGGAAAGTACTCTCCATTGCGACGACTGATCTCCTCAATACTTTCACGAGAAAGATGTCCATGATAGATGTAGTCATTATAAACGCGCAAGTACAGAGTGACTGTCGATATATAATTCTTTGGATCGGCAGTAAATTGCTTCCACGACCGCCTCCGCGACAAGTTACAGGCTTCCAACACCAGCGCAGTTTCAATTCCTGAGCACGGTACTGTAAGCCTACTCAAGTGCTTGGGATCCGATCGCAAAAATTTGATAATACCTGCCTCGGTAAATGATGAGTATTTTCCGATATGAAGCTCTCTCAAATATTTGCAGAACTCTACTAAAGTATCGAGAACTCCGTCGGTAATCAGACCAACTGAGAATGTATCCAGTGTTTGAAGACTGGTTAGGTTTTGGAAAAACGAGATAGTCGCATTGCTCATACTGTCCGACTCAGTAGGAGAACCACAATTTGATGAAAGCACCAGATGTTTCAAGTTCCGCATCATCGGACCACAGAACGCAACAACGTGATAAACGGATTCCTTTGAGCAATGTAAGCTAAAGGTATGTAAAGCGCATGGCTCATTTTCTGATTGTGGGTTGTGCTCGATTCCAGAAAAAATCAATGGTAGCAATATAATGTCATAGTGGTATAGCCATAGACGGAACTCAAGCAGACCATCTTGCAGTCGTCTTTTCAAGAGTTTAGCACTCTCCTCGGCATGAGAATGAGAAATTGCTCCAATAAATTCAATCGGAAAAGAGTATTAGGAGCTTGAAGCAAACATGCAAACACGTCATGCCGATCTACTTCGCTGTTGCAAGTGTCTATCTTCAACGATCTCGCATTGGCAAGCAGTGGAACAAGCCTTTGCGCAAAATCCAAATCAAAGCCGTTTATATCACTGAAATCAAATGAATGCAGTGTGGATTGACACCAGTTGACTACTTGATAAAAAATTTCGTTGTTGAATGCTGCCGAAGATGATAGCGATTCGAGCTGTTCGAACTTGATGCCATAGGGCCAGCCATAAGGCCAATCGGGCCTTTTGCCAAGTGCCATGTAAAGATGATATCTACCAATATGGAGTATGATGATGATGATGATGAAGTCTAATTTATTGTCTACTTAAAACACCTGACGTTATGGTCGACACTACCAATATGGAGTAATACTGGAGCAACTTTTTTGAACTTTCGACGAACAGATTCTTTTGCAGCATATTTGTAATCTGGATCTTCAAAATTGTCCCAGTATGCCGATGTACGAGCCTTCGAGAGCATGTTCCAGCGGCGGCTAACCTGTGAAACGAGTGAGTGAGCGAGCGTATGCATCATGATACAGGTGGAAGCACTCGTACCAGTTCCAATTTTGCTACTTCAAATGAGCGCATATAGTCAAATATTTGGAAAATGAGTTCATTTGGGAGCATATTAATGCTGCAATCCTGTCTAATCTTTGCATTGCCTTTCTTTCGATCTTGGCTGTAGCTCTGTCTCATGAGAACGCCTTCATGTGGTCGTAACGGGAGTACAACGTTTAAAGATGTGCTTGAATTCATTTTTAAGACATAATGATCTGAAATAAAACAGTGCTTTTATTCGCCTTTTAAGAGTCCTTGGTTCTGCAACATGACCGCGTGGGTGTGATATGTTCTTCCCAAGTCGACTCTCACGTTTAGAGCCCGGCTCAAATGGAAAGTTTGTACATAATCCGATTCCTGCAGGCAGAGTTTTTAGGAAAATTGTATAGTAATATATAAAAAAGATTATTTTATCAAATGCAGTTTACTTATGTGGTGGCTCAAAAGCTCCTTTCTCCTTTCTCAGCGTATGCATGCTACAGGCTCATCAATATTCAGACAGGCTTTGCTAGTCACCGCGTGTGACTCTAATCACACCATTAGTACTGAAACGCGTGTTTAAACTATTTCCGACCGATAAAATGTACCAGGAGCTATGGATGATGGTAGATACCTGTATGGTTATCTATCGTTAGCATCTGGTAATGTAGTTTACAAGCGCGAACGCGATACAGCACAAGCACAAATTCAACAAGTTGCTATATTTACAACGACAGTGACAATAGAATTATAGAAAATATAAATAAATTTAATTTATCTATTAAGTGGCTGTTATGTATTTCTTGAGCTTTTTTTTTGAGTCATTTCCGGTATTTTTGCAGACGCTACTGTGTCGAATAACCATGCAATGTTAGCCCTTCCAAACCACAAGCACCCAGGTGTACAACGCGTTATCATCGGCAAAAACCTTAGCAATGACGCAACAAATTATTAAAGTAATGCAGCAAGGTTCGCTTAACATAACTAGTAAACTAATTTTTAATAATTATTGTTGTGGTGGTGATTAATATAATAATTTATAAAGAATGTGTGGGGTAAGTGTTCACTCGCTTGTTGATTACATTACAGTTGAGCTAATTCCGCAAACTGCTTACTTATATCTTGTCTTATCCATGGTTATACATTACTATCACTCATACACGACTTCGCAATTTACCCTATTATTCTATTTTCCACAATAATCCAGCTCACCAGCTCATCAAATCATTCAAATCCCTGCACGATCCGCGTGCTGTCATTTAAGCTTTTCATCGTTTGTTTACTTTTCTCCCACCACTCTCGCTGCGGCGCGTTCTTCCTCTTCCCGAAATCCCAACCACAACATCTCATCTCATCTCAGATCATTGCCGCACTGGCTGCACCGCTCATCTTCCTTGCACATTTTACCCCTATTATCTTCTCACCACTCCTACTATCACTGCAAGGTTTTTATAAGGGACTTATAAAATTATGACAGCGCGCAACAAACCATCACAACCACCACACCAGGAACTGCCCTGGTCCACAAACAAATTCGAGTTTCGTCCTGCTCCTTCTGCTATTTCTGCTCCTAGCGCTTTGTTTTCTTTGTCAAAAAGTCATGGCCTATCATTAAAATCGGACTCTAGTATGAACTCAGCGTCGGCAATAGCAGATGCCGCAGGCGGCGATGTAATGGATCTTGATTGCTGGACTATCCCGCCTTTTTCGACACAGCACATCATCAACAACAATAAAGAAGATTTAGATGATCAAATGCGTCGTATGAAAAAACGACGTATACGACTTAGCGACAACAGTCTGGTAACAACCCGCAGTCGGGCAAAGTCTTCTTCTGCCCACACTATACCAGAACGTCAACAACCAAGCAATGAAGTGGTCTTCACTGGCACACCGGCTAATTTCTACTCCTTTTCGGATTTCTTGATATCAGCTGATTCTGAATTGGAATCATCGTCGCGAAAACGGAAGGCTGATGATATGCTTGATGAGACAAACCACAACAGCTATAGCAACACTTCGCCGCAGCAGAAGCAGCAGCGGGTACGACGACGAAGTCAGAGGATTTGCGCAAAGTTGCCTATAGCGCCATCCAGACGTATTTCAGCTCATAAGAAGCAGCAAGTACAATTAGCTCGCAGCAACATATCCACACCCACTGAACAGCAATCGCCCCGCAACGACGAAGACGGCGATATCTCAATGAGCATCGAAGATTCAGAGGAGCGAAAAATTATTAGCGTCAATGCCATGATGAGGATTTCGAAAGAGCTGCTTGATCAGGAGCTGTTGATTAGTGTGTTTGGATATTGATTATGGGATTCAAACTAGCTTGCTGTGGTTATGAGTGAGTTTGGAATGAGTGTATGATAAATGATTCAGACTCTCTACATCATCAGTGTTTATAAAATTCAAATTCTGATAAGAGTCAATGTTATAAGAACAGCTGTTCGATGATGACAGTGGTTACGATTAGTGAGATTATGCAGTACGAGTTGGAAGGCGTTTAGTGTGTTTAGTGTGCATTGGCGTATGTTTAATTGACGGTGTTATAGGAGTGAAAATAATCGAAATTCAGACTCGAAAAAGAGTCGGAAATTGCAGTTTTGTCGCAAACTAATTAATATAAAAGCAATTTAACTGAGTCGATGACGATATCAAGGAGAGTTGATTATGTGAGCAGGGGCGTTCGACAGGAGCAGCAGTCAATTCAGCAGCGCTCTTTGAAGGAGCACATTGATGATAAATTATAAAGAATAATGCAGAATTGCCAAGAGCAGTGCTTTATTTGCTCTAGAAAGTCGTGTGCCAGTGAAGCGTGTGTGTGGGCTCGCGTGGGTGGCCAGACTTGAGTGGGCTTTTTTACCCGTTGTCAGTAAGGGGCAAGGCAGGGCAAGGGAGAGCAGAGCCGCTGTAGAGCGCATCATTGCAGCATTACTGTGAACACTAGCAGCTGAAAGATAGTATTTGTTATGTATATATAGTCCGCATTATACTATAATGCAACAGCTATCTTATACATATATCCGCAGTCAACACAGGTGAGTAAGGGGAAGCGGACAGTCGCGCTGGCTGCGATCACTAAAGTTGCCGCTAACGACGCGTCTTTAGTGAACGCACAGTGACGCGACGCGAGCGCGGTCAGTCAGCGCTGACGGTTTCCTTACCATGCTACACAAACACAAACGAACTCAGTGCAGTTAGACTTGATATATCCAGTGTTTACAATAATACAAATACAAATACAGATGTAGATACTCAGCCAATTCAGCTCCTCTGCCTAGACGCGTAGGACAGGTTCGCGTAGCTGACCCAGCACCTGCTCGCACCACCGCCCACAGCACCATCACCACCAACCTCCGCAATACGAGCCGAGGCGGTGGAATCACTCGCGATATCAGCAAATTCAAGATCAAAACACGATATCAAATATCTGTCAGTCTGCAAACGCGGACCCGTGAGTCCGCGGCGCTCAAAGCCGACGCGGGAAGCACGGGTCAGTGCTTTTACCTGAGTTGAGGGGGGTTTTCCTGGCCAGGTTAACCCTTCACTCCTCGACTGGGACAGCGACCACTCCTCCTACGCTCCCTTAATTCACTCTCTTTTCTTCCCTCCTTCCTCTCTTCAGTCCTCTCCTCCTCACCAGTCCTACCTCTTATTCCTCCTGCCTCGTCCACGGCTCCTGCTTCTCAACGCGCTGCCTCTCTACCGCGTCGACCGGTGCCACTCTTTTCACCGTTTCATATCTCCCGCCTCGTCCGGATCCGCTGATCTCCTTGGTGTAGCAAGCGGGTACACCTTCGCGACCACCTGCGTCGCGTTTAAAGATTTCTTTCGTTTATTAGAGAAGCCTGTGTTGCTCACTCACCGGTGCCTTCTGCGCAGCAGCTACAACAGCATCACTCGTGATCTAGTCGACCTAGCACTGACGCGTCTTCGTTGCATTAAACCCCCTCTCATAACATACTATACCATGAGCCCTCTCTCACCACAGCGCACTCCGCTGGCAACGCGCCAATCTGCCTCTTTCCGTCTTGAGGATCACGAGCATATCATCAAGCATGAACACATGAACGCGCTCGAGCAGACCCCTTCCTCCGCAACCCTCCTCCCCTCGCTCTTCAACATAACCCCTCCGACAACGACCCCGCGACGACGTCTGGACAGTGCAGATGCCCTTCAAAATAATCTTTCGGGAGTCACTGCCTCGTTGAATCCACCCCATCTGCACCCGGCTGCTACACTCAAGCGGTCGCGCTCCCTCGTGACCTCGCCTCTTAGTGACGATGAAGACGATAAGACTTTGCTCTCAGACGGTAATCAGCATCTTGCCACTCCCCGCACAGTTCTCTCGTCTCTGTCAACATCAGGTCACCATCAGCACCATGACTTTTCGTTTTCACCAGCGGGAGAAGACGGCTCAATGAAACGTCCACGACTAGGCCGCTCCTTCTCGACCTCAGCCGCCATGCTCCCCTTCTCACACTCCGTCACTTCTCACAACCCCCACCACGATGATGAAGACGTGTTTGGCCCTGCATCAGCTTCCGCTGCTGAGACTGTGGGAGTTAGCGCGCCGTTAATGCCTTCAGCTGCGCCAATGATGGAGCATACGATCTCTGCCCCGGCGCTTCCTAGCGATATCAGTCTGCAAATGTTCCAGAGCCGCCAACAACAACTCCACCAACATCAGTTTTACCAACGCCAACAACAACTTCAACAGCAGCAGCAACAGCAACAACAGCAACATATTAATATGTACCAAACTCCAAACCATAAGCAACACTTCCCTTCGTCCATCGCGATGGAGAAGTCACTGTCTGACTTACCTGCTTATGGCGCGTATCTTCAACGTCAACGACGCGAAGATGGATCTGATGGCAACTCGATCTGGAGCTCTGACGTAGAGGAGGCTTTTATGGAGGGTACATTTTTTTTGGTTGCAAACTGTCTTATTACAGAGAGCTAACAGGTGATATAGCTATCAAGAAAATTCCTAAAGTAGGCCGTCGAAAAATTACAGTCAACGGAAGACCTTGTGGCCGGAACGAGTTGATTTCAGACTATATTCTGCGCAAGACTGGGAAAATGAGAACTCGAAAGCAAGTTTCGAGTCATATTCAGGTTCTCAAGCATCTTTTGAAAGACAACAAAGAGTGTATGTATTTTGACAAGTAGAGGTATCAAGAGTATAAGTTAATGGGAATAGTCATGATACTTGTTTCGGATAATCCGCCTGCTGGATCGCCTACCAGTAATCTGCCAATTCTTTTCACAAGTCCAACAGGTCCTGATAATGCTCCGGCTGGAGTTACAAACGTTGTTCGACATACCCCGGCACCCGCTCCGACTCCCGCACCACCAGCTCCTACTGCAGCTGCGCCTACGCCAGCTCCTCAGATGAATCCTGCTGCGACGCCGATAACCCACATTCGCAACGTCCACGGCCAGATGACGCCGATATCGCAACCGCATGCGCCCGCTCGCGCGCCGCCTATGAACCGACCTGGTTCGCACCCAGGATCGCGCGCGTCCACATCTTCCGTGTCCTCCTCCTCTTCATCTACATTCCATAATGGAGGACAGAATATGGTGATGATGGCACACCATGCACCTCACTATACCAACCCATCGCCCACTCCGCATGCCGCCGAGGCGCGTCAAGAGATTACGACCTCTCCCTTGGGCGACTCTCCTATCGAGCGCCGTCTCATGCTCGACGACCAACAACGCATTATCTCCCACCACCACCAATTCCTCTCCCCTGAAGCCTCTGCGCCTCATCATCAACATCAGCAGGTAGTCACTCCTAACACAGCGCATCTTCCGCTCTTGTACTCGAACGGGCAGTACCTCCGCGTCATGCCTCTTTCCCGCCCGCAAATGCATCACCAAACCGTTGTCCCATCTTCATCCTCGTCATCAGCAGTACAGCCATATCACATGGCTGATACATCTTCTTCATCAAGTCCTACCGCAGCAGCAGCTGTCGGAACTGTAGGAACTCCACTTGACGCGTGGATCGAATGTGATGCCATGGGCTCTGATGGCGAGGAAATCGCCGGCAGCCAAATGTCTGAGATTTACGCCAACGAAGAGGAACTTCTTCCATTATGGTAGGGTTCTCACATTGAACGGAGGAACTGGCTATGATATTAAGGGAGTGCACATTTTTTTGTGGTATTTGTAGAATTATGTATTTATGACTGTGATGGTTTTTGTTGTTCTTTATGTCCTCTGTTTTCCCCCTCACGAATTATGTTTTTAGTTTTTACGGTTGATGTTTATGTTACGTGTATTTTTGGTTTTTGAAATATGATTTTCTATGTCCGCGTGAGCACCATCTCTAGCTCTTCGACAGGCATACTAAAGATCATATCTCTCTCTGTCATATGAAATCATTAACGACTTTTTGTATACCTTTTCGTCTGTACGTGATGATTTTGTCAGTCATTTCTATTTTTGATACTAGACTCTTTATTTTGAATAGAGTTGGAGTATTGTTGTCGATGATGAAAGGATGGATGGGTGGATTTGTGTGTAATGTATTTTATGAATTAGTCGAATAATAAGCAAAAGGATATTCTTATATTATACCTATATTAAGAACTTCATATTCCTATCTTGTTATCAACATGAATGATTACGCGAACACCGCTTTCACTAATTCAATACGAGCGCGTCTCTCTACTCAGCAACGACGCGTCTAGTCTAACTACGTCATCGCCGACGATCGTAAAAGTGTGATAAAACAATCACATTAAACCTTCCTCTTTTTTCCTGATCTTTTTCATGCAGCGATAAGAAAGCACAGTGGTGCTCAGATCCGACGGAACCGAGGAATGTTCAACATCATCTGTTTCTTTAGCGCTCTTCGAGAAAGTATTAATCCGGGTCGACCACGTGCGGCTCATTCGGGTTGTTCGTTGCATCGGGTTAGGGGTTTTAATTACAAAGAAAGGAAGGGAGGGAAGTAGTATTGATGATTGTTATTTTGTGGTATAAAACCAGTTAAGATAATACAATAAATAAACGTAGTTATAATCCGCAGTGTCATAAATACGCGTATTTTTGATTGTGCTGTGCAGTGTTGAGTGCAAGTAGGTGTTTACATGAAACAGACTGAGCCGATGATCTTCCGGTCTGTTTTCTTTCACGGATTATCCTCCTTTCTTGCATAAAACACTTTCATTTACTCAGTATCTAAACCGTTGTTTTGTTAAATACATATTATAGGTTACAATATTCTCATAGGTAATCCCAAACGGACCTCTTCAACACCGCCAACACCTCCCACAACAACGAAGCGCAAGACGCGTAACTGACGCGTCACAAAACTCAAAATGTTTGACATAAAACTTTATTCAATTTATGTATTGCGTGTTAGGGTTGTAGATACACAGAGAGACGAAGAGAAACAGAAGCGAGAATGAGAGGGGATGTGTCTCTTTAACTATATTCTATGAGATATAGCAGTAAATCTATATGTGAACAAGTTTATTCTTACAAAAAATGGTATGAAAGAGGAAGCTGGCGAGAACGCGATGTAACGAAGCTTTTAGTGTGACGTGCGCTCTACCCGCGATCACACAGCAGCTTGCTTACTGAGCTATAGTACACTTTAAAGAATGGAATACTTTAACTAGCAAACAAACTTGGATTCAAATACGATATAAGATAGTGTAAATATGTATTAACGTATGCATGTTCTTAGTGGGTAGCAATCACCGCTTAGCGGGCTGAACAGAAGTCAACACATCAAGCGCTTTCTGCGCACTACTCTGCAACTCCTCACTACTCGAATCCGCTACAGACTTTGTAAACGTGCGTTGCAGCTGCGGTAAAAACGGTCTTAAAAACGCAGGGATCTTGACAAGTAAAATCGCTAGCGTGTTTAGGATAGCGATCTTGACCTCGGAGGGGTATCGTTCTCCCACGGTACGAATCAACGGTCCAACCATTAAGGTCACGAACGGACGCAAGATATTGGATGGTGTGCGCTCGACGATATATCCAATTCCACGCGCGGCGTACTCGCGTTGCTCGTTGGTTCCGTACATCAGACCCTGTGAGAAAATAGGATAAATTGCATTCGGACCCTTCGGAAGTGCGAATCCAGGTACGTCTACACCAGGCTTGCCGAGCGACTTGAGCTGCTTACATGTAGGAATAACATGCTCAAGCAGCTCCTCCTTTGGCAGCTTGCTCATAAGAGTAGATAGACAATTCCAGGCAGCTGAGACAACCTCTGAGTCTTCATCAGTAAGCGAAGTCAATCCGATCGTGATCCAAGGACCAACCAGCTCGGCATAATCCTCCGCGTCCGCATTCGCAAAGAAAGTAGAGATATGAGTAAACGCCAAAGCCCGTTTCTTCGCAGACTCATCTTCAACCAATTCCAAGAAAATATCAGAAACGAGCTCGATTCCTTCCTCGTCATCAACTGACTTTACCGTAGTATCGATAGACTCCTCGATCGCGCTCTTCGTCTCTTCATCTTCAACCTCAAGAAGCTGATCAATCATAGACTCAATAATTGACTGTAACTTGCGGTACAACGACGATCCTGCAACCTCAGCAAGCGAACCCATCGCCTGCGCATTAAACGCAGTCATAGGCGGCTTCAACAAAATAGGAAACAAGACCGGGAAAATAGTATCCGATCTAGACGACATAATCTCCTTCAGAGCAGCAAGCGCATACTCTGACTGGCCTGTTGTTTGCAAAAGGTTGAGCAAGTGTGGCAGGATCTGGTCGATTGCAGCATCGCCAAAGGTCTCTTGAAGAGTGTCGAACGTCTGAGCTGCAGCCTCGCGTACGCTCGCGTCAGAATCAACCAAAGCACCACGGATAAATCCAATAAGAGTATTCTCGTGAATCTCAAGAATATTCATAGGCGTAGCCTCAATCAACTCCGAAAGCGCAACGCAGATACCTTGCTTTGTATCTGAATCGCTCGAAAACAAACCACTCTCGAGGGTAGGCAACACCTGCGTCAGCAAACTATCACCAAATCTGCGTACAAGCTCAGACAATGTCTGCGATGCATTCTCGCGCTGGTCATCATCAGAGGATGACAGACGGCGGATAATAAGCTGCGACAAGACGTGCAGAATATCCTTAACAGTACGAGGAGTGTTCGGCACCAAAGCCTTCCACACATCAACAGCAGCATTGCGCACAAGAGCAGTGACATCAGATCGGCACAGATACAGCAATGCAAGAATGCGATCCCGCCGCTCAATTCCAAGAACGTCCTTAAGACTAGCGTGCACTTCACCGCCTGCAGTCTCGTCTTCTTGCTCGTCTTCAGTAGCAGTAGCATTGTTGCCGTTGATTCCGGTGATTTGGAAGAGAAGGTCTCCGGTAAGTTCGATCGAACTGAGACGGATACGGTAGTTCTCGTCGGACAATCCGCGCTCGAGCTCGGGAAGAAGCAGATCCACTATAAATCGTTAATAACCAACTCACACCTCTAAAAACGAGAAAGCATACCTGCACGAGTAGCATAATTCTTCACGATCAATCTACCAGCTCTCAATGAAGTATCTCTAATCATCTCACTCTCATCAGCAAGACCAGCTAAAATAGGCGGAATAACTCTAGCCAAGTAAGGACTAAAGTTATTGCCAAAAGCAGCTGGCAAAAACACCATCAAGTTCATAAAGGATTCACGAATATTCGTCTTCGAACTCGACAGATTTTTGAGGATAACTGGTAACAGCTCTTCAAGTTTACGCACTCCCAAACCAGAGATGACCTCACTCAACGCCTGTGCAGCTCCAAGTCGGTCTCCCTCGTTATTATCAGCACGCAATGTACTGAGTAGTTTAGGGATGAGATCGGGCATTTGTTCTTCTCCCAGCTTCTCAATCAAAGAACCAAGAGCACGACTAGCAGTACCACGCGTTCCAGGCACAGGATCAACCATCGAAATCTCTAATTCAGAGACAAGATCGCTGAGGTATGGAAGCAGATCTTTGCTGTCAGTTAGCGAGGCCATGTTGCCGACAATCTGACAGGCTTTGCGTTTGGTGGAGGCTGACCGCTCACGTAGACCACGTTTGAGAATATACACAATCTGCTATTTGTTAGTCACTGATCACTGCACTTTACACTGAAAAAAGGTGCATACCAAAGCAAGTGAAGGAGCATCAATGTAGTGGACAAACGATGTCTTCAGTAACGAATCTAAAGCTGTCTCCACATTCTTAGTCGGATCACTAATAGCCTTCAACAAGACCGGCACTAAAGTCTGAATCTCCGGGTTGCTAATAACCTCGCCGAAGCGTTGCAAACTCAGACTAGCGGCTTTTCTGACCTCTTTATGAGTATCGTTAAGCGCACCGACAATCTCGGGAATAATATCAGACAAACTCTCGGAAAGTTGTCGCGGATCAAGGTATGCCATGGTACCAAGCAACTCGACCGCGCCCTTCTTTGAACGCCACTGACTCTGGTTAAAAAAGTCTAAAGTTAAAGGAACAAGCTGCTTGATACCGTATGAAGTAGTATGCTTCATAATCTCCTTAGCAGCATCTGCGGTTGCTTCTCGGACCTCGCCAGATGCATCACCAAGAGACGAGAGTAGCAGAGGCAATATCTCGATTGCATACGGCTCAAAGTATTTACCCAAACTCATAGCCAATGTCTCGAATGCAAACTGTACACCTTGTCTCTTCTTAGGATCTTTCTTATCCTCAAGAGCAGTAGACAGCGAGCGAATAATATCGTAGTCTGCAAGAGCAGAAATACCAACACCCTTGACCAGGCCAGCAATACCATACGCGGCACCTCGTCTCTCGGAGAATTTGTTGGCAGCAAAAAGTTGATGAAGAAGCTTTTCGACATACTTTCTGATTCGTTCACCGTCAACGCGTTTAACCAATGGCGGCAAACTCTCCGAAACAGCAAACTGAACGTTTTCAGACGGCGCTCGAAGAGTCACAATCAACCGCTCAATAATAGGTGGCAGTCGTGAGTCATCGTCCAGATGGCGGGCAAGAGTACCGTACAAGATAATAGCACTTTCTTTGATACGGTCCTGCAATTCGGTTCCGTTATGCTTCGCGCTAAGACATGCTTCGATAATTGGCATTAAAGTATCAACCGCGTTCTTGGCATGCAGATTCAAGATCAAGATAGCAGCATCTTGCATCTGTTGACGAACATCGGGTTCCTTGTCTCCAAGCGCACCGTCTTCAATCAAAAAGGTGACAAAGTTAACCAACTCTGACTCGGGAAAAATAGAAGCAATTTCCTTATATGTCGTCGCGATTCCACTTCGTGCCTCCCAAGGATCTTTCTGATCAAGCGAGGACTTTGCAACCATACCAAACTCATCGTAGATAGTAGCAGGAGGCTTAGCGCGTTCGCGGTATAGCTCCATAATAGCAAGCAAAAAGTCATGGAACAAAGTAGAATGCTCCTCAGTAAGATCTTCCAAAGAGTCCGCGATTGCACGAGCAGTAGCTCCACGAATTGATGTATCAAGATTCTCTAGGAACTCTAACATTTTCATGGGAGTATTCTCATCAATTTCGAGATCGTTCTCGTTCCAAATAGCATTAGCTGTCTTCGCATTAAGCTCAATGTCGTCATGGCAAGCAATCCAAAGTTCACTAGAATAGCCGATATGAGAGATTTCAAATTCAGCCTAGATGTCGTTAGCGGATGCTTGAGTATTGCTCATATTCATAAACTTACATCAATACCCTCCAAAACAGCTGCACGAACCGAGCTGTCTGCTGCGATACACGCAGTCAACAGCACGTTCAATTCCTCGTCGTTAATGTTTGCAGACATGCTCTGGCATAATCCCAGCAAGCATTCTTTAATACTCTTATTCTTAGAAGGCTGCGCCTTCATTAGCTTCAAAACACTATTGAGGACTTCTAATCTTGGAACCGATTGGTTGGAGACTGTTCAATGTTAGTCATGGTATAAGAAACGGAAAAAAACTTATAACTCACAGATCTCGGTATGGAAAGTCAAGGTCTCGATCGCAAGCATGAGCTGCTCGTCCTTTTCATCTGAATCAGCACAGTTGATTCCATTTGATGAGAATATGAGCATGATGAGAGGAAGTATATATACAAGCGAGATCGCATCTAAAGGAATTTGCTCCGAAAGGAAGCGCAGCCTGTACATAACTCGCACGACAAGCTCTCGAAGAGGCTCTTGAGAAAGACTCTCAGGCACATCAGCAACGCCAATTGATCGTAACAGGGCAACGCCTACAAAACGACGGAGAGGGCCAACGCGAGCGCTAAGCTTGCCAGAAAGCTCAAGGTAAGTCTCGATGCCGACAGATCCGACAAGCAAAGACAAGTGGCTGCGAAGAGCAAGTACTAGGCTTTTGGTAGCTGCAGGGAACCAAACTTCGGCACCGTTATCTGTACCAGATGAGCATAAAAAGTGGATTAATTTGACACCTCGACGAACATGAAGGAAAGCTTCTTGTACTCTGTCCCGAACCTTTTTCTCGAGTTTCAATTGCGCATCGACCTTAACTCTCTCATCCTTGGTAAGCTTCTTTTGTGTTGGTGCCTGCTTCTTGGCTAATTCAGCGCGAACTTCAGCCTCCCACTTCAGAGTAGCATAGTCTCTGGTGTTCTTGTCAACCGCATACCTCTCTCTGTCTTTGCTCAATACATCAAAGCACATCACGTTTTCGGGAGTGTGCCAGATACTAACCGATTCTTCAGTGATATTCTCCAATCTAGATGCATCCAAATCGTTGATTAGCATATCTTTCAAAAACGGCGCAATTGCATCGGGCTTCACAAAAGCGAGCGTGGCAGCAGCTTTCATTGCGGCATCAATAACTGGCTCGGTCTGATCTGCCTCAGTCACTGTATCTCTGATAACAGCCTGAAGCTCGGCTGTATGCGAGCTCACCAACTCTCCAGGGTCAACACTAACTCGCTGGCACAAAGAAATCCAATCTTGCGCACCATTTAAAACAGTATGATGCGTAAGAACGACCAGGTTTATTAAAACTGAAGTAACAGTCTCGTTAGAAAGCTCAGAGCGGTTGAGAGGAGTAATTGCTTGCAATACAAGTCGCAAATGCTTTGAGCCAGCGCTCGAGATAGCAACAGATTGCTCCTTTTTATCAGCTTCATCTAACTGGCGAACCCATTTCCACAGAGCCAGAGGGACAGACTCTCCAACAGCAGCTGGAGCGCGAAGGAATGCAGCTCCAAGAAGAGTGGTAGCCTCTTTGCGAACGCGCGAGTCGACAGCAGGATTAGTGATAAAATACACAAATGCGGTCGCCCAAGCGGCACCATTCTCTTTCTCTGCTGATATACTCTCAGTCGTAGCACTCAATGCACGAACACACCAAATTTGCTCCTCATAAGTCGCGATCTTTGTGTAAATACGATCTTGCAAGAAGAACGAAGCTTTCGAGCTATTTGCGACTGCTGTCTCAATAATCTTCGCAGGCTTAACAGCACTCTCAAGTGCAGACTCTTTAATTTCAACGAGACGTTTGGCGATTGCAACAATAACGTATCCAGATATGATTAATTTGCTCTGCACGGCAGCTGAGGCATTGGCAGTAATTTCCTTCCATGAGTCAAGCAGCTTTGCAACGGCGCTAGACATAAATTCAACAGCAGATTTAGAAATGGAAGGGTTGAGTTGCAAAGCGTACTCTCCAATAGCCATAATCCATAATCTTCGCAGGTTCGCTCTCTTGTCTGATAGACCTTTCATAATGCTATCAAGGACAGTCTTGTCAATAGTTTCATCGCCATCAAGATTTGGCCCTATATGGTATATCATTGTGTCGGCAATTGCGGCAACAACAACTTCGTTAGTTTCTTTAGTTGTCAAAGTAACCAGTCCTGTCGGGACAATTTTGGCAAAGGCAGGCGAGGCAGGAAATGCGCGCAAAGCCCGCACAAACAAAGCTCGCTGATCAGGGGCACTGACTTTTGCGGTTTTCAGAGGAGTAATCAGCTCGTTTGCAATCTTTGGAGTGATATCCAAATCTTTGCACTTCGAAAAAAGCAAAGATAAAGTCGCAGCACTGTTTTCCCGAACAGTATCCTTGGATGACTTCAAAGCTGATAATAGTGGATTGATAAGATGCTTTTGGGTGGCAGCTGCACAGTCCACATTTTTCGGGACCGAGGAAATGAGCTGCAGACTAACAGGACCCAGAACTAGCTCAGGAGCTCTAAGAATTGATCTCTCTAGTGGGCCGGCAATATCTTTGAGCAGATTGTCAGCGGTCAAAAACTCTTGAAAGAAGTTATTGAAAGCTTTGGCGGTATGTACACCAACAGCTGTCTTTGAGCCAAGAATTTCACGGGTATAAAAGGTGTATATCTCTCCCTTTCGATCCTGGATTGCTTGAAAGGCCTGCTGGTTCGCGTTCAGTTCCGATGCAGCAGTCACGAGAGCTCCCAGCAAGGCTGCTGACGACGCCTTTGCAGTTTTGGAGGCCAGAATATCTAAATACTGACCACAAATATCACTATAGGCAGAGATGGTTGCGATTAGAGCCGCTCGCGTGCTCTTTTCAGCTCCACCCGCAAGTCTGGATTTCTTGTCGACTGCAAACCCAAGACACGCATCGAGACACACAGCCTGAGTAGAAGTCAAGTCTGCAAACCATTTGTCAAGAAACGCCTTTCGTGATGCATCCTCGCTGTAGAATTTAAAGATCTCGTTGGTCCATTCCAAAAGGACAAAGTAATCTGCCGCGGTCATGCCTTTGGTCTCTGCCTCACGCTTAAGAGCGGGGATGAACTTGCTGGAAAGTTCATCTGGATATGAGGCAAATAAAGCACGCAAGCTTGCAATTACGCACATGCGCGACTCATGGTCGTCGTAGAGGGTGTAGGTCGAGAAAAGCAGATGCAAGATCAATTGCAGATCTGAGCCGGTGTCTATCAATTCAGTATCAGTACAGCTCCGATTCAGTCAGAACTAAGAACAACCTACCGATAGTCTTGGCAGCAGAGGCTATGGAGGTAAACAGTCTAACTCTCTTCTTCGTTGAAGAAGAAAGAACTTCAGTTGCAGCCTCGGCTCTGAGGTCGCTCCAAGCTACTACTGATTCTCCAACGACGGAGTCCATTCTATCAGGAACAGTCAATCAATTGGCTTGGATACTCCTTTAATCTGAGCAGCAAACGTGAACTCCAACACTGTTCCTGTGTATTCAGTCAAACAGGAAGTTGTTTCTATAGTCGAACCTCGCGACAGTCTGTTCTGTCAGCGTTTGGTGCTCTATTCCACCGTGACACTGAGAACTCTCCAAAAATTTCTTCGAGGTGGACGAACAGAGTTTCCAGCTACGAGTTCCAATTAAGTGTTGAGTACTCTCAGTGATTGTGGCTTTAAATGCACAAGTGTATTGCTCTAAGCAAAATTGATAAAACTGGCCCCAGATGCGCTCGTTTGCTTGCTTTCTTTTTCTTTTCCTTACAACTAAAACAATCAATGATGTAAGTGTTTTGACATCCGTTTCAGCTCTCGGGAAGACTGTGTGGAATCATGACTCCTGCTTACTCTCACGAGTTGGGCTGGGGAAGTGTGACTCATAGTTGTCCTGGGCGATGTGGATAGTGCCGGCACCTCACCACCCTAGCGGTACGATTATTACTGAGATTGTTCTTTGTTGTGTGAAGATGAGTTGTAAGGGATAGGAGAGGAGATAAGTGAGGATGAGGATGAGCGGTGAGAAGAAGAGTGTGTGAGTTGATTTGATGTTGATACGTGAAGATGGAGTACTGGCTGTAAAGTCTTTGCGGTCATCATCTACAATTACTTCAACGCTGTTATTCAGTGATTAGTGATACAGATAGAACTTTTATTCATTAATGTCTAATTACAGAGAATACAAAGCTGTTATTCAATTACAGCTCAATATTCTCATGCTTGAACTCCTTCGTACCTCCTGCTCCCATGTAATCTCCAGCAACCTGTCCTGTTCCCCGAAGCTGGTACTGGTAGCATGTAAGTCCTTCAAGTCCAACTGGTCCTCGAGCATGGATCTTACTTGTACTGATTCCAACCTCGGTTCCGAATCCGTATCTGAATCCGTCGGCGAAGCGGGTGCTCGCGTTCCAGTACACACCCGCACTGTCAACTCCGTTCATAAATGTCTCGGCGGTTTCCTTGGATGAGGTCACAATGACATCTGTGTGCTTTGATGAGTGCTTGTTGATATGTGCAATAGCTTCGTTGACATCAACAACAGAGGTGACCGCAATGATAAGCGACAAGAATTCCGTCTCAAAATCTTTATCCTCCGCAGGCACTATCTTCTTCTCATCGAAAATGCCAGCAGCCTTGAGCGCGTCAGCAATTTCTGATGTGACCTTGAGAGTAACACCAGCTGCAAGTAAAGCCTTCGCAATAGCAGGAAGCTGCTTCTCCAAAGCCTCACCCTTCTGAATCAGCAAACCCTCGATGGCATTGCAAGCGGCTACGTAATTTGTCTTGCTGTCGAGAACAATGCGGACCGCCATATCAACATCAGCATCGCCAGAAATGTAAGCCGAGCATAATCCATCAGCATGCCCCAAAACAGGAATCTTGGTATTGTCCTTGATGCTTCGCACGAGCTCGTTGCTGCCACGAGGAACAACAAGGTCAATGTACTGATCTTGCTTGAGAAGGTCGGCGACATCTTGCCGTGACTCAATTAATTGAATGGCTCCAGATGGGATCTTAGTCTCGGCAAGGGCTTCGCGCACGTATTTCGAAATCACGGTGAATGTATTTAGAGATTCCTTGCCTCCCTTTAATATAGCAGCATTTCCTTTCCTAACGTTAGCCAAGTTCAACTTTCAGGTGTATACTTCCACACACCAGATTTGATAGCCAAAGCTGTGATATTTGCAATGACCTCAGGTCTTGACTCAAAAATTACAAGAAGAACTCCGATAGGACAAGTAATTCTATATAGATCCAAACCATCATCCAGCTTGCTCGCAAAGGTAACTTTTCCTATGGGATCAGGCAAATTCGCCACGTCCAAGACACCCTGGCACATAGCATCAAACTTGTCAGATTTTGACAGGTCAAGACGTTTGATCAATGGACCGGCCACGTTATTCTTCTCCGCATTTTCCAAGTCGAGTTTGTTGGCTTCGAGAATGGCTGCTTTGTTGGCTTGCAGAGCTTCGCAGATTTTCTTCAGTGCGATAACGCGGTCGTCGTTGGAAACAGGACGCAAGACAGACGAAGCTGCTGCTGCTGTTTTAGCAATTTCTTCTGCTGAAGACATTAATATTGTGTATTTCAGTGATGAGAAAGACTAGAAATGTCATATCCAAAATCTTTGTGAAGGTTTGAAATGGCGAATTTAACGCGAGGGTTTTGTGCACCAGTCAGTGACTCTTATTAATTGGGGTTAAGAGCGGTTTACTTAATGCTTCTTTAGTGATAATTGATTGAAAAATTTACGAAAAATATATCAAAATTCAGACTATCACCAGCAATTATTTCTTCGGCAATGAAATGGAATAATATTTGGAAATCACTCTCAGTCAGTTTGACTCCCTCAGGGGTTCAGATCAATTATGTAATACTTTATAAAATATTATATAAGATAAACTACTCTGAATGTGAGCACAATAGTTTGAAGTTTTAGTCTGAAATAGACTGTATACTTCATATATATAAAAAGATGATGCTATTAATATTTTATATAGCTTACTATATTCTTATCAGTCAGGTGGTCGTAATGTATATCATACCACTTTTGCCAGTAAGCAACCACACCTGCTGAGACTGGGCTGCAATCTGGGATATATAGTAGATCACCTTCCTCCCTTACTCGCAGAATCTTGCAGATCCGCTTGTACACCTACATATACCCAACCGCTTATGGTTGATACCCTGTGTGAAAGTACTCATCTACCTCCATTTCAGATTAATCCCTATCTAATACAACTTCTGCCAGTTGAGCGTTTCTTTCGGCATGCCCAGTCCGTCTTACTCTCCTGATCCGCTTCTGTGAATCTTACCGCAGATATACCACTTGCGTTGTCAGTTTGCCGTTGAACTTAGGAACATCGCGCTTCCACTTATCATCTGACTGTTATTTTATTATTAATTCCTCAGATTATCATGACTGAGCCTAACCAAGACCTCATGGTACTTTCTAACAAAAATATACAAACTCTACGATGCGTGTTCAACAGCAAGAATGCTGGAAATAACATAAAAGTATATTCAAATAAATGGAAAAATCTGGTCAATTTGCTTATTGTATCTGATTTTATTATATATTGTGGTTTGCTGAGATTGGGATTTTTTTTGTGTTTATAAGATACAGAGGTTCAATAGATAATTTTTGTGAGTCATTGTCAAAATTATTCACCATACTAGAAACTGCGATAATGCGATAATAACGCTGCGATTAGAGCAACTATATTGCATCAAAAATATAGCCACGATATTACTGCAGAAATCTCTTGCATAAAAAAATCATGTTTGCTGCGAGTAATCGCAGTGAACAATATCGCATATCGTATTATTCTTCACATCCCTACCTCGTATGACAAAGAGAGCTGTTTCATAGTTTTCTCCATATCACTCTCAGAATATCCTTCAATTGCCTGAATACGGTGTGCAGATCATGCGGAACTCCCTCTCATTTAGAGTACCTGCTTTGCTATCAAAAGAACATCCACATCACAAATTTCGTGCGGGCAAAACCTGAATATCATGCTCAAACGTAAGGGCGACAGCCTCTTCATATCGACTGAATTCCTCGTCCGTCAAGCCAAATAGATTACACAGCCCAATTCGTGGTATCCCGAGACTGCACAGATTTTCCAAATATATTGCGTACTCCAAATGTACTTTACTGATGTTCCAGACCGAAATTGCACCACGTAAAAGCTCAAGAGAGTTCCTTGATGAATCAAATATTTTCCGGCTCTTCAAAATCGTGTATTCTGAGTCGATTTCGCGTCGAGGAGTCCAAGGTGGTGAAGTCACTTTAAGCTCACTGAAATCCACTAATTCAACTCGAATCGCACCAGATCCAACCACATGTGTGTAATATGTGTTATCTTCAATATCAACGAGACAATACTTGTTCATATCCCCGGTGTTGGGCCTCGAATATGGCCCTACTTCATCTCCACGCACAGGAAAGTACTCTGAGTTGCGCCATTCAATCTCTTTTAAACTATCATCAGTAAGCACATCGCTGCCACCACTAATACCCAAGCAAAAATTGACCGTCGATATATAACGTTTTGGATCAGCAGCAAACTGGTCCCATGCTCGCCTTCGAGATAGATTGCACGCCTCTACAAGGACCAGAGCTGCATATTGAGCGCTTGGAACAAAAAGCTTTTGCAAAATCTTGGGAGAAGACCGTAGAAATCTGCAAATATCTGCTGTTGTAGCTGATGAACGGGTTCCTATATAAAGCTTCCTCAAATCTTTGCAGAACTGAGCTAAAATATCAAGTACTCTACCGCCGATCAATCCTGTGCCTGCATGCAATATCTGGAGGTTAGGCAGTTCCTTAAAAAAATAAGATCAGTGTCTGATGAAAGATCTGCCTCGGTTAGCACATGTGAAGAATCCTCATAAAGCTTATGCTCCTGGATATACTCATGCCCCGAATATTGCCATATGCGATGCAGCAGCCAAAGAGTGCTGTTACATTCATTATGAATTCTAAGCCAAGTCAAGTTACACGTTTTCCGACCGCAGACTCTGATAAACTGAAGCGCAGACGTATCTGTGCACTGCAGGTTAATATGTTTCAAGGCGAATGGCTCACCATCCTCTCTTTCAGCAAAAATCAAAGGTACGATGTTCCTTGTCGGAGGAAGCTCTATGGTGAGATCACATAAACCCTGCACCAATCGTTCATTAATGTGCCTGGCCCTTTCTTCAGTCTGCATTATATTCAAAAAATAACTGTACCGCAATTCCAAATTAAGTAATTTTTCTGGCGCTTGAATAATACAAGCAAACGGATCATAGATCGCGGAAATCCAATTTGTAATCGCTAGCGACTTTACCCTTGCAAGAAGCGGGGCTAGTCGTCGTTGAGCAAAGTTCCCGTCAAGATTGCCGATATGCTGCAAGTACAAAGATTGCAGGCTGTGTTCACACGAATCGACAAGGTCATACAAAAGTTCATTGTTAATACCGGGGAAAACTGCTATCGACTCAAGACGGCTGCAACTTGCGCGAAAGGGGATAGATTCAGTGTAATTGCAAGCACTCCAAGCTCTTGTATCAATATTTCGCAATACAGGCAAAATTTCTCTGATCTTTTGACGAACTGCTGGTTTCTTGAGGTTCCGGAAATGTCCATACGCAAAATAATCCCAGTACATCGACGTTGTGCGCCTTTGAGAGCATTCGCCAACGGCGACTAACCTGAACGCATGTCAATCACCTCAGGCATCTGACCATGAGATATACTTACAAATTCAAGCTTGGAAATCTGCAATGAGCTCATAAATTCGAATATCATAAACATGAGCTCATCAGGGAGCTTGTCGATACGGTTGACGTCAGAGTCAACATCGCTCGCCTTCGAGTCCTGGATCTCGCGCTCTGAAGCTGCTCCTAGCGGTCGTAGTGCAAATCTGTGTCGGTCCATGACTTGTTCAACTGCGTCTGGATTGATCTTCTGCCGTGGTGAGTGAAATGAGAAGGATGAACGCTGGATCAGTGTTCATACTTGGAGAGTATCCTTGTTCGTGGCCACGTGGATCCTCATCACATCAACCAGCTAGAGAATAGCGTACAAGAACCAAGCCTGTATAACTTTCCACGCAACGGCAATTGTATGGAAAACGTAAGTCTGTGTTATTGGGAAATATGGTAGTGGTGGTCGATATTTGTGTAGGCAACGCTAGTATTAGATAGTGGGGAAGGTAGCTCTCCATATCAAAGAGTACAATCGACAAAGGTCCACTCCTCCTTGGATTTGGCTACATGACACCGCAACATCTCTAAATGAATGTGGGGTTCCCAAGAAGCAATAGATGTTCCACGCCTGGCTTGCCACCACTAAACACGCGCGCCAGACTGTTAGAAGGTACACGATGAAGGACGCTGCCAATTCCACCGAGCCATAAGTCATGATTCCCTGGGATCAAGTCAACGAGACTATTCTTTCTGAGTATTGCCATGCGACTGCTCGTTATCATTACTTCAAGTTGTTGCATGAATTGAAAGACAAGATCTCAGTGTCAAATCCTTCGATCGATACACGCCTCTCTTCCAGAAATGCGTCGACTACCTGTGCTACACTCCTGCCGATTTCCCGGTAATTGTTTGCGAACTCGTTGGCTTGTTCCCTGTCAACATCAGCTTGTACCTTCGTTGTTGCACCACTCTGGACCAGCTCTATGGGTTATGTCGCCCTACTCGCGAATAACTCGCTTGTATTGAGAACAAGCGCTGTGAGGCCCGATCTAAGACTAGTATCCAGAACTGCGCTAGATTGCAGAATCATGCGCACGAAAGATAGCTCAACTTTTCAACTCAAGGGTCGGTGATTTAGGTCTCCATCGAACTTGAAAGCTTGTCTTTTTGTTTTCTTTGGGTTTTATTTCTCTTTTTTTTCGGTTGTGCAAAGTGACTATTTGGAATTTGTGAGCTTCTGAGAAGCTACAGTTTGCATTATCATAATGGGAGGATACAAACTTGAGTTATGAAACTCGTTTGTGATTTATTATTTATCGACACTAATTCTGGAAGACTCATTTGTGATATCAGTGGTGCTTGGAGTCACTCAATGGATCTGTGGAAGCCACATGAGCGAGTCTGACTGGAGACCATTCCACGTGATGGTACACTTCTTAATTGACAAGAGCGTATCGAGTGCCCGTCGGTGATTTTGTTATTCATTGTCGACCTCCCCATGAGGCCATTTTCGAAGGAATGATACTTGGAGATAAAACAATGAAGTATCTATAGAAGGTATCCGGAATTAAGAAGATTTTTGGTTCCATTCCTTTTTACTTTATGTCTGTTAATTCGACTTTATGCGACTTTTTTTCGGTAGTGGTCAGTATCGGTAATTTGCTTGTCGGATTATACTATGTGGAATCACTCGGGTGATGACAAATCGGTATCGGTAGTATTCGGCAGAGGTTGGTAGTGGTCGGTATTGATCGGATTAAAGTATGTTTATCTACCAATGCAAGACATTCTGCGGAGTTATTGCTTACAAATAGATATATTCCTCTTCTTAAGCATTTGTAGCTGTGTTGCTGTGATTACGAGAGAATGACGTTCGGAGTTAAGCGAGGCATGGCAGGTTTCGCTTATAAAGGATCGCTAATACCTCACACGACGCTCTCGACTTCTCTTCCGAGTTGCAATCACCACACACTCTTCTTGATCTCAATTGAGCAGCAAAAAGTACAATTAGCCATGCCTAAACTCGTGTTAACCGGTGCAACAGGATTTGTCGGCGGTGCAGTGCTTGATCATCTGATTTCAGCCGAGATCCCTGGTCTCGAAATCACCGCGTTCGCGCGCAGTCCCAAAGCCGCGAACAAGATCTCTGAGAAGTACGCGGGAAAGATTATCGTTGCAGTTGGCGAGAAGGGATATGGCGATGTTGTGTTTGCGGAGCTTGTGAAGGACGCGGATGTTATTGTGCATGTGGGAGAATCGGCTGATGATGCTGAATCTGCTGATGTGATTTCAGCCAATATCAAGGACGGTGCATTCCTGGTTCATACTTCAGGATCATATATCCTAACTGATTTCACCGAGCTTGATCAGGAAATTTTGAGAAAATACGACGATGAAGCTGATAACAAGACAATCACGTCGTGGGGACTTATCCATCCTCACCGCGACATCGACATCAAGATCCTCGATATCCACAACAACAAACCGTCAGTTAACACAGCTATCGTTTGTCCGCCGCTGATCTACGGTGTGTCCACTGGTCCCGTTAATATCGTCTCGCAGCAAATCCCCAAGCTCATTCAGATCGCGCAGACAACAAAAGCAAACAGAATCTTTGGAACTGGAAAGGCAATCTGGAGTAACGTCCACATCAGCGATCTCGCAGACTTCTACGTCTTGCTCGTCGCTACTTACCTTAAAGATCCTTCAAAGTTAGGATTGAATGATGAAGGATACTACTTTGCCGAAAATGGAGATCACAGCTGGGGTTCGCTTATCGCTGCTCTAGACGACCCTCTGCTCAAGTACAAATTGATTGACGACGATCACACTTCAAAGAAATTATCAGCCTGGACGGTCGCCGAATTAGCTGAGTTTGTCGGAGCACAAACTGCAGAGACCTTGTGCAAGATGTACGTCAGCAATTCTGGCTCGAAAGCTACTAAAGCTAGGAAATTGGGATGGAAGCCAAAGATGGGTGATGTTTACTCAACGCTTGACGAGGCAGTGGATATGCATGTTTCTGCGAAGAAGGATGATTCGAAATCCTATAAGTGGTAAAGACCTACCCTGCTACGTTTGCTGTATCAAATGAATTCATTAAATAAAAATACCTCAAGCGCCGGTTCCAACAATAAGACAAAACTAGAAATGCTGAAATGCAAACAAAAATGCAAAATACAAAATACAAAGATTCTATAGTCTCTTGCCAGGAACTAACCCAAATAACACACACAAACAAACTACTAATACAAAAATAACAGCCATAACCCAAATCGCTCTTCGATTCAGTAGTGACTTGACATATGGCTCTCTGATTTTGTGATATTTGCAGTAAATTAGCTCGCTGTAGCCTGCAAAGACGATAATCGGATCTATGTAATACTGATATGATAAACAGCCGTATATACCTATTGAGAATGGCAATATAAGCCATAGACGGACGGTTTTGCGATAGTCTAGGAAGATGAGGGTGAAAGCGACCCAGAAAGCCGCAAATAATGCGAATAGGCCAACTAATAAACGAGTGATTGCACCGGCAGGAGATAGGTTTCCTAAAGCCTTGTATGCTAAAAATGCAGGGAATGCTTCTCTTTCCATGGCTTGAAAAACATATTCCTTGGCCTCGTCGAAAACTTCAGGGTCATCCCGGCCGTCAACTTCGATCGATGTCGTTACACCACGGGTGATATGCAGCGGTAGAGCAAGTTCGCATTCGGCACCAGGAACGAGGTAATTTGCCATGATGCTGTATGCTGACTCTCGGATATGTGTTCGTGTAACGGTTGAGCCCGGAGACTGAGTGCGGTTGAGGTATTCCTCATCGCTATCTTTGGCCTCGGCTTTTTCAGCCATTTGATTTTGTCGTCCTATATTCGCTACCGTACTATTCCGTTTCGTCACAATTTCATCCTGTGTGAACGGGTCGGCGCCAGACGCTGACTCAGTCCGCAAAGCCTGCGAAAGCCGCCTGCTCTCGTCAGGATACTGTTTTTCTTCAGAGTCGATGCCGTTGTGAACTTTCAGTGCGTCGAGAACCATAGACGAGTGCCGCGAATCTCTGTCTAGTTCGGGGGTATTTATCATTATTGACTGCTGGAGTTGCCGTACGTAAAGTCTACAGAGCGACATGTGTTGTGCGATGTCAAGCCTGTTAAGTGTTAACATCCCCTATTCACTTCACTCCACCACTCCTTGAAGAACTCACCAAAAGTCAAGATAGTCCACCTGATGCTGCTGATCTCGCATAAACACATAAAAGGCATATAAATCCACTGGAGGCAGAGTGCGTCTGTTGAGGACCTCAAACAGAGTCGGAAGCCTCTCGCGTACGATTGGAAGAGGCGCTGCCATTTGTGTTCTTCCTTGCAACTGAGCCGATAAACAGTACTTAGCAGCCAAAATACACAAAACTCAGCACTCTATCGCCAGCCAATATATCCAAGACAAAATGGCCGTGAAAGCGGGCAGGAACGAGCTGAAGGATATAATCTGAGGTGGCTGGTCCATCGTATTGTTTATGCTGCGCTATTCCTGTGGAAACTCTAATCAGTCATCTTTGCACGTGACTGGAGATGCTCCACCGCTACACAACCACACAATAGAGCAGCAGATGAGGAACTTACAAAAAGAAGTTTATAAGAGTATAATAAACAAATGTTGTTTATCGTTATATCAAGAATGCACAATGGTACAGCAAGGTGGTAGTGAGTTATGAGTAAATGTATATATTTTGTGTAATTTTAACACCTGTTCCGCACAATACTTTACTAAAAACCCACAAATGAGAGCTTGGCAAAATTCCAAAACAACCTCGAAACGCCACTTTTTGTTTTCGAATTTCCACCAAAACTCGAACTTTACAACATTTACGCGTTGCGTTTTGTTTACCTTTCTTTTTTTGGTTTGAACGCGCGCGTCGGAACTGCTCAAGTGCGTTCTGGTTATAAAAACTTCGTGCATAAGGCAGGATATTTGCGGTCACGACTGCGTACTCGCCGCAGTTGCTTCTCTGCTGTGATTAGACTGTGCTATCATGTCAACAGATATAGGAATCATAGACAAACCACATTACTCTAACAAAACCATCTGGACACCAGAACGCGACATCTTCGTCCTCGACGCATTATCCCAGGCAGTCGAAGACGGACTCGGGTCTGATATCGGGTTCTCAAAGGAAGGATGGCGTGTTGTCACCGTCAAGTTTAATCAGCGGTTCGGGACTAACCTGGATAAAGCGCATATTAAGAATCATGTGCAGATTGTATGCTTGCCAACTTGACAACTACGTCTTTGGACTACAGGACACTAACAGCATTTCTAGATGCGAAGAGTCTACGAAGCATGGGCAAAACTAAAACAAACACCAGGCTTCAACTGGGATTCCCAACGCAATCTCTACGAGGCGCCAGATCAAGTCTGGGACGCGTTTATCGCGAATAACCAGCATGCAAAGCATTTTCGGACAAAGTCATTTTTATACGAAGAGCGAATGAAGGAGATATTTCCGAGATATAGAATTGAGCAGCCGACTATTGATTTTCAATTGGAAACGCAACAATCAACACCGCAACCACCACAAACACAGCAATCACCTCGATCACGGCGACCAGCACAATCTCAACCTCAACAACCACAACAACAACCGCAACGACAGCTTCAGAGCACAAACATATTCGAAGCAGTTGCAGAAGCTGCTCATTACCTTCCATCCCCAACGACTGAAGCCTTCTCCACCCAAACAGCCAACGAACGACTCCCATCCCATCCCGACCTTCGAATTCCTCTACAAAATTCAACATCTTCTTCCTCTTCCCAACAATCGTCTTCACAGCGTTCTTCACAATCGCAAGTTTCCACGCCTTCATTAGCGAATAACTCCAACCCCCGCAAACGACCTCGCACATCAACACCTTCTTCCGTCTCAACCACGCTCCCTCCCTCTTCCTCTTCATCCTCGGGTTCCCTTGCAATGGACTCCGACACTTTCATCACAGCCGTCAAATTAATCTCCGAATCCCTCAGAGACTCCCTAAAGCAAGTCCTCAACTCAACACCTTCTCTCCGTACCTCTCCGACTACTCTCCCACCACCACCACCACCACCACAACCGGCCCCTCTTCCAGACTCCAACCAACGCTTCCAGTCGGCTGTGAAACTCGTATCCACCATGCGCCGTGACTGTGGTTGGTCGCGCGAGCAATACTCCCGTGCTCTATCAGCGTTACAAAATATGGAAGAAACTGGTGTTATTTTACTGCTTGAAATGGATGACGATGCACGGGAGGATTATATCTTATCTGTATCTGAGTAAATCTAATGTATAATATCTTATAATTCAGTTTATTAAATACTTGCAACATGCACACTGTAAACTTACATACTAGCGTAAACACTATTAACTATTACAAAAGAATTTGACAAGATAAAAAGACTATAAAAAGATAAAACTCCTAAAACAGAAAATTCTTCCACATAACTACAAACCATACCAAACCCGAAAAACTAATTCATAATTAAAAAAAAAAGCCTATACAGCAGCAACTTGCTGCACAGGCGCTGGCGCTAATGCTTCGTAAGCAGTAGCGGCAGCAGCTTGTAACGGTACAGCAGTAGCCGACAATGAAGAAGCGTGCGCAGCGAAGAAATCGACGAGTTTCTCTGGGATCGGAACGTAACCTGAGACCTTAATGTCAAAGATATTCATAGCGCCGTAAAGTAGTACCACTAGAAGAACCGGCAACTAAAATCACACAAATTAGTAACAATTCAAAAGAACAAGAATCAAGAAAACATACCCAGAAAGCAAACAACATCAAATCGTTTCGCATCTGCTTTTTCTTCTTATTCTGCCAAAACTTAAGCAACATCTCCTGCTCACTCATCTTGGGCTCCTCTGCTTCCTCATTACTCTCAGCAGTGGCAGTAGCAACCTTAGTATCTGCGATTCCACTACCAAGCGAAGGATGCACATACGACGACTCTGGGAAAATCTCCTCGTAGCTAGGAGGCGCACCAGCAGAGCTCATCGACTTGCGTCTCTCGCCACCAGCACCCATAGCATTCGCAATATAATCGCCAAACCAAGAATTCTCAAAGGCACGGCGGCTATGCGCCGGGATATTAGTCGCAATGTTCGCAAGCGTAGGCCGCACTGACGCAAAAGAGGCAACAGCATCATGCATGAAATGGTTAGCTGAATCCCAATTAGGTCGTTGCATCCGGTTGAACGTCTGCTCCTGAATCTGCGAAAAGTAATCTGCTAGTCTAAGCTGCAGCTGCTTCGCCTTGTCAGATGGGGAATCACTCGATTTCTGACCAGATCCAGAAGCTTTGCTGCGCGAGAAAAGCTTCCGTCGTGACCATCCTTTGCTCTTCTTCTCTTCCTCCATGTTATCCAGCACAACCTCAGACGTATCTTCGTCCATCGAGTCGGTGTATTCATCGCTGGTCGACGCCGCAGGCGAAGAGGGTCCGGAAGATGTAGGCCAGTCGGGGAAGTCCTCGCCATTCTCGGCAGCAGATTGCTGTCGTTTTCTGAATTGTTGTCGAGATCGAGACTCGTAGTCCATAGCCGGCGTGACAAAACTTCTGAGAAGGTTCGCAACAGTGACATCGGTCGCAAGATCGATAGGGGAATCGCCAAGCACAGTCAGGCACTCTGGATCAGCACCGCTATTGAGCAAGCGCTGTACAATCTCACGATGCCCTCGTAAAGCAGCGCAATGGAGCGGAGTATAACCTACGTGATCTTTCAATCTGTACGAAGCACCACGAGCGAGTAACGCAGCAACCAATCTCTGGAATCCAAGAAAGGAAGCAAGATGGAGCATGGTCTGTCCTGCACTGTTCTGCAACTGCCATTGTACCTTATGTGGCGACTCATTGTAATCAACCAGATCCAAGCACTTCAGCAACGTTATCTCAAGAGCGGATGAGGCCGTCGTGGCTCCCATTATATTCGCATCTCCATTTCCAGAATCGCCGCCTGAACCGGTCTGCTGTACAATGCGCATCGCAATCTGTCGAGCGTCTTCCAGACGACCAGTCATCTTTAGTCCGATAACTTGCAACGCAAGCTCCATAAGCTGTCGGTCAGTGTCGTCAATATATGTGAACAGTTTCAGATTCTCAGCCGAGCTGTTAACCTCAGTTGCGCATCGAAGACGCACGACTACAGGACCTGAAGTAGCGGCAGGGGGTAAAATAGCAACAATGGTACTATCATTCCAAATATGTGTCTTCACAGCAGGCTGCTCGCCAAACATGACAGTGAGTCCCTGTCTAAACGAGCTACCCAAAATCGTAACCTCAATACCGCCACGGATGGGACCCTCAGTAGGAATCAGCCGCTGCAAACTTGGAGCATCAGCATTCGACCCTGTCAAAACCAAAGTAGTAGCCATAGCTGGAGCACTTGCTTTGGTTGGCCTTCTGATTAAAGCATAGTGGCTGGAATCGGGAGTACTGGCGTTCGATAAAGGACTAGCATGCTGCGAAATTGGAGACGACATATGTGACGCCATGGCTGGTTCCCGTGGTTGTATAGAGAGCGGTATACTGCTGCTGTACGCAGGGAATCCAAAACTCTCAACATTATGCGACCGCGTTGCAAAGTTCGAGTCATCAAATGCACGATAGAAAGGCTCGCCGATAGCAGGAGCTGCTGCTGCTGATATACTTGGCGGAATCAGCGATCGCTGTTGGGGTTCAGACAGCCTCCGAGGTTCCGGGCTGGTGACCGAACTAGCCTGTCGAGAATAGGTCGGAGACATCTTGCGCTTACGAGGGTTACTTGATTCGCTGAATCCATATTCGTTAGTCGGAGAGCCGGAGAGAGAATTATCCGATACGTTGGCGGAGGATGCAGGCTGAGCCGATGCACTTGCGAGCTTCCGCCGCGCATTAGCATTTGATGTCTTGTGGTCGTCTGTAATCATAATTGGCTCGGTGAATGTACGAGCTACAACTCTTCCAGTATGATCTTTGATCACAAAGTATACCCTATATGAAATATTAGAAAACACTTTTATAAAGTAGTTAATAGATGTCATACCTGAAGCCAGTCTTCTCAGAATGATGACGACAGTAGCAAGGAATACGAATAGGAATCTCGAGCTGCTTGTAATTCTCGGCCGGCAAGCTTTCCTGAGCATCGAAGACGGCATTGGGATCAGGAATATCGACGAGCTCCGCACAGTTGAACATGATGCCACGATTATCTTGAGATTCGAGCCAATGTGTGTCATCGACCGATGGAAGCTTCTTTCGGGAAGCACGCTTCCGTTCTCTCTTCATACAAGCGATGCATACGTTGATATACTGAAATCGATTGTGATCGCAAACCACGATTACATCTAATTCAAGAGTCTTTGGGTCAGATGTGAATGGCTTTCTGAGCTGCTGGCGTGGCTTAGCGATGGTAGGCGTTGGGAGATGCATATAGACTTCTGTTGGGGCTGGACTGAAGGTTAGAACTGCCTTAATCTGCGTCTCGACTCGCGATTTGAGAGTGTCGGTAGTGACAGAAAGTTGATACGGGGTATCTTGTCGTAGCCAATCTAGAGGATTGAAGTCGGGCATGACGGGAGGAGGAATCCAGTCGAGAGGCTTGGTGTAGACGGACTCATCTTCAAATGGCGGGGGAGTCGATAGCGGCGATTGCTGAGGGGGGGTGATATCGCGCAGAACAGAATTCTGAGCTGGCTTCGAGACAAGAGGAGTAGACTGGTGCGATGAAAGAGATTTTGGTGAAGGCGGGTACGAGAAGCCATTTCTCTTGACTGCCGAAGAAAGCGAGGAGTCCGAGTCGCTCGTGCGAATTGTGATTCCCGGGTTGTTTTGCAATTCGCTTGCATCTGGAACTTCAGCACGCGCTGTCGTGGCCGAGTCAAAGTCGAAGTGCTCGGCCATGTAGCGCTCGACGTCGTCGTCTTCTTCTGCGTCATCGTCCTCGTGCGTCAGAACAGGGGTTGTGTTTGTTGACTCTGGGGATTGCTGGAGCTTTGAGGTCGAGAGCGAGGCATTTGCCATAATCTGGTCAATACGTTCATCTGAGTCATGAACTTGATGATCTGTAGACTGTGTCGGGGGCTGATCGAGGGCGAGGTCGTGGAAGGCGTAGTACTCAGGGTCGTCGCCGTCAAGGTAAAACACCGGCGAGAAGGCCGACTGAGGCTCCACGGAGTCGATGAGCGAGTCCATCAGACAACCGGCAAAGAGCAAGCAGAAGCTTTTCGTATGAGAGCAGTGAAGGTATCGATGGGTGGCGAAGGATGAGTGGTAGGAGGAGCAAAAGGTGGGGAAGAGTGCGTAGTGAAGAAGAATGAGAAGTGAGTTGAGGAAGAGTCGGGCGACAGCGGCGGTGCAGGGCGCGAATGCAATAAGGTTTGAGTTTGGCAGGGACGAAGCAGCGAGTAAGCAGTAAGTAAAACTCTAAATAGTTTGCGATCTGCGGTACCCAACAAGTTTTGAGACAAACGCATACGCCTCAAAGCTGACACGTCAAGCTGGCGCGTAAGTGAATAGTTAGTTTATGCAGTTAAGGCTGAGTAAGGGATTAGATACAATTTAGGGGG